>JAFEMH010000902.1:0-585743 GCA_022495995.1 Adenophora triphylla var. japonica
GCAGAAATCACTCTTCTCCGTTTCAAACTCTCTTTTGGATAAAACCTTATCAATTCGGGTATCCAATCAGTAACTCTGAGTTCTGGAACCTTCCTAGGAGATTTTACCTCTCCACCTTCACCTCTCCAACCTCCCTATAAATACCGGATGACTTCCAGTGTTTCGTAGGTCGACAATTCCGATCCTTGATCAAGAAAACACACAACACACACAATTTGTTGGTTTCTTTCCACGAAAGACTCCTTCAAACCACTCACAAACAACTCCTAGATTCGTCCTTCAACCACGTTGATTGACGAACATCGAAGCCCGAATCAAAGGACCAAGGCGAAGCTCCGTCCGCATCAAGATCCAAATCAAGGATCGAGGTGAAGCTCGTCCGCATCAAGGTTCGACTCTAAACTTGAGTCGAAACTCTGCCCGCATCTCCTCAAAAGGTAATCATCCTTTAAACTTTCGTTTCTCTTCTCAACCTCTCTATTGATTTTAGAGTAGTGTGATCCCATCAAAAGGATTAGCCTAGAGTCCCTTCACCAATGAAGGCGATCTCGAAGCATACAATCCGACATTCCTAATCAAGAAATTGATTAGGTTTATTTATTCTTCTTTAATTATTTTATTAAAAATATTGAAAACCTCTCTTTTCTTTAGCAAGACCGATCTCCGGATTGGGTGAAATGGATGCCTTCTAAACCTACCCATTTCATAACCTAAGCCCCGAACTCAAATCTCTTTCAAAATGGTTTTCCTATGTTTCCAATCGAATAATATAGGTGGCGACTCAAAAAGATGAAAAGATGAAATTTTTCTCACAATGCTACAAAGTGGCGACTCCGGCTGGGACTTAAAATTAAGAGGCTTAAACTTGCGTCAAAATTAAAAGAGAGGTTTTCAAAAAAAAAATTTAGTAAATTCAAATTTTATGCTCTCGTATGAATCATATCTCGCGTCGAGATATCATATCTCGCGCGATATATGGCTTCGACAACTGGTTGTTTTCTCGGTTTCTCCTGCTCATCCCAGTGGTCCAAGACGAGGGCCGAACACGCAAGGGGGATCCTGCAATTCATTATCTCATAGAGTTCCCGCACCTTAAGGCCTCCCTTAAGATGTAGAACTCGAACCAGTTTCCTTTAAATAATTGATTATTATTTATAAACCGCGTGCGATTGGGTTTTATTTAATTAAAGTCCGGTCCATTGGGGATTCGGGAGTTGTAATTTAAATTATTTATCTCTCTCTCTCTCCTTTATGTGGCACTACGCCTGAGTCTTCCTAATTTGGGAGAAACGTAGGCAACCACTTGGTGCGGCCACTATCTGTTTTCCTTTTGTTTTTTCAAAAAAAAAACTTTCTATTTTTCTCTATCACCTAGATTGACTATCACACACGCGCACTCATATTATAACTGTCATTGCACTGCATACCCTCTATAAACCCGGACCCACACTAAGGACATATGACGGTAACCACCTAGTCGCCGGTCTCTCCGGTTGGATCATCCCACTCCGCGTATTCAATCCATCTAGATTGTCATATCCCGGGGAGCCTAGCCATCCGCCTCCAAGATCGCCACATTTTCATGTAGATTGTCTTTCTAGGAACACTGCGTGACCGGTCGGTTTTTGACTTGGTAATCTTTCTTGTCTTTGACCAAAGTAAAGCTAATGTAAAATTGACGATCGAGAAAGGATTCGGAAAAGTCCCTTCGGAAAAAGAAAAAGTCCCTTCTAAATGTCCCTTCGAATGACCCTTTCGGAAGTCCCTTTAAAGAAAAATCCATCCGGTCAATTTTACGTGGCTTTATTTTACAAAGAATGGTCAATTACCGAGTCCCTAGGTTTGATTCGAATTACGTATGCCTCGCAAGATTTTCCTAGGATGCTAGATAGAAAACGGATCTTCGTCCGTCCGACCATGAATTTAGGAAATAAAAAGAGGAAAGATCCATCTCTCCGAATGGTTATCTCGTGCGAGATAACCAAGTCTCGCGCGAGATTTTATTTGCATATTTTGTGTTTGTAATTGATGATCGATGTGCGCTCCCTCCTTGAGTCAAAACTCCGTCTCTAATAAAAATATAAAACTTCAAAAATCACTCGTGAGGTAATTTTAACCATCATCCTTTTCTCCATCTAGGATCGTTTGGGGCTAATATTTGAAAAAGACGTTTCGTTAGGATATCTCGAGTTCATCTCTAAGGTCAGTCAAACTCCCTTACCTCTCCAACGGTAGCATCTTAATTTCTTTCCGACACGATGAATTCGAAGCACTCAAGAAGGAAATTGAGGATCAAAGGATTCAATATGAAGAAATGTTACAAGCCCAAGCCGATGAAATGGAGGCCCGATTAGAACTTGAAAAGAGAATCCAAGCCGGGGAAATGAAAGCCATGGTTGACGAACTCCAAGCCATGAAACTACAATTGGCCGAATTAAGCTCAAAGAAGAAAGAAAGTAGGACCTCTCCCGATGATGAAGTATCATACCCTAAGAAAGCTAAAAGGCACCGCAAGCACAAGAAAAAGGTGTATGAGCCTAGCTCATCATCTTCCTCCTCTGACAATGAGAGTTATGCTTCCAAGAAAGAAAGCAAGGACGAACCCCTTACCATGGCAATGCTAGAAAAGAAACTTGCATCCCTCGATGTGAGTAAGGGAGCCTCGCTCTCTATTGACTATGGCACCCTTCGTCTATCCATGTCAAAGCTTCCTAGAAAGTACAAGACACCCGACATTGCAAAATTCAATGGTTCTACTTGCCCTAAAGCTCATTTGGAAACCTACTCTTGGGCCATGCTACCTATGGGTGTCGATGACAACTTGCTAGTTCAATGCTTCCCTCAACCCCTTGATGGTGCCGCTAGAGATTGGTACATGACTCTTCCGCTCTCCACGAGGCTTGATTGGCCACTCGCCGGGCCGTGCCTTCCAAGAACAATTTGAGGACAACTCCACTTACCGCACTACTAGGAGAGACCTCGAGCAAACTAAGCAACAACAAAATGAGTCATTCGCCGATTTTGTCAAAAGATGGAGGACCAAACCGACCGAAATCGTTGATAGGCCAAGCCTAGACGTAACAAATTCATATCCTACTTCAATGTCTCCGCGAAGAGTACCAAGAGAAGCTTGCCGGCAATTACTTTCCTAGTTTCCAAGAACTCCATAAATCGGGCCTTAGAATTGATGAATTGATCCTTCTTAGAAAGAATTCGTAAAAGGAGAATCGTCCAACAAAGTGGGAGCACCTGGCCGTACTCTATCATGATTTTGGTGGGGCTACTCTTAAGGAAATGTTCGATGATCTAGTAGGCCAAGGAAAACTGAAGCCAATGGAAAACTATCATCCTAAGAAAATGAGAGAAGATTGGGACCACGACAAATTTTGCGATTACCATCAGTTTAGTGGTCATGACACCAACAATTGCTACAATTTGAAGGATGCCATCCAAGACTTGTATGAAGCCGGCAAGATCAATTGAAGCATCACCACCTTGGGGCTCCGATTGTCCTCTCCCTTTTTTCTTTGAAAAAAAAAGAAAAAAACATAGATTAGGTAAACTTCCTAGTATGTTCTCGAAGAGTCGTTCTGTCATTCTAGTCCATCTCTATCCTTTCTAGTTTGTGTCAAGTGAACTATCGAGTCTATTTCGAATTTCCTTATCAATAAAAGTTATCTCTTTACCCTAAACACTTTCCCAAGAGTTGTTCTTCTTTATGAGTATCATTTGATCTATGTTGAATAGTGGACCCTCATTCCTTAAATCATCACGAAAGATAGAAGCTTCTAAACAAGTTTGAAATGAAAAGTATCCTTAGAAGGCTTAAGGCTAAACATTACTCATGTCGAAAGTCGAAGATCAACAAGCGAAGGAAGCCAAAGGCGCTGCTATCAACATTCATCCCAAAAAGAGTGGGGCTACTCAATTCAAGGCTTTGAGAGTACAAAAAAAAAAAAAGCTCGCTAGGTCGAAACTCCTCAAATCGTCCTAGGCAAAAATTAGAGCATCAAAAAAAAATAAAAAGAAGAAAAACTCTCAAGCCTTCATCGCCCCACAACAAGGATGAAATTTCAACAAAGGCAAGAAGGACTCTCCCACAAAGAAGAAGAGTCAAGTGATACCAATGAAGAAAATAGGATTCCTCAATATCCTCTCACAATAAAGCTTGAATGGCAACACCAATGAAGAAGACTTTCAATATCAATCCATAAAGAGAAATGTTTAGCCTTAATTCATACTAATGATTGGCTTTCTTTTCAAACTCGTTAAAGAAATTCCTAGATGATGCAAGGTCCATTAAAGGTAAAACAACTTTTCTAGACCTTTGATCCATATAGCGTTCTTTGTTGAGTCTAGGGGCTTCCTCTTAGCCATTCTCATACACACTCTTGAAATCCAAGCATCAAGACAGGGGCTTCCTAACCTTTCCTCCCCAAATAATCCCTACTCAAACTCTCGAGAGTAATCAAATCTACATTAGGGGCTTTCCTCTTCGTTTCTCACTCTCATCATTAGAGAATACACTCCCCAAAAGAGTCAATGCTTGGATCATCTTCCAAAAATAGAGTCCGTCTCTCCTCAACTAAACTTGAGATCTATCTTTCTCCTCAATGAGATTCTTCCAACCGAGACCCCTTCGAGTAAACATACTTTTAAAAAGAAAAAAAAAATAGCTCGCTAGGTTGAAAACTCGTAAAGAGCGGCCTAGGCAAAAGTTAGAGCGCAAAAAAAAAAAAAAAAAAAAAAAAAAAAGACGCAAAAGAGATGCCCGCTAGATTGAAAACCCGAAAGGGCGGTCTAGGCAAAAACCAGGTGCGTCACAAGAAAAAAAAAAATCAAAGGGGAAAAGGAGGGGATCCTTCTTCAATTCACGCAGCCTCACAAGCCTGTTCACGAAGTCATCTACAACATACAAGAAGTCTTGGGGCTTAATGTCAAGAGAAGCCTTGGAAAATACGTGCTTTGGGCAAAGATCGGGCTTCTACATAGCAAAAGCCATTGGAGTGGTTTGGACCTTGTTCAGTCAATGATCATCACATGAGCAACTTGGGGCTTGAAGATGG
Source organism: Adenophora triphylla var. japonica (assembly GCA_022495995.1). Classification (NCBI taxonomy): domain Eukaryota; kingdom Viridiplantae; phylum Streptophyta; class Magnoliopsida; order Asterales; family Campanulaceae; genus Adenophora; species Adenophora triphylla. The sequence goes on from JAFEMH010000902.1 coordinate 5,067, forward strand.
AAAAGTCCTACGACAATGAAAAATCCTTGAAGTATCCTGAACCTTAGTGTTGAACTTGGGTTATCTCAACGGAATCCTATTAGACGATTGTCTCATTCGATCTTTAGATGAACCTCACGAGTTGGTCTTCAAAACCAAAATCTAAATCACAAACAATTTTCAATCCTCACATAATAGAACTCATTCTCCCCGCTGATTCTTGGAGTCGAGTGCACATTGATCGTCTTGAACAAACAAATGCTTAAGTGAATGTGTGTTGTTATGCAAATGCTTTCACTAACCCTCTTGTAGGAATTAAAATGCGTAAAGCACGTCAAGTGCCTACTTTCAAGAATTAGATCAAACATGTTGAGTGTTTGGATTTTTTCCTACCATATACCTTTCTATGCATCCAATTAAGTGCGTCGAGCATCTCTTAAAGCGTCAAGCATCCATTGCGTCAAGCAACCATAGCGTCAAGCAACCATTGCGTCAAGCAACCATTGCGTCAAGCAATCATCGCGTCAAGCATCCATTGCGTCAAGCAACCATAGCGTCAAGCAACCATCGCGTCAAGCAACCATTGCATCAAGCAACCATCGCGTCAAGCAACCATTGCGTCAAGCAATCATCGCGTCAAGCATCCATCACGTCAAGTGCCATGCGTCAAGCATATTCCAACGAAAAGCCCGATTCAACGCCCAGACAGGTGGATCATCAACAATTAGGTGTGTCAAACATCTAAGATGCGTCAAGCATCTAGGGTCAGTATGTCAAATACTTACCTTACCAAAAAGCCCGATTCAACGCCCAGACAGGTGGATCGTCAAGAATTAGGTGTGTCAAACATCTAAGATGCGTCAAGCATCTAGGGTCAGTATGTCAAATGCTTACCTTATCAAAAGCCCGGTTCAACGCCCAGACAGGTGGATCGTCAACAATTAGGTGTGTCAAACATCTAAGATGCGTCAAGCATCTAGGGTCAGTATGTCAAATGCTTACCTTATCAAAAGCTCGGTTCAACGCCCAGACAGGTGGATCGTCACCAATTAGGTGTGTCAAACATCTAAGATGCGTCAAGCATCTACAGGTAGTATGTCGAGTACTCACCTCAACAAAAAGCTCGGTCCCGAATCGCCAGGATCGTCACCTCAACAAAAGCTCGGTCCCGAATCGCAAGGAACGTCACCTCACTCCAATCTCAAAAGATAAACCAACAGGATGCAAAGGACCGAACAGGTAAATCTTTGTTTTCTAACATCTTTCCCCGTTGTGTTCGGAGCTCCAAACAGCGAATCTTCGACAAACAGGTATATTCAGAATTAGGTCATGATTTGATTCCTCAGTATGGATTTGCCTTTTCAAAAATAAAATCTCCTCGATTTTCAAAAAAATGATTTTCAAAATACCTAAAGGAACCTTTTCGTGTTTTGGAGTCGAACTACGTTTTGGTCTGATTCTCCGATAGAGATACGTAGGCAGCCATGCGGCACGACCATCCCAACGTTCAGAATGATGTCTTTTCTATCGACGACACTTCTTATTTCATAAGACCTGTCGCCGAGGGGTTCTGTAGACACCCCATTCTGAACTCATAATTACATGATTACACTACTCTTCATCTCTCTTTTATGTTTTGATGAAAGCATATCAGTTTCGTCATGTTTCGTTAAGTTTCTAACTAACCTCGTTAGTTTTGGGACCTAACCGACTAACTAACAACTGAAGAGGACAAAATAGTCAAATGACTAGTTATCTCGCACGAGATATCATATCTCGCGCGAGATATACCCTCGACAGGATATGCAGAAATCACTCTCCTTCTCCGTTTCAAACTCTCTTTTTGGATAAAACCTTATCAATTCGGGTATCCAATCAGAACTGAGTTCTGGAACCTTCCTAGGGGATTTTACCTCTCCACCTTCACCTCTCCAACCTCCTATAAATACTGGATGACTTCCAGTGTTTCAGAGGTCGACAATTCTGATCCTTGATCAAGAAAACACACAACACACACAAATTTGTTGGTTTCTTTCCACGAAAGACTCCTTCAAACCACTCACAAACAACTCCTAGATTCGTCCTTCAACCACGTTGATTGACGAACATCAAAGCCCGAATCAAAGGACCAAGGCGAAGCTCCGTCCGCATCAAGATCCAAATCAAGGATCGAGGCGAAGCTCCGTCCGCATCAAGATCCAAATCAAGGATCGAGGCGAAGCTCTGTCCGTATCAAGGTTCGACTCTAAACTTGAGTCGAAACTCTGCCCGCATCCCTCCTCAAAAAGGTAATCATCCTTTAAACTTCCGTTTCTCTTCTCAACCTCTCTATTGATTTTAGAGTAGTGTGATCCCATCAAAAGGATTAGCCTAGAGTCCCTTCAGTCAATGAAGGCGATCTCGAAGCATACAATCCGACATTCCTAATCAAGAAATTGATTAGGGTTTATTTGTTCTTCTTTAATTATTTTATTAAAAAGATTGAAAACCTCTCTTTTCTTTAGCAAGACCGATCTCCGGATTGGGTGAAATGGATGCCTTCTAAACCTACCCATTTCATAACCTAAGCCCCGAACTCAAATCTCTTTCAAAATGGTTTTCCTATGTTTCCAATCGAATAATATAGGTGGCGACTCAAAAAGATGAAAAGATGAAATTTTTCTCACAACGCTACACCATGGTCAGGTCTGATCCTCACAGCCTTAAGGCCATAAAGATTTCTGACCCTTTTATACCAGTTTTTGAACTCACTTATGGTCTCAGATTTTTCCCTTAAAAACATCACCCATGTGTACCTAGAATAGTCATCAACACACAAAAAAGCGTACTTTTTCCTACTAAAGCTTTCTACCTCAATAGGTCCCATCAAGTCAGTGTCTATTAGCTCCAAACATCTAGATGTGCAGCATTGTTGAACCTTTTTGTGTGAGGATTTTGTCTGCTTACCTTTCTAATAGGAACCACAAACATCAGTATTTTTAAAGCTTAGTTTAGGGAGATCCCTTACTGTTTCATACCTTTGGAGTTCATCTAATTTTCTGCTACTTCATGTCCTAATTTTTGATGCCACAGATTGACATCATTTACTTTGGTACTTAGGCAAAACAAATTGTCACCAAATTGATAACAATTGTCAGCAGATCTAGGTCCAGTAAACACACATTTGTTATCTTTATCAAACACCTCACATAAGTATTTATCAAACTTCACATGAAGGTCATCATCACATAGCTGACTGATGCTAATCAGGTTGGCTTTCAAGCCTTTCACATGGTATGCATTGTACAATTTTGGGAGGCCTTGAACATCTAGGGATCCCTTCCCAATGATTTTACCTTGTGCTCCACCACCAAAATCCACCTTTCCCCCATTTATTAATATATAGTCTATTAGAACATCTTGGTTCCCAGTCATGTGCCTAGAGAACCCACTATCAAAATACCAAAAACCAGAGACACTACTCTTGAGGGAGGATTAGACAACATTGCAGGTAGCACTTGGTTTAGCCATCCACTTGGTTTCAGTTTTCTTTTTGTGGTGCACATGCTACTGAGTACTTGGATGTGTGCCAGGATATGTACACATTTTTACACACATCTGTGTTTGGTTTACACACCCAGCTTTTCTATCAGATTTTAACTTGTAACTGAAGGGTCTAATGTGCCCAGGAGCAAAGCAGTAATGACAGATGTAGTGTCTTCTCCTTGGTTTTTAGCACTCAAAATTGGTTTTTGATTAGCTTTAGAAGTCCCACATCCCTCCTTTACAAAGTTTGGTTTTTCAAACCCAATGCCAGTCTTTCCAGTTTGACCAAGAGCAATAGCTTTATCAAGTTTCATTTTACCAGTATTCAACTTGGTTAATGTGCTCTCAGCTTTTTCAAACTCAGTTTTGAATTTTTCAAGTTTAACTTCTCTCATGGTCACCAAGATTTCAAGTTTGGCAATGGTATCTTTTTGGACATCATTTTTTTTAAAGTATGGATTTCTCATCTTCACATGCAATCAATTTATCAGAAAGAGACTTATTTACCTTAGCAAGTACCTCAATTTTGTCCATCAACTTTAACCAATCAGCATGCAGTTCTTTATATGTTGCAAAGATTTACTCATAGGGAATGTCCCTATCTTCATCATTTGAATCTCCTTTTACAGAGAAATAGTTGAGAATCAGGTTAGATGTGTTTAAGGATGTGTTCATGTTGGGTGTGTTAACCTAACGGTTTATTTAATATCCGCAAGCGCACGGGCTATTATAATATAGCGGGTGCAAGTACGGGTCGATCCCACAGGGACAGGGTTTATTTTGGAAATATTTTGTCTTTAGAACTATAGAAAAGATTGGGGGGAGATAAAGTTTGATTTTGAAAATAAAAAGAACATACACAGAAACTACTTTAATAAAACTCTTATAAAACGAAGCATTCTCAGGATTGAAAATCATACACATAACATTGTTCATAAAATCATCATTGTCTTAGAAATATAGGTTTTCATTTAAATCAAGGATGGTATGTTAAGCCCACGCTACTTCAGGTTAAGATAGTAGCGTTTGTATTCTTCACTAATTATGTCCTAACTGTTTGAGATTTCCGTTTATGTTACCCCCGCCCTGTCACAAACGGGCATTCCGGCTTATCTCTAGCTGAGCATAATTGGTAAGAATCCATTAAGAATGAGAGTCAACATACTTTCTATTAAAGGAACATCCCTAGGCCGTTGAACTACTTTCGTGATCAATGGAACCTAGTTTCTTTATATGGTTCCGTCAATCGAGATTCTCCGCTAGGTCCATCTCTCAATTGACTGAATCATACAAATTGGACGTCTCCAAAATGTAAGGCATTTAGAGTTTGACATAAAGAAATTGTTTAGATGAAGATAGAAGACAAGACTTTTCATTCTTAGATGATGAACATGTATGCTTTTGAGTTTCCAACCCCAAGAATAAGGGGGATTTACTCACTAGCCATCTAGAACATATAAGCAATTAAAAATAGAGAAGAGAATAAGAGAATTTATGATGAAATAGAAGGCAAATAGCGGGAAATATGCTTCACTTTAATTGCTTTACTCCAAGGTACTTCAAGAACAAATACACGAACTTTAATCTTCAAATATTCTTTGGAAATTGATCTCACAAGTACTATCTTATGGAATATCACTAAAATTCTATATATAATTCGTCTGTAATGTCTTTAAGACTGATTACAAAGGGTCTTTTTATAAGAGGGAGGAAACTCTTCAAGAAGGTGCTTCCAAAAGGTGCCTTTTAATCTGCAGTCACCACTTTGCACGGCCGTGTCAAGGGTTTTGCACGGCCGTGCATCCTTGGCGCTAGATTTGAATTTGAATTGGGAAGACTTGCATGGCCGCTCTGAGACTAGCTGCACGGCCGCTCCAATGGTTGACATGGCCAGGCCAGTTTATTGCTCGGCCACTCAATGATTTTGGGGCCAAAATGGCTTGTCATGGCCTTTAGTGCATGGCCGCTCCATCAATAGCTGCACGGCCGCTCCTCCTGGATTTCAGCTCGTGTGTTTGATTTGCTTTGTTGTTTCTCCATGCTTTTGAACCAAAGTGTCCAAGCATCTTATTGATCATAAAAAGACTCTAAAAACCTGTCTAAAATGAATAAAACATACCAAAAGCGTAAAATCTAATAAAATAGAGAAATTAAGTAAAAAGTACTTAAAATGCAATAAGAAATGATGTTTTATCCATGTAGAAGTATATAAAACTTAGGATAAATGACTATATAATAGTCACTTATCAAACTCCCCCACACTTAAGTTTGCTTGTCCCCAAGCAATTTTAAGATGAAAATACGGAGAGGGAGAAAAAGAAAAGAAAAGCGAAAATGATCCCTCAGAAAATAAAGTAGCAAGCCTTTAAACGCCTTTTAGATAATGCCCTCATCTTTCTAGTCATATTTTGTATACCTTTAAAAATTATTAAAAAGAGGTGATTTGAGGATATTTTTAAAGAGATAATTTGTAAGACAATAACCTAATATAGCATATATAGAATTTTGATCAAGTAAAACATGCTAGAAGGATAAATCTTAGATCATTTCTTGAAAAAGAGAAATTTTCACCCTTTAGAGTGATTTTTTTTTTTTGAGAGAAATGAATTTATTTCTTTAAAATGTACAAGAGGAAGTTATAAACATCTATTCACAAACTAGAAGTTCCCAAAGAGTTGCATTGTATTTTTGAATCACAAGGGCGGAAAAATGGATGATGGTAGTGGAAAAATCTTATCAAAGTTTCAACAAAGTTATCTTATTGTTGCACGTGTTATATTTTTGAAAAAGACCTTAGTTATTTTTGATCCTTTCAAGTAGGAGACATTGTGGTTGCGAACCCCATGTTCCTAATACTTAGATCAAGAATACTTTCTGATATTACTCCTGTTTTGCAAGGAAGCATCGTCGCAGCGAACGCCGTGCCCCGAGCTACTTAGAAGTAATAGGTTTCTTTTTGCTTTTAAGGCTTGGTGACTAAGTCACTCTTTTTAGCAATAAGATAAAAATGTCTAACTTTGATTTGATTTGTGGAAATGGAAAGATGGAATTTTGATGAAGAGGTGTGATTCAAAGGATGCAAAACAAAGGGTGCTTCTAATAAGGGAATAAACATTTAATAAAAATAAAATGTACAATCTTAAAAAAATATTTTCAATATATTTTTTTTAAAAATGACCAAGTGTAGATTGCTAAAAGATTCCTTCTAATCAAATGTTTTTTCTTGATAAAACCCTATATTTTGCTATACTAACTTATGAGGCTTTCAGTTATTTCTAAAAAATATCCCTATATTTTTCTCCTTATAAATTTCTAAGTTTATAAAAAATATGAGAGGAAAGACAAATAGGCATTATTCTAGGGCAAATGGCAAGAATAGAAATAATGATTATGGATCATCATAGGGATTATTACTTTTTTTTTATATACTATACATGCATAAAACGAAAATACAACTAAGTTAAAAAGAAAAATTTACACTAGAAAGCAAGTAAATTTAAACTAGAAAACAAGTAAATTCTAAACTAGAAAGCAAAAAATAAAACAAAGTAAAGATAGGTATACCCCCCCCCCCACACTTGAAATGAACATTGTCCTCAATATTTCAAGGTACAATGTCAAAACCCGGGGGAGTAAAGAGAAAAACTTAAAAATAAAGACTTACGGATATGATGGTGGTTGCGGAAAGTCATCCCAATTGTTGACCCCATAATTGTAGATTGTGTTCACTTGCCTTTGAATCGTACTCACATGATCTTGTATATCATTCCGGAAGTAATGAAATTCATTGTTGAAAGTGTCGAACCGAGTCATTATTTGATTGTTTTGAAGCTCGATCCGGTCAAACCTTTCATTAAAATCCGGTGGCAGTTGGGGTGGGTTGGGATGATGTTTCTCTCCTTCTTCTTCTTCTTCTCCTTCCTCTTGGTTTGCTTGAATTGATTGGCCCTCCCCTTGGTTCATGGAATTAGGGAAGATCCACGTTTGATATTGATAAGTTCGGGCCTTGGGGAGGATGGGACTAGGCAAAACAATGTAGGGCGTTTTACCCGACCCTACCAACCAATTGTATTCCCCACGTCCTCTATCCGAGATCATTTGCATATTTCGCAAGGTTGGAATATCCAAATTTGTCGAACCCGAAACTGCAGCCTCATTATCGGGCATTACACGCCAAAAATGGTTAGCAAACAAAGTAACAATACCACCAATGTGAATCTCCCCATTGAAAGTTGGAGAGACAATATCACTAAATAACTCAATCAAGAAATGGCTCAAATTCACCCTCCTATGAGCCCTCACCAAAGACCATAACAAAAACAACTCCTTCTTATTCACCGTACCCTTATCTTCCCTTGCAAAAATAGTGCATGCGTAAAACCTATGCATAATCCGAAGAACGGGGTGGATAATGGACGAGGCTTTTGCGATTCTAGACTTGAAGGATGGGATCCCGGTTATTTGTTCCCAAAACACATTCTCCCTAAACTCAATTGGAAAATCTGTTTCATAATTGGTGTAAGCGGGCCAACCTAAAATTCTGTTTATATCAAAGGAAGTGAGATGAAATTCTTCTCCACCAAGCCTAAAATACAAGTGTATCAACTGATATGGCTCCCCCGTTTCTCCACAAATTTCTGTTGTGACATCCTTCCTCATAGTGCTCAAAAATTCCAAAGTGATTCTCTCATATGTTTTTGCATGCAATTCAAGAAAACCACCACAACCAAACCCGGTGTGAAATCTTTTCACATTTGAATAGATATCTAAGGTTTTGAGGGCATCAATATTCGGGAATTGAGTTGGCCTAATCCTCTTTTGACGAAGGGCGGTGAATCTAGCTACTTCGAAAGGCTCTCTAAACTCAATACCCAAATTATTGAATGTTGGGTTCAGTTCAGAGGTAGGAGATGGTTCCTTTCGGGACCTTTTCGAACTCCTTTCAGTAGCCTTTCCTTTCCCTTCCTTCCTTCCATGAAAATTTGCAGAAAAAATAATCAAAACCCAGCTAGAGTAAAGAAGAAATTAGATTACCCGGATCCGCGTTTGAGAAGCTTGAAATCTTTGTTGAATAGCCACAAGATACCCAAAAGCTCCTTCCTTGCACCTTAATTCGGAGTAATCCTCCTTGAATTTATGAAATGGGTGAAGGGTTTTTGGATTTTTCGGAATTGGGGTTTAAGGGGGGGGGGGTTTTGGGATGATTTTGATTGGAGAGAAATGGTTAACTGGAGGTTTTGAGGAGGATTGAGGGTTGAATTGTGAGTTAAAATGGTGGAGAAGTGGGTTTTTAAAGTGGGTGGGGCGGAGGAATTGAGGGAGAAGGGAAGAAGATGAAGTGAATGAGGGAGGAGGGAGAAGGGTACGTCCTTTTGAATGGAACAACGCAACTCCCCAGACGCTTTGCACGGCCGTGTCAAGGGTTTTTGTACGGCCGCTCCCTTTTGCTGAGTCAACTCTTCCTGACTCGATATGAACTGCACGGCCGCTCCAAGATGTGCTGCACGGCCGTGCTAACCAATATTCATCACTTTTAATTTTTTCTTTTTCTCTTATTTTTTGTATACCTACAAAACAAAGTTAGCACAATAATAATAATAATAATAAATGAAAAATAAAAAAAAAATTAAATTAAAGTAAAATATAAAGAAAATAAAGCAAAAATAATCCATCGGTTACCATCCCGATGATGCTTGTTTTAGGTCCTTAGCTCGACCCCTTCCCGGTAGTAGGAGATGCATGATATTTGGTTGGCCTTTTGTCATTGACAACTTGGCACTGCAACCCTTCCGGAGTAATGAGTATCTTTTGCGGTAGACATTTCTTCCATCCCGATTTCTTGGATAGAACAAGCGACCTATAGTCTTTGCATCTTCGAAAATTTGAAGTGACCTCCTTCTTTGTTCTTTTTGATTTTTCCACTGCATTGTTAGTTTCGGGACATGCAGAAATATCTATAGCATCATTATCATTGCAAATCAAAGGTTCAATATCTATGGGATCATTTTTCATTCCTTCCTTTGATTTTGGTTCCTCACCCATTAAATCTTCTTCACTTGGAATCCAATTTTCTTCACTAGGGGTGTAGGTTTCTTCACTTGGGGTCCAATTCTCTTCACTAGGGGTATAGGCCTTGAAATAGGGATCTTCGAGATCTGACCTATGCATGCTAAATTCGACCCTTTCTTTCCCCACATTTAGGGAAAAGGTGCCATTTCTTACATCTATGATTGCCCCCGCAGTGGCAAGAAATGGTCTTCCTAGAATGACGGGAATATAATGGTCTTCCGCCATATTTAAGATTACAAAATCGACAGGGATGATCAAGTTCCCTACTCGACAAGGCAAGTTTTCCATAATACCAACGGGTTATTGAACGGAACGGTCTTCCAATTGGAGAGTTATGGTTGTGGGTTTGAGTTCCCCTATACCAAGTTTCTCGCTAACCGATAATGTCACTATACTAACACTAGCTCCTAAGTCAAGGACAGCGTTATCTATGTTTAATCTGCCAACACAACAAGGAATAGTGAATGTACCCGGATCCTTTAATTTCGGAGGGTCTTTATTTTGCAAAACAGCGCTTACTTCCTCCGCCAACATAACATTCTCATTTTCTTCTAGCCTTTCTTTTTCAAAAATTAATTTTTTCAAAGGTTTAATGGCTAAAGGCATATCTTCATGTTTTCTAAAATATGGAATGTTGACATTGATGGCGTCTAGGTTATCCAAGAATTCATCATAATCCTTGTCTTCCTTTTTAGGGGATTCTGTCCCCGAATTAGTCTCAATCATTGAAGAGATTGGACTATAATCTATATTTCTAGGGCATTCATCTATCTTTTCTTGCTCACCCTAGTTTTTATCATGTTAACTTGCTCATTTGGCCTTTGAGGTTGGCCGGGAAGACTCCCTTGTGGCCTATTCATTGGGGTAGCCTGTTGAGCTTGTTGAGTTTCTAGCATCTTATTATGCATTGCTAAGTTATCCAACCTAGCATTGAGAAGTTTAAAGCATTCCCTAAATTCATTATTGATCTTTTCTTGGGAATTTTTATTTTCCACTACAAAATCCATTATAAGATCCAATTTAGACTTAGGGGGAAAGGTACTAGCATTGTTATTGAAGTTCTTAGGTGCAAATCCTGGAGTTTTTGTAGATAGTTGCGGGTTAAGAACGTTGTTATTCTTGTAGGAAAAGTTGGGGTGATTCCTCCATTCGGGATTGTATGTATTAGAATACATCCCCCCCTTTTGTACAAAAGAATTTACAAAGTTCACTTGATCATTAGAGGTAATGTCAAGTAACTCGCAGTTATCCGTACTATGTGAGTTAGACCCACATAGTTCACATAACACATTTACACTAGCTACGGGGTTGACATTAAGATTTTCAAATTTTTCAAAAGCATGTCAACCTTAGAAGAGAAAAGAGTAACTGCATCAACATTATATTTACCGGGCGTACCTTGTTGTTGCTCCCTCTCGCTTGACCATTGGTAATGGTTCAATGCAATGTTCTCGATAAGGTCATATGCCTCATCGACTCCTGTGTTCATCAATGCTCCTCCTGCATCGGCATCAATGGTCTCTCTTGTCTTGAATATGAGACCGTTGTAGAAGGTGTGAACAATCAACCACTTTTCAAGCCCGTGGTGGGGGCACATTCTGAGAAGTTCCTTGAACCGCTCCCATGCATCATACAAAGTCTCACTATCCGTTTGACAAAAGTTAGTGATTTTTGTGCGTATTTGGGCAGTTTTGCTTGGTGGGAAAAATCGACCAAGGAATGCTTCTTGAATTTGGTCCCATTTCGTCAATGAATTTTGGGGGACCGAATTCAACCATTGTTTCGCCTTATCCTTAAGAGAGAAAGGAAAAAGGCACATCCGAATTGCTTCCGGCGTAACATTTTGAATACGTGTGGTATCACAATATTCAAGAAATGTTTGGATGTGGAGATGGGGATCTTCGAAAGCGGTGTCGCTATATTGGTTGTTCATAACCATATGTAAGAGCTACGGCTTTATTTCAAAGTGTGCCGCTTCGGCATACGGCACAACAATAGGGGATCTAGTTTCCGGGGTACTTGGATTAACAAAGTCCCGTAGGGTCCTAGCCGGTGTTTGCGGTTCTCCTTCCGCCATATGTTTCTTTAAGGTCTCTCTAAATCTTTTTTGTCTCTCGTGAAAGCTTCTTTCGGGTTCCGGATCAAAATTTTCAAAGAATGTCCGAGCCCATTTCATACACTAAGAGAAAGATTAAACGCAACAATTTATCGGAAGTAAAGAGCAAAACAATATAAAACATAAATAACAAAATAAAATGAAAAATTATGTAGTAAAGACAAAAACATAAAATAAACCGTTATCCCCGGCAATGGCACCAAAAACTTTGTTGGGTGTGTTAACCTAAAGGTTTATTTAATATCCGCAAGCGCACGGGCTATTGTAATATAGCGGGTGCAAGTACGGGTCGATCCCACAGGAACAGGGTTTATTTTGAAAATATTTTTGTCTTTAGAACTATAGAAAAGATTGGAGGGAGATAAAGTTTGATTTTGAAAATAAAAAGAACATACACAGAAAATACTTTAATATAACTCTTATAAAACGAAGCATTCTCGGGATTGGAAATCATACACATAACATTGTTCATCAAATCGTCATTGTCTTAGAAATATAGGTTTTCATTTAAATCAAGGATGGTATGTTAAGCCTACGCTACTTCGGGTTAAGACAGTAACGTTTGTATTATTCACTAATTATGTCCTAACTGTTTGAGATTTCCGTTTATGTTACCCCCGCCCTGTCACAAATGGGCATTTCGGCTTATCTCTAGCTGAGCATAATTAGTAAGAATCCATTAAGAACGAGAGTCAACATACTTTCCATTAAAGGAACATCCCTAGGTCGTTGAACTACTTTCGTGATCAATGGAACCTAGTTTCTTTATATGGTTCCATCAATCGAGATTCTCCGCTAGGTCCATCTCTCAATTGACTGAATCATACAAATTGGACGTCTCCAAAATGTAAGGCATTTAGAGTTTGACATAAAGAAATTGTTTAGATGAATATAGAAGACAAGACTTTTCATTCTTAGATGATGAACATGTATGCTTTTGAGTTTCCAATCCCAAGAATAAAGGGGATTTACTCACTAGCCATCTAGAACATATAAGCAATTTAAAATAGAGAAGAGAATAAGAGGACTTATGATGAAATAGAAGGCAAATGGATGGAAATATGCTTCACTTTTATTGCTTTACTCCAAGGTACTTCAAGAACAAATACATGAACTTTGATCTTCAAATATTCTTTGGAAATTGATCTCACCAGTACTATCTTATGGAATATCACTAAAATTCTGTATATAATTCGTCTGTAATGCCTTTAAGACTGATTACAAAGGGTCTTTTTATAAGGGGGAGGGAACTCTTCAAGAAGGTGCTTCCAAAAGGTGCCTTTTAATCTGCAGTCACCACTTTGCACGGCCGTGTCAAGGGTTTTGCACGGCCGTGCACCCTTGGCGCCAGATTTGAATTTGAATTGGGAAGACTTGCACGGCCGCTCCGAGACTAGCTGCACGGCCGCTCCAATGGTTGACACGGCCAGGCCAGTTTATTGCTCGGCCACTCCATGATTTTGGGGCCAAAATGGCTTGTCATGACCTTAAGTGCACGGCCGCTCCATCAATAGCTGCACGGCCGCTCCTCCTGGATTTCAGCTTGTGTGTTTGATTTGCTTTGTTGTTCCTCCATGCTTTTGAACCAAAGTGTCCAAGCATCTTATTGATCATAAAAAGACTCTAAAAACCTGTCTCAAATGAATAAAACATAACAAAAGCGTAAAATCAAATAAAATAGAGAAAGTAAGTAAAAAGTACTTAAAATGCAATAAGAAATGATGTTTTATCCATGTAAAAGTATATAAAACTTTGGATAAATGGCTATATAATAGTCACTTATCAGTTCACATCTAGGTCCACATCCACATTCTCCTCAGAATATCTATCTTCAATTCCTGCAGAATAAGCATTAAACACAGAATGACAGTTTATTACAGACATGTTAGCAACTTCTTCTTCATCCTCACTATCACTCAGAGAAGCAGTTAAGCTCATTCCCTTCGTTTTAAGTGTGTTAGCGCACTCATTAGCATAGTGACCAAAGCCACGACATGCTCTATATTGCACAAAATCAAAGGATTTCTTATTCTCAAGGTTTGGCCTTTTGAACCCATTCTCAGTGCCAGGCCTTGGTTTTTCAGTAGTATTGGGAACATGCCTATTTGGAAACTTGTTTATTCTCTTGTTTTTCAGTATAGAACTGAATTTTTTAGAGATAAGGGCCACATCCTTATCCTCAATGTTTGACTTGTCAATTTTTGATGAGAGCTCAACCAGTTCCTCTGGAACAGCAGCTGAGCTTTTGAGGGCAAGGCTTATGGCCTTGTTCTTTTTCTGAGCCTCAAGGTTTAGCTCAAACACAGTTAAAATACCAACAATTTTGTCTAAACCTATTGTGTTAGTGTCATTGGTCTCCTCTATAACAACCACCTTAATGTTAAACCTCTCAGGTAGAGTTCTTAAGATCTTGCTTACAAGTATGGCATTAGAGATAGACTCACCAAGGCTAGTGTATACATTAGATATTTCATGAATTTTAGCAGCATAGGAGACAATATCTTCTGTCTCCTCCATTCTCAGAATTTCAAATTTGTCCATTAAAATCCTAAGTCTAGTAGATTTAACACTTGGAATCCCCTCACATTGCATTTGTAAGATATCCCAAGCATTTTTAGCAATACTTTCATTAGTTATAAGTTTGTACATATTTACAGAAACATGGCTGGAAATAGCACCCATAGCTTTTGAATTGTAGTTAGCAGCATGAATTTCATCAAGTGTCCACCTCTCTTCAGGTTTTCTTTCAAAGATGGATTAACCAACACCTAATTCCGATCTTTTCTCCACAGTAGGAGGTTGCCAGGCCACAAGAATGCACATCTAGGACCTTTCATCAATGCCTTTGATGCAATTACGCATCTTAGACTACCAAAGAGAATAATTGGTGTCATCCAAGACAGGAGGCCTGTTTTGATGATTTTGACATTTCATTGTGACTACACTTTCTGGATCAACACTCAGTAATATGTCGAGAGTTGGCTCTAATACCAATTGAAAGTTTCGTGTAGCTAGGAAACCTAGTCAGCTCAACAGAACACGAATGTGAGTACATAAGTGAGCTACAACTGTCCACACATCCACAAAAAAGCAGCGAAATAAAATAAATTAACATGAAGTTATAAACGTTTACTGGTTCGAAACCCAGCAAACAAGGCTTTAAGCCCAAAAAGCTTTTCACTTTTAAAACTGTTTTACAAAACAAAATTGAATAAGTGAAAACGAAAAGATTAAAATACTAAATAAGTTTTAACCACCTTCTACACTAAGAATAGTATCCCTTTCCCAAGTATATCATATTCTATACCAGAAGTAAAATAGAACTTTGATTAAAAACTTAGATGTGAGTTCGGATGTAAGACACAATCTTCACTCAAAACCTAAAAAACTATTTTGAACCGTGAAGAACAACTATGAATTGTCTTCCAAATTATTCTCTAAAGCCGTGTCTTCTCAATGTGTTGAATTCTTGTATTTATAGGCACTTTGAGAAGATATTCACGTCAATCGAACTCTTCCTTAAGTGAGATTCCAATTCCTACAAGAAAACATAAAGCACACTCACAAGGAAAAAGATTTGTTAGTAGGTTAGTCCTAGTTTAAATATATGTACATAAATAAAAGATATTTACATATTAACAATGTCCTTTTCATAATAGGACAATATAAATCTTTTCAAGAAAGTCATAAAATCAACTTACCAAATATACCAATTTGATTTGAAATAAGAAAGTAAAATATTCCCTAAAATCTCACTCTTTCAAAGTGATACACTATATGATACATAAAAATGATATAAACCATTTGACCTTTGATTGTACCTAAAAATTTGATGGTTATTATCAATTAAGAGTTGGTCTGGTGAAAAACGCGTTTCTCCATCTCTGTATGGAGAAACGGGTTTTTTAATATATTCAAAAACCGGCAACCATTTGAATTAAACCGGTTCTATTGTCCAAAAACCTACAAAAACCTAGATAAATTCAATATTTGCGTAGATACACACATAGACACACTACAACGATCACAACAAATGGAGACGAGCAGGACAGTTCAATCAAAATGAATATCAAGAAACAATACAGAAATCGATATTGATTAAATCAGGTAATATGAACCAAATCAACAACTACTGTTTTTAATTTTAATCAACGTTTATTGTACTAAGGTCGATTGTTATTGTACATTTCCAGAGATTGATCTACGTAATTTTGGATTTATCCATCAATAGCATAAATGGAAGCTCAATTACATGACAGATATTCAGAAATATCACAAATCGATATTCTCCAGGCTACACAAATCGATATTCTCCATGCTACAGGTTTGATCTCTATATCCATACCCAGATATTTATATAAATTATATCCAAATATTTATATAAATGATATCCAGAAGTACCAAAAATGTATATCTAGAAATGAGTAAGGTACATATCCAGAAATTTATATTAATGATATCCAGAAGTACCAAAAATGTATATCCAGAAATGTGTTAGGTACATATCCAGAAACTTTTAAAATGAATATCCGTAAAACCTTCAAAACGAATATCCGTAAACTACCAAATTGAATATCCGTAACTACCAAATTATATATCCATAAACACACAATTGACCATGTCCGTAAACTATAAAATGAGTATCCGTAAACCTTCAAATGTATATCCGTAAAACTATCAAATGAATATCCGTAAACATTCAAAATGAATATCCGTAACTACCAAATTGAATATCCGTAAACACACAATTGACCATGTCCGTAAACAATAAAATGTATATCCGTAAAGTACCAATTTGAATATCCGTAAACTTTAAACCGGCAATGTACTAGGTCAAGGGATATGGCCATGTCCTTGGCCAAGGCCAATGCTATATCAAGAAACTACAAAAATGAATATCCGTAAACTTTCAAAATGAGTATCCGTAAACCTTCAAAATGAATATCCGTAACTACCACATTGAATATCCGTAAACACACAATTGACCATGTCCAAACAATAAAATGTATATCCGTAAAGTACCAAGTTGAATATCCGTAAACTTTAAACCGGCAATGTACTATGCCAAGTGATATGGCTATGTCCTTGGCCAAGGCCAATGATATATCCGTAAACTACAAAAATGAATATCCGTAAACCTACAAAATGAATATCCGTAAACTAACTAACTATCGCCTTTTCTTGCGTAATCATATTCTCCTATTGATTTAGAATCTCAAATTCAACAACCTACAGATCCCGAAACCGGGCTACAAATAGGTTTTCTCTTAACTTTATTGACATATTGCTTTAGAATTACCGATTTCATATAACATTATTCTTTTTAATATATTTTGTGTATGCAAGAATCAGAATCGAGGACCCTAATATTGATATAAGCAAAAATTTGTTGGGAACAAAAGCAAAGACATGGGAGGAATTGTACAAACTGTATAAACTTCATGCAAATGCACTAGGATTTAGTATTAAGTTGTCAACAAATCATGTTTCAAAAAAGACTTCAAGGATATTAGACAAGCTATTCTGTTGCTCATGTGAAGGAGTTACCACATCAACCCAAAAGGATAAAATCAGTGTTCCATCACCAGTTGATGTTAATGAAGTTCAAATTCCTTCACCAGTTGAACAACTCGATGTTACCAAAAAACAACAAAAGAGAAGGAGAAATTACATAAAGAGGACTCAATGTAAGGCTCTTTTGAGGGCGAAATTGCTAAAAGAGGAAGATATGTATGTTGTTGACCGCCATGTTACAGAGCACAATCATCCAATGACAAGGACAGATTGGAACCATTTGAAGCGTAGTGAAAGGTGTATCTCAGAAGATCAGGGTGAAATAATTGAAATAATGGAAGAAGCTGGTATAAAACCAACTGATGGATATAGTCTTTTGGTAAAAGCAGCTGGTGGAGAGGAACATGTTGGTCACACAAAGAAAGATCATGTCAATTTTGTTCAGAAACTTAGAATGGAAAAAATTGAAAATGGTGATGCTCAGAATGTTGTTGATAGGCTTTTTCAAAATTTAACTGAAAGATCGAGGGTTCTATTTTAAAATCAAATTTGATGATGAAGGAAGACTTGGGGCTATATTTTTGAGAGATAGTATGATGAAGGAAGATTACAAGCTCTATGGAGATCTGGTTATATTTGACACAACTTATACTACAAATGGATACAATCTTATTTGTGCCCCAATAGTTGGCATTAATAATCATTGGAACACTGTCATGTTTGGTTGTGCTTTCATAGCAAATGAAAAAAAAGAAACATTTGTCTGGTTGCTTAAGCAGTTTAGAAAATCAATGGGAGGAAAAGAACCAAAAACAATATTTACAGACCAAGACCAAGCAATGTCAAATGCAATCGAAGAGGTGTGATTATAAAATTCCATAACCAGTTCTTTTATAATATTTCTTATCTAGTATTTTATTTGTGCTATATAGTTCTAAAAATAATTCAGATGTGCCTTAACTTTGCCCAGATGTCATTGGTGTTTATATCCGTAACTACTGCATTGAATATCCAGAGCTAGTCATTCTAAAGTATCTGGTTATTCAATATAAAGTTTCTTGGATATTCAATTTGGTAGTTTCGGATATTCTTTTCGTAGTTTCTGGATATTCAATTGTTAGTTTCTCGGACATGGCCAAGGCCTAAGCCATGACAAAAATTGGTCAATGAAAATTTATTGTATGTTAATATCTAGTAAGCATATAATGTTAATATCCGTAAACTTTATTATAATACAGTATTTGAAGGGCGTACGAGGCATAGGCTATGTTTATGGCACATCCAACAAAATGCCGCATCCCACTTTGGACAATTGAAGACAAATGAAGATTTTAAAAAAGAATTTGATCATTGTTTAATGGGATGTACCAAATGAGGATGAATTTGAAAGTTGTTGGGAGTCAATGTCGGTGAAATACAATCTCGTTGAAAATTCCCGGTTCAAGCGTCTATATGGACTACGGAGAAATGGTGCACATCTTTAAGCACAAATTTCTTCTCACTGAATATTGTCATCCCAAAGAAGCGAGAGCACAAATCATGCCCTTTGTTTCAAAGCAAACAGTAAACACATCCCTCACTCGCTTCTTTGACATATTCAATGAAACAAGCTTAAACGTTGGAGGAATACCGAACAAGAGAAGGAATTTCAAGCATCAATCTCACCCTCAACCAATACATGTATGGTGGTATCATAAAACAAGCAATGAGGTATACACACCACGTATATTCAAGTTCTTTCGAGATTGAGGTAAAATGAGCTTTTCCCGCCGTATACAAATTTGGAGATGAAAGTGATGAAGATTGCATATTCATACATGTTGCTCATGAGAAGTACCCAGATAAATATGAGAGTGTACTTTGTTAGGAATGATGAAAGTGTAATAGTTGTATGCAAATGCAACCGCCTTACTACGCCTTGGTTGTGGTTTCATTGCATAAAGGCGCCGAATTTGTCAAATGTCACAAGGATACCGTATATCTACATTGAAAAAGGTGGACAAAGATGGCAAAAAGATGTATGGGACAAAGTCTATCAAGGAAAAGATAATATATCAATAGAGAAAAATGAATTCATTCCCCGGAAACAAAAGATGGCAATGAAATACCACAATCCGATGATGGCTTGTCATGAAAACAGAGCCGCAAAAAGATACCGGAAGATGGGTTCAATAGAGACTCACTTCTTATACAACAATTGTTGTCGAAAATCAACAGAATGTAGATCTACGACAAGTGTTAATGATAGCGTTGGTTCGTAAAGTATAACAAGTGCTCCAAATATGATGGATCCAATTCGTGCAAATACAAAGGGCGTAAAACGAAAGCTAAAGACAAAGTTTGATAGAAGAAAGCCAATCACCGATGAGTTTGGTTCAAAAACACCAAATGAACATTTGATTTAATAGTTTTTAGATTGAAGTACAATTTATTAAGTTGACTAGTTAAATATTTTATATACGTATATTTGATGTTTTTATGTTCGTAAATGAAAGAAATTGATATCCGTAAATTGCTTATTGGCTTTGGCATTGACCTTGTCCTTGACCTTGATTTTGTACTTAGCCTTGGCCTTGACCATGGCCAAGTCCAAAGGCCAAGGCCAATTATATATCCGTAAGTATGTGAATTTATATCCGTAAATGTGGTAGGTGCATATCCGTAAATAAATGTGTACAGCTTGGTAAGTGCATTGATATCCATAAGTCCAAGGACCAAGGTCACGGTCAAGGCCAAGGCCACGGCCAAGCCTCGACTTGGCTCGCGCGCTTGCCATGGACAAGTCGCCTCGCCTTCAACTTGTCATGGATTTGGCCTGCCTTGGCCTTGGCCAAGTCCAAGGCCAAGGCCAATTATATCCGTAAGTAGGAATGTATATCCGTAAATGTGGTAGGTGCATATCCGTAAATTGATGATAGTTTCGGATATACATTTGTAAGTTTCGGATATAGAATTGATAATTTCTGGATATAGAATTGATAGTTTCTCGGATATAGAATTGATAGTTTCGGATATACTTACTATTGAATTCAAAGAGTAATAAATGTGTACAAATGGTAAGTGCATTGATATCCGTAAGTCCAAGGCCAAGGCCACGGTCAAGGCCAAGGCCACGGCCAAGCTCGACTTGGCCTCGCCTTGGCCTTGCCATGGACAAGTTGGCCTTGGCCTTGAACTTGTCATGGATTTGGTTTGGCCTTGGCCTTGGCCAAGTCCAAGGCCAAGGCCAATTATATCCGTAGTATGTGAATGTATATCCGTAAATGTGGTAGGTGCATATCCGTAAATTTATGATAGGTTCGGATATAGAATTGATAGTTTCGGATATTCAAATTAAGATTTTCTCGATATAGAATTGATAGTTTCGGATATAGAATTGATAGTTTCGGATATACTTACTATTGAATTCAAAGAGTAATAAATGTGTACAAATTGGTAAGTGCATTGATATCCGTAAGTCCAAGTCCAAGGCCATGGTCAAGGCCAAGGCCACGGCCAAGCCTCGACTTGGCCTCGCCTTGGCCTTGCCATGGACAAGTTGGCCTCGCCTTGAACTTGTCATGGATTTGGCCTTGGCCTCGCCAAGTCCAAGGCCAAGGCCAAGGCCAATTATATCCGTAAGTATTTGAATGTATATCCGTAAATGTGGTAGGTGCATATCCGTAAATTTATGATAGGTTCTCGGATATAGAATTGATAGTTTCGGATATTCAAATTAAGATTTTCTGGATATAGAATTGATAGTTTCGGATATACTTTAATGGTCAAAAAAGCATTCAAACTTACTATTGAATTCAAAGAGTAATAAATGTGTACAATTGGTAAGTGCATTGATATCCAGAAGTCCAAGGCCAAGGCCATGGTCAAGGCCAAGGCCATGGTCAAGGCCAAGGCTAAGTTCAAGGCCAATTAAAGTTTCGGGTATTCAATATGGTTGTTTCTGGATATAAATTTTGATAGTTTCGGATATTCAAATTAAGAGTTTCGGATATAGAATTGATAGTTTCGGATATTCATATATAGAATGTTTCTCGGGTTATACATTTTGATAGTTTCGGATATTCAAATTAAATTTTCTCGATATAGAATTGATAGTTCCCGGATATACTTTAATGGTCAAAAAGCATTCAAACTTACTATTGAATTCAAAGAGTAATAAATGTGTACAATTGGTAAGTGCATTGAATTCATCGACCAACTTTTTGACTGGTTTCAAGTACTCACCTATATAAATCGGGTCCAAAGGTAAGCATATACATCAAGTTCAAGAAAAATTCTACCTTTAATAATTTTTCTAGTGATGAACAAAGGCAAGGGAAATTCGGGAGCCAACTTTGGGTGATTCAAATGATGACAAAAGTTGGAAAATATACATGGTGTGCTACCAAAAATTGCTCAATGGTCATCTTGTTGTTTTGCAAATTTCTCTTATGCAAATGGAACTCCCTCATTTCGTTGTCCATCGGAGCCATGTAATGGACACAATTGTAGGGATAAGGATTATGTGGGGATAGTCAATCATGCTCATGAGTTTGGCAACGCTCACAACATTGATGAAGCCGCTAGATTCACCACAAGGCTTTGGAAATGTATTTGGAATATATTTTGAATGAATATGATCCAAAAACAAATTGAATGACAATGTAGACGATGATGGAGCAGTGTGGTAGTGGTAGTGTTTAATGGTTACTAAATTCGTTTTTAATATTGTTGTGTTTGATGTATTTTGTAATATAGGTGATGTATTGTTAACCGTGATCGTTTTTGTTTGAAATTTGGCACTATTGAATCCATGACTGCTTTTGTTTGAAATGTAGTTAACTATTGAATCCATGACTGCTTTTGTTTGAAATGTAGTTAACTATTGAATCCGTGATCGGATATTCATTTGTAAGTTTCGGATATTCATTTAGATAAGTTTCCTTGTTTTTAATGGTCAAAAAAGCATTCAAACTTACTATTGAATTCAAAGAGTAATAAATGTGTACAGATGGTAAGTGCATCGACTTCATTGAATTCAAAGAGTAATAAATGTATGTGCATTGAATTCATTGAGCAACTTTTTTGACCGGTTTCAAGTACTCAAACTTATATAAATACCATACAACACCACTCCTACCATCACAACAAAAAAAATCAAATTTCTCAAAATGAATAACAACAACAACAACCAAGCTCACAGACGAAAGTTCTAATTCGATTTAGGTTTCAAATGAGGAGGTTGAATATGTAGATGATAATGTGGATGTTCCGCCTAGGGTTCCGCCTAGTGGTTAGCAGAGAATGGACCCCGGAGCAAAAAGTTGCAAGTCACAAGCGATCAATCCAAAATGGGCATTTTCCCTCTATAATGGGGAAAATAAATTGCAATGCCCATTCTCGCCCCTGCAGGAGCTTTCTAACAAGAACATTGACTTGGGACCAACTCTTTGCGCATGCTATTCATCGTGGATCTATTTCTTCGTATGGAGAAATATCCAAGGAACAACACATCGCACTAGAGCAAAGATATGCTCAAGTCAATGATGGGAATTAGGGATGTTGATGTTTGTTCTTGTTGCCGTTGTTGTTCTTGCTCCTCCCCTTGTTGTAGTTGTTTTTGTTGTTATTGTTGGTTTTTTTTTTTTTGTAATTATATTTAAAATAATTTACTTAGTTTTTTTTCTTTCAATTTTATATCCGTAAACTATCAAAAAGTATATCCGTAAACCATCAAAAAGTATATCCGTAAAACATCAAAAAGTATATCCGTAAAACCATCAAAAAGTATATCCGTAAACTATCAATATGAATATCCGTAAACTATCAATTTTATATCCGTAAACTCTTAGTTTGAATATCCGTAAACTTTCAAAAAGTATATCCGTAAACAACTAAGTAAATTATATTTAAAATAATTTACTTAGTTTGTTTTCTTTCAATTTTATATCCGTAAACTATCAAAAAGTATATCCGTAAACCATCAAAAAGTATATCCGTAAAACATCAAAAAGTATATCCGTAAACCATCAAAAAGTATATCCGTAAACTATCAATATGACTATCCGTAAACTATCAATTTTATATCCGTAAACTCTTAATTTGAATATCCAGAAACTATCAAAAAGTATATCCAGAAACAACTATATTGAATACCCATAAACTTTAATTGGCCTTTGTCATGGATATATCCAGAAATACCATAAAGCATTTCAAAATGTATATCCAGAAACTATAAAAATATATATCCAGAAACTATCTATATGCATATCCAGAAACTTTCAATATGAATATCCAGAAACTATCAATTCACTAAAGTACATTAATTACATCACCAAACCAGATTCCTAATTACATAATTACATACACCTATGAATCTTGTACATTACTTTGTTCTTCCTGTTCTTTTTGTTTTCTTCCTTTTTCAAAAGTGTTTGTTTCAATCATTAAATTATGCTTATCTCTCGTTCAATTGACTAAGCAAAAGTGTTGAAAGAATTTCAGCTCGTAGACGGATCCTTTGTTTATCCTACAAAGTAAAAAAAAAAAAATTATTAAAACATATATATACAAACTCATATAATATAAATATGAATAAAAAAAAACTTTAATAGTACCTGACATAACTCAGGGCATGAGTACTTTGATACTTGAAAATCATTCATCTCAGACATCACATAAACTCCACAATCATGGTTAACATCATTTTCTTTAAGAACCCAATCACATTCCATGTATTCAAATTTATATGTTTTTTTGCCTTCAAAATCATTATAACATGGATGATCAATCTTCTTCAAAAAAGCTTTCATAGGCACATACTGAAAAAATTTAAAGTATAAAATATTAGATAACCAATGAAAACAAAAATGAAAAATATAAAACTGCTTTCGTAAGTTTCAAAACATATACCAATGCTCTCGTAAGTTTCACAACTTCAGATTTTTTTGCTTCATTCATTGAAAGGTTGTCAAAATAGTGAATGGATTTTGAAGGCATGTTGTACACATATAGTGTAAAGTGCCCACTTTTATTGCTTCCCTTAAAGTATGGGAAAAAAACCGCAAAAAATAAGTATATCCGTAGAATATATTAGGTGACTATCCGTAAATTACTATTTGACATGGCATGGCCTCTATGGCCTTGGCCTGCCTAGGCCTCGCCTGGTCATGGATATATCCAGAATACCATAAAGTATATCCAGAAATACCATAAAGTATATCCAGAATTACTTTGGCTACGCATAGCCTGCCTCGCCTAGGCCGTCATGGATATATCCGTAAATACCATAAAGTATATCCGTAAATACCATAAAGTATATCCGTAAATTACTATGACATGGCATAGGCCTCGCCTCGACCTCGCCTAGGCCTTGGTCATGGATATATCCGTAAATACCATAAAGTATATCCGTAAATACCATAAAGTATATCCAGTAAATTACTTTGGCCATGGCATAGGCCTTGGGTCATGGATATATCCGTAAATACCATAAAGTATATCCGTAAATATATTAGGTGACTATCCGTAAATTTTTTATTTGTCTTGGACATGGATAAATCCATGGCATTGGCCATGGCATAGGCCTTGGCCTCGCCTAGGCCTCGTCATGGATATATCCGTAAATACCATAAATTATATCCGTAAATACCATAAAGTATATCCGTAAATTACTATGGCTACGGCATAGGCATCGCCTTGGCCTAGGCCTTCGTCATGGATATATCCGTAAATACCATAAAGTATATCCGTAAATACCATAAAGTATATCCGTAAATTACTTTGGCCATGGCATAGGCCTTGGCCTCGCCTAGGCCTTCTCATGGATATATCCGTAAATACCATAAAGTATATCCATAAATTTTCAATATGATATCCGTAAATGTATTGACAAATGAAAATACATACTGCATCTACTTCTTTCGCATCCATTAGATTCCCATCGACATTAACATCATTTTTCCAATACAAAAAGTTTGAAGCATTTCTCAAAGACCAATACGAGCATTGCAAGAACGTTTCGCCCAAGTAGCCTGTTAATATAAATGATAAACAATATCTTAAAGAAATTTCATGGATATATACCCTGCAATCGATATATACTTGTAAGTTGTTGAAAAAAGTAAACTTACAGAATGTTCAACACCAAACATAAATCTCTTCATTACACCCTTTTTATGTTCCAGCTTGTTCAACAACATTGCCCAAGCATTCACAATTACATCTGTGATATATGTGTCTTCTCTCATACTCAAAATATCGTCTGCTTCCAGTCCAATGAGATCACTAAACTGAAAAAAAGCACTGAAAAAAAATAATATTAGAATTTGAATACCATATTTAATTTCAACTGTAATAATATTGAAATAAAAACGGGATATTACTTTTTTGACTCTGGAAGAATTAATTTTGAGAAGCAATAATCAACCACTTCCATCTTTATCTTTGGCATACCAATCATTACTTCCTTATTCTTCACCATAAATTCAGATGAAAGAATAATCTCACCATTCACAGGTTCCAAATGCACTTCATCTAACATCTTATCAAACTTCTCACCATTAACACCATGTTGAAAAATTTTATCAACCAAATTATCAATATCACCCAAAATTTGTGAAGAATATTCTTCTTCCACGTCAACTTCTTTAATAAATGCATAGGCTCAATCATTGGTTGTTTAAACAGATGGGAATCAAGAACTTGATCCTATGTATTAAGCCTAGCAATTTGATGCTCGCATTGATCTTCGCCTGGTTGATCAACATTGGTAACATCTTGATCCTCATAATGCTCATGCAGATATCTCGTCATCAAAATCCCGAAATTTTTCAACATTATCATCGACTCGTATGCTCGTATTCTTGACTCTGTGAAAGAATCCTAAATGTTGGCAATGGTCCAACCTTCCCTTTCTCCTTCAGCTCATCTTTTGAAGTTTTCAATTTATCAATAACATCATCAATGTAATAAAAAACCTGACTTTCCCAAGGTTCACTATCACCAACCAAATCCTCCTCTTCAGCAGATCCTTTCTCAACATCATCATTATTAACTTTTTCTTTCCCCTTCTCAATTTTTGAAATCCTTGCAATGTGAGCATTGATAGCAACTTTAATATCATTCTGAAATATTTCCAATGACTCTTTAATGTAATCCAAAACTTCTGAACATTTTCACTTGCAGTATTTTTGTAGGATGACTTACATCCTCAACAAAAGGAGCAAGATCAATCAAAGAATCCAATTTGTCCTTCATCTAAATCATCCTCATAGCTTGTAATAGGATAAACATTATCCAATTAAAGAACTCCACCCCAACCAATCTTAGCTTCATTCCCAGCCCTGACAGAAATTTTCTCTTTAGTCCAATGTTGAATCAAAGGACGTGCAGTTGGTTCATGTTTACGCAAATATGGAAATCTATGAAAGTAAGCTATTAAAAGAATTGCCACACAACCACTGCAACACCTCACTTTACTCGCCGTAAGAAGCCTTAAACTTCCTAACACCATCGATAACTTATTCAATACAAACCGGCACCAATCAAACTTTTTGATTTGAGTAACATCTTCAACCAATGCCAACAAAGAACAAATACCCTTTGTTACTACTGGTGCAAGAATGAAACTGACAGCAAACAATACATAGAGGCGTTTAAACTCATCACCTCCATCAGGTAGTTCTTGGATGCGTTCACCAAGCAGACAGGCTGGAATACCATCTTTAACTTTCCCAAAAGTATTTTTATATCGTGCGCTCAACTCTTTGTCAATTCCTATTGAACAATTTATCTTCTCTTTTTTTAAGTTCCTTGGAAGACAAAGAATATCAAAAACATCATTTGTTGTTATATAATACTTGTTATTCTTGATTCTCTGAATAAAGCTTCCCGAATCAAATCTTTCCACAAGATATTCCACAATTCCCCCTGTTGGCAATCTATTCAACTTAAGTTCTAATAGTCCACCAAAACCTATAGATTTAACATCTTCATTCTGAGCAGCGGTTAAACAAAGATCAATAAGCCTTTCTGGGACACAACAATGTTCAAATGCCCGTTTCTTACCACTTTCAACCACATCCACTGTTGATTTCTTATTTGAGTTCTTAACTTGACCTTCACTTAATTGATTCTTCTTATGCTTCTTACTACCTTCACCTTTATTTAAATTTGCAGCTACAAAACATAAAAAAAAAAAAAAAAAAAATCAAGAGGATATCCAAAAACTTTTTAATTGAATATCCGTAATAATAAAGAAAGGATATCCGTAAATAAATGAAGTGAATATCCGTAAAACATACAAATGAATATCCAGAAACTATCAAAATGCATATCCAGAAACTATATAAATGAATATCCAGAAACTACACAAATGAATATCCAGAAACTACACAAATGAATATCTAGAAACTTTCAAAATGATATCCAGAAAATATCCACAAATGAATATCTAGAATCATACAAATGAATATCCAGAAACAAGCAAATGAATATCCAGAAATAAACAATTGAATATCCAGAAACAAGCAAATGAATATCCAGAAAATATCCACAAATGAATATCTAGAAACAATTGAATATCCAGAAACAAACTATTGAATATCCAAAAACTTTCAAAATGATATCCAGAAAATATCCACAAATAATTAAAAAGGTTCTGAATATCGATTAAAAAGGTTCTGGATATAAATTAAAAAGCTTCTGGATATCAATTAAAAAGGTTCTGGATATCAATTAAAAAGGTTCTGGCTATAAAGCATAAATATCCAGAAACCTTTTGAAAGGATATCCAGAAGCTTTTGAAAGGATATCCAGAAATTTTGTATTGGCCATGATCTTGGCCCATAGAGAAACGGGTATCCAGAACCTTTTGAAATGTTATCCAGAACCTTTTGAAATTATATAGCCAGAACCTTTTGAAAGGATATCCAGAACCTTTTGAAAGGATATCCGTAACCTTTTGAAAGGATAACCGTAAACTTTTTAATTTATATCCAGAACCTTTTTAATTGATATCCAGAACCTTTTTAATTCATATCCAGAAGCTTTTTAATTTATATCCAGAACCTTTTTAATTATGAATTAAAAGCCAAGAGACAATACAAAAACACATTGTTAAACATGACGAAAATTATGAATTAAAAGCCAAGAGACAATACTAAGTAGAATGGTAAATCGTTAAACATAAAACATAAAATAGATACACAGAAATTGTAAATTTCAAACTAAAACACATTGTTAAATTCATGTACAAATGAGTATGCTTAATATATCCAGAAATTTATGAAAATGCGAACCAAAACAATAATAACATGTGAACTCACAATCGGATTTTCGCTTGCTCCTGATTTCATCAACTGGATTTCCCATAATTCCTTCGATTGCTACTGATTTCGCTTGCTACTGATTTCTGGATATAGTTTCTGGATATTCAACTGGGGTTCCCTTGCTACCGATTTCGTTTTGGAATTGAACTTAGGGCAAACATGTTTTAATTAAACCGGTTAAGAAACCGGTTCGTTAAACGTTCAATTAAACCCGTTAATAAACCGCTAAGGAGAAACGCGTTTCTCCTTAGCGCTAAGGAGAAACGCGTTTCTCCTTAGATTTTACGATCAATTAAATTAAGAAAATTACGATGGACTACCTTGATTAACTATAATATAGGCATTACTATTAATATAAACTAGTGTTAGAAATTTTTTGTAGAAAAACGTATTTTTGAACTATGATTGAATTGGATCGGTGATATTTTTGTAAATAACTTGCAATTCTTTAAAAATATGCGCAGTGACAATTATATAAATACTTGAGGTTATCAACTCAAGCTGGCATTCGTTAACTCTAGCACTAACATTCTTTCATGCATGTCATGACAATTTTTTACATATGTACTGTCACTCTTTAAACCACATGCTCCAATACTCAATAACAAAATTTATAAGAACTTCAAAAGCCCGTTTGAGAGCCAAAATAAAGTGTTTTGTAGGTCTCGAAATTCTCCTTGATTTGATATGTTGTGCGTTGCACAGTTCATCCGGAGTCTAAAGTTACGTTAGTTTACGCGCACGCGCCCTATAACACAACCACTTTTATCGGTAAAAGACATAGACTGACATTCCTTGTAATTCACGCCGGTTATATCATTTTTATGTTGTGTTAGTGTTTTTTAATGTCAGATACATGGTCTGGCACTCCTTGTAACATACACAGACAGGCAGTTCACGTGATGTTTCAATTATTTACAAAATATAACAGCACATTTTAAAAGAAGTAAGCTATTTGCAAAAATGCCACCAGTCAGTTCAACCATAATTTAAAAACATTTTTTTTCTTACCGGTTGAAGAAGCATGCTTTTCACTAGACGCATTTTATTCTTAATCGAAAGAAATAGTAGTTATAAAAATATTTTGTATAACATTACGATTGAACATGATAAAAAAAAATATTAAAAACTAAGTGACATTTGTTGGTTAATCATTCAATTGTGGATTAAAAAACGTCATATGTATGTAGACACTTCAACTTTAAGAAGAAAATACCATTTTTTGAAAGATAAAAAATTAAAGCTTAAATCATAGTAGCAGAATTCTTTTGTTATGTATTTTTTTATATCTACGAAAATATATTTTTCATAAAATCTGGGGAGAAACGCGTTTCTCCATAATTTATGGAGAAACGGGCCCGACTTGTCGCGCGACAATGCAAGTGATATCCAGAAACCATCAAATGAATATCCAGAAACCTTCAAAATGTTTCTGAATATTCATTTGATGGTTTCTCACTACAACAAAAAAGGCCTTTAACAACGTTTTTTAAACGTTGTTGTTGGTGTTTGACAACGTTTCCACAAACGTTGTGTTATCCAACGTTGTCTTAGGTCCAGATCTAAGACAACGTTTTTAAAAACGTTGTTAAAGTTGTTCCACAACGTTTAAAAAATGTTGTTAAATATTTTCCACAACGTTTTAAAAACGTTGTTAAAATTATTCCACAACTTTTAAAAAAACGTTGTTGTTGTTGTTATTATTATTATTTTTTTTATTTTTATTATTATTTTTATTTTTATTATTCTCAAAACAGTCCCTTAATTTTTATTATTCTCAAATTAAGTTTTATTATTTTCAAATCAGAGCCTTATGTTTTATTTTCCTCAAATTAGTCCCTTAGGTTTTATTTTCCTCAAATCAGTTCTTGATATTTCTATAGTGACACTTTAGTCCCTAAACTTCTCTTATACTCCCAACCACCACAACCACCATCAACCACCACAACCACCATCCTCAATCACCTTCAATGGCTGCAAAAAGAACAATAACATTCATTAGTAACTATAAACAAACAGATCTAGAAATTTAGATCTGAAAACTCATAGAAAGAGAGAGAGAGAGTGGTGGAAGATCTAGAAATCTAGATCTGAAATTTAGATCTACCGGCGAAAGAAAGTAGTGGGGTGGCGGCAATGGTTTTGGACGAAAGAAAGTAGAAAGAAGAAATAAGAAAAAATAAAGATTTACCGGCGAATTCGGCGGCGACGGCAGTGAGGGTGGCGGCGGTAAAGAACGGCGGCAAGAGGGATGGGGCGGCGGTGGAAGCTGTGTAGGTTTTAGAGAGAGGGGTGATAGACGCTTGAGAGAAGAGAGAGAGAGAGAGATGGTGGTTGAGAAGAAAAAATGGGACGGGGGAGAGGGGATGGGGCGGCGACAGAGGGGGCGGCGGATTGGAACAAGGGGAGAAATGGAGAAATGGAAATGGAGAGAGAGTGAAAGAGTGAAAGAGTGAAAGAGGAATGAAATGGGGAGGGACGGAGGGTAGGGTTTTGGGTAGTTAAATGAGATAAGTATGTGGGTGAGTGATTATTGGCCAATGATTTCAATTGAAATGGACGGTTGAGATGGCAATCCAAGTGAAATTGAGTGTTGAAATAATAACCATTGGATCCATTTACATGTTAGATTATGGAGGGTCAAGATGGTGATCCATGTGAAAATTAAAAAATGTTTTAAAAATGTGTCATTTTTATAACAATATAAAAATTATTGTAATATATTATAAAAAATATTTATTAACAATAATAATAAAAAATCTTTAATACTAAAAAAAGTCTAAAATATTTACCTCTATTAAAAAAAAATACTTATTAATAACTTTTTGAAAAAATCTTTAATATTATTGAAGTTTCTTTCAAAAAGTTAATTTTTCTTTAAAAAATATTTTTTTTAAAAAAAAATTATTTTTATAATGACGGCCGTTAATTTTTTTTAAAAAATAATTTCTATTCGGAAATTTTTTTAAAAAATATAATGTCCATAAATTAGTTTTTAAAAAAATATTTTTATATATTGTTTTTAACAACATTTTTTAAAAGTTGTCAAAATATTACCACAACGTTTTTATAAAACATTGTCTTTATATCTTTTACAACGTTTATGTAAACGTTGTCAAAGTATTTCCACAACGTTTAGAAAACGTTGTCTTTAGTTTTTTTTCAAACGTTGTCAAATCATTCATATAGTACAACGTTTTTAGAATAAACGTTGTTGTTACCTGCAACGTTTTTTTACTAAACGTTGTCATAACTATCTTTTACAACGTTTTTTTCATAAACGTTGTCTTATTTTCTATTCTACAACGTTTTTGGTTGAAACGTTGTCTAAACCTACTTTTGACAACGTTTTTATTAAAACGTTGTTAAATAAAACGTTGTCAAAGGCCGTTTTTGTTGTAGTGTCTGGATATACATTTGAAGGTTTCTGGATATCCAGAAATGTGTTAGATGCATATCCAGAAATTGCTTATTGAAGGATTCTGGATATCCAGAAACCTTCAAATGTATATCCAGAAACCATTAAATGAATATCCAGAAACATTTTGAAGGTTTCTGGATATTCCAGAAACCTTCAAATGAATATCCAGAAATCATCAAATGAATATCCAGAAACATTTTGAAGGTTTCTGGATATTCATTTGATGGTTTCCGGATATTCATTTGATGGTTTCTGGATATCATGACTTGCATTGTCACGCGACAAGTCGGGCCCCGTTTCTCCATAACTTATGGAGAAACGCGTTTTTTGGGAGACCTACTCTATATTTTTTTGTTAAATTTGTTTTCTTTATTTATAATTTGTCTCCTCTCCCTTATTTACTTTTGAACAAAAAACTTAGGGCAAAATAATTATTAGTTTCAAGTTAAAAACTTTAAAATTCCATTTTTTTACTTTTAAATTGGAACTTATTTTATTTTATTAATTATAATGTGAAGTAATGTAGGGAAATACATTTAATAATAATATATTTGTTATTTAAATCATTAAATTGGTCCAGTGATTACTTATCTTTGATTTAATTTCATTTTCTACCAATCTAGTTTACTTTCATTTTTATTTTTATTGCTATTCTTTTCCTTTAGTTTAATTTTCTCACTCTCCATAGATGAACTATTTTTTTAGACATTATTCTTAGGAGGAGGAAGGAATGAGAAGTTAACTGTACGTAAGTAGGTGAAGTTGGGCATTTAATAAGAGAGAAAAAGGTTAAAATTGAAAATTGAAAATTAAAGAATCATTAACATTTGTTCTAGAATCATCATTATTTTGGAGAAAAACACTTGTGTTTTATGCACTCGATCATATATATATATATATACTAGCACATGTCCGTGTCCAAGGTCACGTAATTTTTTTTTTTTAATTTTTTTTAAGGGCAAAATGGAAAATGGACAAATGTATGAGGGCAATATAGAAATTTCCCCCCTTGAAACTGTTCATAGAACTGTTCAAAAGGGGGTTCCATATATATATATATATATATATATATATATATATATATATATATATATATATATATATATATATATTATAAATCACACTATTCCGCCTCATCTCATGAATAGTACAATGAATAGTGCCAAATGTCAAAATTTTCATTTTGTCCTCACTAAGTTGTCCCTTTTCCATTTTGCCCTTTAAATTTATTTTTTTTTAAATTAAAAAAAAAAAGCATGTGTCCTTGGACACGGCCTTTTACTAGTATATATATATATATATAGAGGAGGTTGCTCAATTGAGAACCAAAATAGAATGAGAACCATGAAAACCATTATCAGCCATTGGATTAGATTTGAATGGAAGGCAGATATTAGATTAGGGTTATAAGTGACGCGTTGACAATTTTGAAATATTTTCAAATCGCGAGGGTAATTATGTATTTCGTCTTCCATAACCAAATAAAGAAAAAATTAAAAAGAAAATAGTCCAAATTCATACCACCCACGTTAATACCTTTCTTCCTTAACCAGTCTTCCCCTTCACCACCATCCCCTCCATCCAACTGACTTCAACCTTTCTTCTGCAACTCCAATAAAACCCCCACTCTTTCACAATTTGAACCGAAACTTATATCCAAAACAAACAAAATGGGTAGGCTTCAATTTCTAGACAAATTTCATGTATGGCCAGCTCCAACCCACCATAATTTTCTGCTCATCTAGTTGAAGTTATAGCTCAAGAAATCAACAAACAACTCCGACAGAACACCCATGTTGGTCAGTGTTAGAACATGGATTAATTAATATGTGTTATTTAGTTCCATTTGTTATAATCATTTAATAATGTTAAAGTATAGACAAAATGTGTAGAATTCCATTAGGTGTAAGTACCATTAAATGATGGGCATAATGGTAACTTCACACCATCATCTTTATGAAAGGGTGTAGTCCCTAAATGAAGTGCCCCTTCTCTATCTATATAAAGGCTATCCATCAGCCATTTAGAGACACTTAACATCATTTACAATTCAGTCAAAACATTCTTCATTCATCTAAGAAGAACAAGTGTGGGCACTATCATTTAGAAGTACTATTTCCCTACTGTCTTCTTTCATTCAAGAACAAGATCAAGAACACAATCATGGAATCACAAGGTACACGCTTCCGTCTTCATCTTCTTCTCATTCTTAATCTAGTTGTGAGTCGGTTCATGGTTTGATGGATCGTTTTTTGTTCCAACAATTGGTATCAGAGCCTACTCATATACTAGATTGAGTTTGAAATTCTTATAAAGCCTTATGCTTTAATTCATGTATGATTTCATTTAGTTTTTGTTCTTGTTCATGATACTCATCTTGTCTAAGAGTATTATATTCATAAACTTCATTCTATTTCTGATTTTGGTTTACTCAAGGCTTTCAATTCTTAATGTAAGATTATCCTATTTTGGACATAGCCACCATCATTTGATGCGTTGTGAGTTTGTTCAAATGTATAGCCACACTTTTAAAAAAATGTGATGTGAGTATAAGGATCTACTTGCTTTGGTTGAATAATTATTCACCATTAAGTTAAGAATTGATAGTCCTAAAGGGTATTGGATGTTATGTCTCGTTGTCCTGGCAAAGGGCCCGGCGCCCTCTGAGGGCGCGGGCCTAGCCGACGTGTAGACTGGTATCGGACCACAAAGGGGGGTGCGGGGGGCGTAGCCCCCGCGGTATGGTATGACTCTCTCTATTTGGTTCAAAACTGTTCATAAAAGGGTTCAAAACTGTTCATAAAAGGGTGTTAAAAATGGTGACTTTTCGTCAAATCTGGGCACTGGGCACATGGGCGGTCGCCCATCTTGATCTGGGCGGTCACCCATATGTACATCGACTTTAAAATTTGTGGAATTGAAGCTTGGGCGGTCGCCCACCTTGACCTGCGCGGCCGCCCATGTGTGCAGAAGCTTCAATGTTTATAGAACTGCAATTTTTTGGTCATTCATACCCTTTTGGTCTTTTGTGATAATTTGCTAGTAAATTATAGTATCTGGACACCAGTCGCGCTTCGGCGGTTCTTAGAGTTATCGAACTTTAAGAATGGACGGGTAGAACAAAAGGATACTATCTTTTAATGATAAATTTCACTTATTTATTTACCCTTTAAATTTTCAGAAATAACCTTAAGGCCTTTTGTTTCCGATTAATTATATCCTTAACATTTTGGACATAATTAACATGCTTGTTTCCCAAAGGAGACCTTGTTGATTAAATTCAAACTTGTTAAAAGATGAATGTAAATATTGATATGTGATAACATGCTTGTTTCCCAAAGGAGACCTTGTTGTTGACTAAGTATTTACATTCATGGGGTAATAATTGAACTAAACTTTTGGTCATTTTAAATGCTGTCAACCATCCCAAAGGAAGGCGGGTGTTTAAAGTGAATTGTTTATATTCTTTATTGCCGGAACAAGTACCTTAAACTTTAGGACACTTTTTGTACTTGATCCGGCCCAAAGGAAGGCAAGTATTTAAAGTGTGTTGTTTAAGCTATTTGTTTACCTTAAGATAAATCAAATTGTGAGTCAATTCGCAATCCAAAGATTAGTATTGATGTCATGTTGATTATCTTTTATTTTGATGGAATTCATTTGATATAATTAATCGTTATGTAGTTTCTTATATATGTTTTGTTTCATTCTTGTTCTTCTCCTTCGCATTTGATTAATGCTTCATCCGTAACTCTTGCTATAAATGATGCACCTTTGCTTCGGGACTAAACTTAAAACTTGGAAAAATAATATAACGATGATCTTAGGCAATATGGACATCGATCACGCATTTGGGGAATCAAGTCCCGCTGCTCTCTCTAAAAGAAATACCGTTATAGAACGGAAAAATGTTGAGCAATGGGAACGGTCCAACCGCGTGAGTCTAATGATCATGGAAAATGCGCTTTCGAGACATTTTTGGACAATGTCTCGAGATCGAAAATGCCGAGATTTTTCTTGAATTCTTGTGGAAACTTGTTTCCATTCGATACAAGGGTGAAGAAAATCTTAGGGAGTACATTATTGAATTATTTCATCTTTCGATCAAACTAAAGGCACTTAAGTTAGAGATTTCGGAAGATTTGCTCGTGCACTTAGTTTTGATCTATCTTCCTCCTCAATTTGGTCCTTTTGAAGTGACCTATAAATGTCAAAAGAAAAAGTGGAATATTAATGGATTACTTTCACATATGACATTAGAGGAAGATAGGATGAAATATCTCAAATTAGAAAGTACCCACTCAAAAGATTTACTTCTTCTCGTGGGATTAAGAGAAGAGGGAAGGAAATTACGGTTGCAAGTAAGAAGCATAAGGGATCATTTAAGGATCATAAAGTCAAGAAATGCTTCTTTTGCAAGGACCTTACTCGCATGAAGAACGACTACCATAAATATCGTGAATGGCGAATTCGGGATGGAATGTCATTTGGTCTTGTTTGTACTAAGGCAAATTTGGTTTCAATTCCTTAATATACATAGTGGTTGTATTTGGTGCAACAACTCACATTAGTTCATGTATGCGGGGTTGCCAATTACCGAATCCCCAGTGAAGATGAGAAATACATCTATATGAAAGCTGGAAATCCGGTTGAAGTTATAGGCATAGGGATTTTTGTTAAGTACTGACTATTATTTTGTATTAAATAATACATTTATTGTACCGTCATTTAGGCGGAATTTGATATCAGTCACAGTATTAGATCGGGAAGGTTATTCCTGTTCATTTGGTAATAATAAATGTGATCTTATTTTCAATTCCGAGGTTGTCGGTATTAGTACTTTATCTTAACAATGACAATTTTATTTACTTCAAACAGTAAATACTATTAATGAGTCCCATGATAATGAAACCAAAACTAAAGGCACTAAGCAAAAGTTATCAAGTGAAAATTCTTGTATTCTATGGCATAGGCGTTTGGGTCATATCTCCAAAGGGAGAATTGATAAAGCTTATGTCGTAGGGAATTCTAAAAACAACTTGATACTCCGGATAAAACTTTTGCATTAAAGTGTTTTAAAGAATAAATTTACAAACATTAAAGGAAATAGAATTTTGAGAGTATCAAACGTCTTGGAACTAATTCATATGGACATTTGTGGACCATTCATTAACCCTTCATGGAATGGTCAACAATATTTCATTACGTTCATGGATGATTCCTCTCGTTATGAATACATTATTTTCTTCATGTAAAGTTTCAATCATTGGTCGTTTTCAAGTCTTTTAAGGCATAAGAAAGACTATTAAGAACGTTAAATCCGATCATGGTAGTGAAAACTACGGACGGTATAACGTATTGGGTGAATAACGTCCGGGTCCTTTATATTCGCTATTTTGAAGAGTGTAGGATTGTCCCTCACTACACCATGCCGGGTAAACCTAGCATAGTATATTGGAGAGACATAAATCCTTAAGGATATGGTAAGAAGTATGTTTTCTTGTACTTCTTTACCTCACTCATTATGGGCGATGCATTAAAAACCGTAGCTTATATTCTCAATAGAGCACCTTCAAAAGCTATCGACAAAACCCCTTATCAGTTATGGACGAATAAGAAACCGTCCTTAAATCATCTTCATTTATGGGGGTGTCCAGCAGATGCTAGACCTTATAAGGTCTAATGAGGGCAAACTGGACCTAAATACTGTTAGTAGCTATTTTGTAGGGTATGCCGAGAGATCTAGGGAATATAAATTTTATGACCCGAAAACTAGAACATTTTTTGAGACTGGCAATTTTAGGTTCCTTGAGGATGTTGAATTTAGTGGGAGAAATAGTAATGATTTTGAATTTTAAGAGTTAGAGGAACCACTCTTTATTCCTCAAACTTTAGTTCCTGTTGGAAATCAAGTAATTGTACCTGAAATTCAACAAAGAACATACAATTCAAAATAATATAAAGACTCCCGTAAATAACGGACAACATGAGAATGTTGGACATAATGAAATTCAACAACCTCAAAATGAGGATGAACCGGTGCCCTTAAGGAGATCTACTAGAGAAAGAAGAAGTTCTATTCCGGATATTTATGATATGTATCTTGCGGAGAATGAGGACACCTTAGGTTTAGTGGGAGATGATCTAATCACCTTCCATGAAGCCATTAATAGTTCTAATTCTCATAAGTGGATCAATGCCATTAATGAGGAGTTAAAATCAATAAAAGACAATGACATTTGGGATCTTGTCCCATTACACGAGCAGGTGTAAAACCTATTGGTTATAAATTGATATTTAAAACCAATAGGGATTAGCAAGGTAATATGGAAAGATATAATGCACGTCTTGTTGCTAATGGATTTACTCAAAAGGAAAGCATTGATTATAAAGAAACATTTTTTCGGTATCTTCTAAAACCTCTTTTATGATCATTATGGCATTAGTGGCACATTATGATCTTGAGCTTCATCAAATGGATGTTAAGACAGCTTTTCTAAATGACAACATTGAGGAAACTATCTATATGAAGAAACCAGAAATGGTGACTAATTCGGATCAAACTAGTCAACTGGTTTGTAAACTTAAGAAATCCATTTATGGGCTTAAGCAAGCATCTCGTCAATGGTACTTAAAATTTAACCAAGTTATTCTTTCATTTGGCTTTGAAATGAATCTTGGTGAAGATTGTGTGTACCATAAGTTCAGTGGGAGTAGATTTATTATTTTGGTCTTATATGTGGATGATATTTGAATGATATTTTTCTTGCTAGTAATGATAAGGACCTTCTAAAAACTAAGAAATTTCTCAAACAAATTTGAGATGAAAGATCTTGGTAAGGCATCTTTTGTATTGGGAATCCAAATTCATCGTGATCATTCACGAGGTATTTTGGGATTATCACAAAAGAGCTATATAGAGAAGGTATTACAAAGGTTTAGCATGGAAAATTGTAAACCACATGACACCCCTGTCTCTAAGGGAGATAAATTCAGTTTAAAGTAAATGTCCTAAAGATTAATTTTAAATCCAAGTATACGGAAAATATCCCTTATGCACCTGCAGTAGGAAGCTTAATGTATGCGCAAGTCTGTACTCGTACAGACCTTGTATTTATTATTGGGATGCTTGGTCAATACCAAAGCAATTCGGAAAGAAGAACATTAAGTCGCATCCAAAAGAATGATGAAGTACCTATAAAACATTAAACTACATGCTTATGTATATAAAATCGGATCATTTTGAGATCATTAAGTATTCCGATTATGTTTTAGTGGATGCAAAGATGTCGAAAGACATCATATGGTTATGTCTCTTGTTGAAGAGAAATAAGTATAAAATGAACAAATAGATATACAACTTATAGGATCAAACTCCATGTTATTGGATCCATTTTGTAAAGTGTAATCTCTTTTGATGTTTCACGAGCATACTGCTCATATGGGTGAAACAATTTTTTGATAATGCTTAAATCAGTGGGAGTTTGTGTTGTTTTCTATTTCTTTGTGTTGTTTTTTATTTATATTGATCTCATTTGGTTAAGTAGGACTAGTTGGAGAATATATATATATGTGTTCTTCATATATATTCATTAATATTCCATGCTACATATCTATACTTAATCTATGTCATTTAGTTGGATATATATATGTGATTAATGTGGGTTTAGTTGCGAATCAATTACAACGAATGCCCCTTTAGTCCCTATACTTATAAGACTAATGGACGGGATTGTGTTGGATGACAATAAACGTGCACATAAGGGTTGTCATTCATATTATAAATGATTAAGGAATTTATTTAGTAAAAGATACATATTAATATTAATTCAAGTGGGAGATTGTTAGAACATGGATTAATTAATATGTGTTATTTAGTTCCATTTGTTATAATCATTTAATAATGTTAAAGTATAGACAAAATGTGTAGAATTCCATTAGGTGTAAGTACCATTAAATGATGGGCATAATGGTAACTTCACACCATCATCTTTATGAAAGGGTGTAGTCCCTAAATGAAGTGCCCCTTCTCTATCTATATAAAGGCTATCCATCAGCCATTTAGAGACACTTAACATCATTTACAATTCAGTCAAAACATTCTTCATTCATCTAAGAAGAACAAGTGTGGGCACTATCATTTAGAAGTACTATTTCCCTACTGTCTTCTTTCATTCAAGAACAAGATCAAGAACACAATCATGGAATCACAAGGTACACGCTTCCGTCTTCATCTTCTTCTCATTCTTAATCTAGTTGTGAGTCGGTTCATGGTTTGATGGATCGTTTTTTGTTCCAACAGTCAGCTCCAATCATTGCTCCTTCATATTCAAAACGGCACCAACAATGGCGGTGGTAATAATGGTGGCAGAGAGAAATTTCCATGTTTGAAGGAGGCGGCAATGATGGTACCAGAGGGAGAGACGGGAATTTGATTTTCTAGAATTCAATTTCTTTGGTCAGAGATTCTGAAATTGGTATAGTGATTATAGTAGAGATGGGTTTGATATGGTTTGCAAAATTGTGTTAGGAAGTTGGGGAAGGAGGTACGGGTAAGGGTGCACTAGTGAGGGTGTTTGGAGGTGGGTTTGGGGAAGAGGATGGGGTTGAGGTTGATGAGAAATAGAAGCAATAACTAATGTAAATAAGTGCATTTTTCAGCAATAACTTGTATACAGTGGCTAAATAGCTACTGTAAATAAGTGCATTTTTCAGCAATAACTTGTATACAGTGGCTAA
The DNA here is from genome assembly GCA_022495995.1 of Adenophora triphylla var. japonica. NCBI lineage: Eukaryota > Viridiplantae > Streptophyta > Magnoliopsida > Asterales > Campanulaceae > Adenophora > Adenophora triphylla. The sequence goes on from JAFEMH010000902.1 coordinate 45,739, forward strand.
TAACTTGTATACACTGGCTAAATAACTAATGTAAACAAGTGCATTTTTCAGCAATAACTTGTATACAGTGGCTAAATAGCTACTGTAAACAAGTGCATTTTTCAGCAATAACTTGTATACAGTGGCTAAATAGCTAATGTAAACAAGTGCATTTTTCAGCAATAACTTGTATACAGTGGCTAAATAGCTACTGTAAACAAGTGCATTTTTCAGCAATAACTTGTATACAGTGACTAAATAGCTACTGTAAATAAGTATATTTTTCAGCAATAACTTGTATACAGTGGCTAAATAACTAATGTAAACAAGTGCATTGTTCAACAATCAACATCTATATACTGGCTAAGTACTTACTGTATAGACACTTGTCCAATATATTTTTTTTAAATCATATCTTCAGGGATGTAGTTTGATTCGTCTCGTCGAGACAAAAAAATCAGTATTATCGGATTATTTTTTTGATTTACGGTTAATGAGATATTTAATTTTGAAATTTTTTGAGAAATTTTTGGTGATGACTTGGCAAATTCTGAAACACACATGGTATTTTGCCCTTCCCTTTGTCTGTCCACCTAATTACAAGAATGTCATCGAATTTTTAAATTAAAAAAGTAATCTAAACCCTTGATTTGTGTCTAATCCAATAGCTATCATTGGTTTTCATGGTTCTTATGTAATTGAGTTCTCACGTGAGCATGACCCTATAGTATATATATATATATATATATATATATATATATATATATATATATATATATATATATATATATTAAAATGTATGTTTTAAATTCTTAAACAAGTCTAATATATGTGCGTGCGATGCATGATTTTATAAATTTTATTATTTTAAATGAATTTTTAGCTTTTATTTTGTGTCGGACATTTAAGCAAATTTAATAGTACAAATACATAAAATTCTTTTACTATTTCTCCGTAATGCAACAAGAATCTAAAACTGAATTAAAACTTGTTTGTTTGAAAGTGGAGATCTGTTAATTTCTAAAGAAGATGGATAAATCTAAGGATTTTTTAAATAAAAGTTTACATATTCATTGAGAGAGAGAATGAAGGAGTATTAAATTATACTCTCTCTGTCCCAATAAATGCTTCACTATTTTGAGTCGGCACATAAATTAAGGAAAAAGGTAAATGAAGAAAATGTTGTGAGTGTAAAAGTAAAATAGGAGAGAAAATGAGTGGAGGGAATAGTAAATTTGAAAAGTGTTGTTGTTGGGAAAATTGTCTGTTTGACAATAAATAAGGCTTTCTTGAATTTTACGAAATGACAAATAATATAGTGAACCATAACATAATTAACGGGGCAGGAAATAAAGATAAACTAGAATGCAAAAATTAAAGCAAACCGAGTAATTAAAGAAGTCGAGTCTTGTGTTGGACACAATCTCCGCAAGAAGATATTGCCCCGCACTGGGGCTAACGGTCTGCGGCAATCTTCTCTCAAGATAAAACGACTTTACAGTCATTAATAGGAGCACTCCAAATTAATGACTTCGGCGAACAAAATTCGTGTTTGACACTTCCAGACTTTGAAGAAGAATTATGCAACGAGATGCTCTATCTTCTAACAGATGATGTTAAGAATTCCGTTGAATTCTGTGACTGAATTCCATAATTCAGTTAGATATCTAACCGAGATCGTTAACTAGGTTAAATATGTGATTCTCTACTTCTAGTGAGAAGAGAGAGTGAACTTATGAAAGAGAGAAGTGATTTGATCATTGATCAATGAGTGATTGAATTGACAAACTGGTGGGGGGTTTATATAGTATATGAAGAGTTAGGGTGTCTCTTGGGAATAGGCACAATCGGTGTCTGGTGGATTCTGGACCATTGGATCAGATCTAGATGGAGGGAGGAGATCTACTGGGTCGACCCAACAGCCTTGACCCGCCTATTTGAAAAGGTATGGGTCACACCCACCTTTTCAAGAACCATCACAACCATTACTCCATTCTGGATCCGCCCCATTTGCTGAACCCCGGCCCAAACAAAGCGGCCCACTCGCCCAAGCCCAACAGATCTCCTAAGTGCTTGCCTTGATCAATTCTGGGCCACGGCCCAACTGCCAACCTTAACCCATTTCACTTGGAATGGACCGAACCACCACGAGCCCACTCGCCCTAAGCCTGAACCGCCATCGAACCATGAACCGAGCCAACTTTTGTCAAAAGTTTAAGGTTCCTTAGCTCCGAGCGACGATGCGAAGTGCAAAGTGCGCCCTAAACCGCCCATTCCGCCCTTCGCGCGCTTCGCGGGTTGTGGGTCCATTTTGAGCTAGAACAAAACTAGCTCAATAGCCCACTTGGATGCATGGTTGGCCCAATGGTCCAACTAGGTTGGCCCAAGGAGATTAACTTGATGTCTCCTTCCTTGGATGGATCCACTTATAAACTATCATTGCTTTACATCTTTAAGCAATGTGGGATAACTATTCCATATCCCATAAACTCTTCATAAACCCATTTCATTGGCATACTTTGAGCATTAATTTCTCATTCACCACTAATTGGTTTTAAGAAAGTAAATATATCAAATTAATCTACTCCAAATGTAGATTATTAATATGCAATCAATTTCCATTTTCCTAAAATGGAACCCAATGGAATTCTTGGTCAAAAGTCGGTCAAACCTCACTTTTACAAACCAAAATTCCAACAATCCCCCACATGAATGACAAATTAATGCGTGCATGAATGCAGACTCGTCTGGAAGTTTCGGTGAACTATTATTGCATCGAGATAGGTAGCTTATGGCCTTGAACCTTCCCTAGTGAAATACTATCGGATATACTAGCCATTTGGTAGCGAGACGCTTTGAACCAGTGACTGTATAGTGTATACCAAGACAATAGTACTCACACAATAACAGCTCTAACACGTTTTGTTCTCACGTTTTGTCCATTTCGGCCCTGGACCGTTCTTGATTCATAAGTGTTTCAATTTAGAAGCGGCCTTATTACTTCTCACTTATATAGGTGATCTCCCATAAAGAGTATCCTGCTATACTCCACCACTTAGGTATAGGAATCATTAAAAGCTTTAAGCTTACTCTCACCACACGTCATCAGGTGTTTTAGCACTTAGATGGCTTCTGAGAATGAGTTATAATGAGTTCTAAGTGCACATACTATAATTTCCATAATTTAGTTGTCTCATTGAACCAAGGGCATGGGATCTCCAATTCTCAAGGTTGAGTGTCCACTATGGATTTCTTTGTTTGTGTGGGTTTTTAACTTCATTCCCCTTACCAGATAATTTGATCTCCTATTCATACCCTTTGGTATACGGATCCGTTTTTGACTTCACATGGCCAGTTGTGACAGTCTTATTTGAGATCAATTGTCTTATGGTAATATGTCAATGACCATTGTGTCTTGACTTACCACGATGTTCTACACCTTTTCCTATTTCTCATTGTCGTCACAATGCCTTAGGTCATGTAGACACAAATTTATTCCACAAAGGAATATCTTCCAAGACCATTCAGCTTTTATCTTTATCTAATGCTATCGACTCAGATTCCTTATTGAGTCGAGTTGTTCATATTGTATTGGAAGTTTGACACCGCTGCTCCATTTATTGTGAACACATTTTTTCACCTTGGAGCTTATTTGTGTCGATATCCAATCGCATATCCTTTACATACTATTGAATATCTTATTTATTGTAATCTATAATCACAAGAATATCTCTAAGTACTCCAAGTACTTTGACTATACTTAGTGATTTATTACAATTTTTAATTAGACTTTTAGTCTCTCTAGAATGGTCAATCTTTCTAGTGAACAAATTCTTCTATCGGTCAGTTTCTTTGAGTGGTAATTATCTCTGTACCTGTCCGACTTCCCAAGTATTCAGTATCTCTAAGTGGTTTGACCTCCTTAGAGTCTACTTCTCAGGAATCTACCTTACACAGAGATTACCTCTCAAGATTATACCTCATAGATTTCATTTCTCAAGACATTAGCTTATTCGAGAGTCTATCTTGGAGAATTCATCTAACTCTTATGATTCTACCATTAAAGAGTATTACTTTAAGAATCTTTTCTCTTCAGATTCTGTATCTAAAGAGTCTCACTTTCGAGATCAATAATCTGCCTTTTCAGATTAATAATCCGTCTCAATAGAGTTTATTTCTCAAGATTGTTTTCCCTTTAGAAATCTATCTTTTGAAATTCTAACCCTCTTGACTACACTTCTTGAAAGTCTGCCTTAGGACTTTATCTTTCAAGAGTTTTCCGTTTATAGATTCATCTTTCAAATACTTCCTTTTAGGAACCAATTTGCAACCCAACGGTTCGCATTATGGAAGAAGATCAATCAACTTTCATATGTATGATGAACTATTCATTTAAATGTTAACAACATTATTTAACAGGTTTCGTTTAATTTTCTACCATAGAAAATTAGGACCAAAAGACTAGCTTCTTTTGTCCACAAACTGTGTCTTAGTTCATCTTACTATTAAGATAAATCTTTTACAGTTTTATAAGTTCTCTTCTTAAACTTATATTATTTCCTTTTTACTTCAAGAAAATATGATTTCAAGGAATACCAAATTCCTTATCTTTGGCTTAAGTACTTCTACTTAGCTCGTACCCCCACACTTGAGGTGTATCCCCACACTTGAGGTGTATCCCCACAATTGAGGTGTACCCCACACTTAAAGTATTTATAAACGTCTTACGATTACGCCATAGTCTCGTAATTAGTTTTATCAAATCCTTTCTTGGGTATGTCATTTAAAAATGACTGCATGCCTTCCCCCACAAATTTGGTTAAGCCGAGCTTATTGCATTTATCATCTCTATAGGGGTATGATTCTTGCATTTAGCTCTGCATTAGACTGAGTTGAATATGTTGCGATTGTTTGATGAATACTGCCGGAAATATCCTCACAAATATCCTCAAATGGCGCCGCATATTCCCCTCATTCTAGCTTTTCGAATCTTCTTACATTAAGTTGATTCGTCAACTAAATTCTTATAAGTTTGGAAAGCCTCCAAGGCTTCATCCTTCCTTATCAAGAGAATGTTTTGTGCAACCATTTATAAAGTAATTAAATACTTTTTCCCACCTCGAGTTTGCACTAACTTTAGATCACAATTATTTGTGTGAGCTAACTCAAGAGGTGTCGTGTTTCTTATTATCAAGAAAATGATGACTTAGTCATTTTATCTTTCACGCAAATTTCACACTTGTCAGTTGAAACGAATTTATTCATGAGAATTAATTCTTGATTCACTGACATCTTAATTGTGTTGAAATTCACATAACCTAATTTATCATGCCATAAATTAGAACCTTTCAAAAGGCAAATATAAGAAACACCGATGCTCTTTGCCTCTAGGCAAAGTACCCTTTACCAAGAAACTAGGTTCTTGCGAATGTCTGGGACATGCAGCATATTCACGAGAGTCAGTTCTCTGTCTGAAGTCATCTTCAGCATGATCCTTCCAAGTCCCACGACGTTGGAAGTAGAAGAGTTTCTCATTTACACCTTCCTTCCATTGAAAGGAGTGTTTAATGAGAAGCTCTCTTTATCAGCATATATGTGGTGGGTAGTTCAGCTCCAGTGTCTATCCACCATTCTTATGGGTTGACCTTCAACTTGCTAAGTTGGCTTCAAACCCCCTTAGTTCTCAATCAAACCTATTCAACCTTTCGTTGACGTTGGCTTTGATTCATGTTGTCCATTTCCCTTCTTGGAATACGACAAACTTTTTGCTACGTGATTTACCATATCTTGTAACAAATCTTGGAGTTGGTTCCTTGAACCTTATAGTCCGTTCCAAAGTGTTCTACAACTCTTTGGTTGTCCCCACGAGACAGTGTTCTTTTAACGGGCATCATTTGGTCCACTCAGTATGTACGTCCTACATATGAGATTTTCATGATCCCATTCTTCTGTGGCTATTTGTCTTCGCGGATTGGCTATCTGTCTTTTTGGATCTGGATAATCATCATCCTCCTTTCTCCTTGGTTTATTTGCCTTGGCGAATCTGGATCATCATCCTCTTCCTCTTCGGTTATCTGCCTTGGCAAATCTGGATCATCATCCTCTTTCTCTTCGGTTATTTGCCTGGGTTATCTGCCTTGCATGAACTTCTTTGTTTATAAGTCCGCTCCATGTTGTCAACAATTCTTTGAATCACTTCCGGGATTATTGTTGACCTCCTCGTTATCTTCTAGTTAACTTCCAATGCTCTTCAAGTTATCCTTCCTTGGAAACCGTCACATTTCTCGTTAAGTTTCTAACGAAAAAGTCCTTCGGTTGTCCATCATCATTGGCTCATATTTGTCATAAAACAAGAAAATGTTAGTATCTTCTTGCGATTGTTGGGAAAATTGTCTGTTTGACAATAAATAAGGCTTTCTTGAATTTAACGAAATGACAAATAATATAGTGAACCATAACATAATTAACGGGGCAGGAAATAAAGATAAACTAGAATGCAAAAATTAAAGCAAACCGAGTAATTAAAGAAGTCGAGTCTTGTGTTGGACACAATCTCCGCAAGAAGATATTGCCCCGCACTGGTGCTAACGGTCTGCGGCAATCTTCTCTCAAGATAAAACGACTTTACAGTCATTAATAGGAGCACTCCAAATTAATGACTTCGGCGAACAAAAATCGTGTTTGACACTTCCAGACTTTGAAGAAGAATTATGCAACGAGATGCTCTATCTTCTAACAGATGATGTTAAGAATTTCGTTGAATTCTGTGACTGAATTCCATAATTCAGTTAGATATCTAACCGAGATCGTTAACTCGGTTAAATATGTGATTCTCTACTTCTAGTGAGAAGAGAGAGTGAACTTATGAAAGAGAGAAGTGATTTGATCATTGATCAATGAGTGATTGAATTGACAAACTGGTGGGGGGTTTATATAGTATATGAAGAGTTAGGGTGTCTCTTGGGAATAGGCACAATCGGTGTCTGGTGGATTCTGGACCATTGGATCAGATCTAGATGGAGGGAGGAGATCTGCTGGGTCGACCCAACAGCCTTGACCCACCTATTTGAAAAGGTATGGGTCACACCCACCTTTTCAAGAACCATCACAACCATTACTCCATTCTGGATCCGCCCCATTTGCTGAACCCCGGCCCAAACAAAGCGGCCCACTCGCCCAAGCCCAACAGATTTCCTAAGTGCTTGCCTTGATCACCCGGGCCACGGCCCAACTGCCAACCTTAACCCATTTCACTTGGAATGGACCGAACCACCACGAGCCCACTCGCCCTAAGCCTGAACCGCCATCGAACCATGAATCGAGCCAACTTTTGTCAAAAGTTTAAGGCTCCTTAGCTCCGAGCGACGATGCGAAGTTCAAAGTGCGCCCTAAACCGCCCATTCTGCCCTTCGCGCGCTTCGCGGGTTGTGGGTCCATTTTGAGCTAGAACAAAACTAGCTCAATAGCTCACTTGGATGCATGGTTGGCCCAATGGTCCAACTAGGTTGGCCCAAGGAGATTAACTTGATGTCTCCTTCCTTGGATGGATCCACTTATAAACTATCATTGCTTTACATCTTTAAGCAATGTGGGATAACTATTCCATATCCCATAAACTCTTCATAAACCCATTTCATTGGCATACTTTGAGCATTAATTTCTCATTCACCACTAATTGGTTTTGAGAAAGTAAATATATCAAATTAATCTACTCCAAATGTAGATTATTAATATGCAATCAATTTCCATTTTCCTAAAATGGAACCCAATGGAATTCTTGGTCAAAAGTCGGTCAAACCTCACTTTTACAAACCAAAATTCCAACAGTTGTGAGTATAAAAGTGAAATAGGAGAGAGAATTAGTGGGTGGAATAGTAAAGATTCTTTGTCATTTTAGAAAAGGTGAAGCTTTTAACGGGACGCCCTTTTGGGTAATTGGTGAAGCTTTTATTGGGACGGAGGGAGTATATTTAAAAAATTATAAAAATCTCACCATGAAAAAAAAAATCATTGTTAATTTAGTAATAAAAGTAAAAATCCAAATAAGTTATTTCTGACACGCCCCGAACCATGGTCCTACTTGGCCCCACGCCCGGGATACGCTCGAAAGACGTCACAATTTTCTTTTACTTTCGAAATGTCCTTTCAAAAATTTTCAATATCCAAAACATGTTTAACTTAAAGAAATTTTCATATAGATATACCATTAAAGGTAAAAACATTTAACTTCAAATCTAAACTCAACACTTTACAAACCATTTACAAATAAGGAACATAGTTCCAAAAACATACCATATTTACAATTACTAAAGTGTTTCAAAATAGTGACATAACATCTCAAGTATCGGGTATACTACCCCCCCTTTGGTTATACATTTACATAATGCAAACCACTACAAAATACCTTTCTCAAGTTACAACCCAAACTCGACGTCCTCCCCATGCTCAACGTTGCCTATTCCCTGGCTCGCCCTTATCTAAGGAAAACAATAAAAGGACGGGGTGAGATAAATCTCAGTAAGCTATTATATATGCAACAAGATGATATGCAATCACATTAGGAAAACATATATCAATACATTCATCATATACATCACAATCTTGTAAACACATAGAAGGATGTATAAGATAACACATAAGTGCAATAATGTAACACTTAGAAGGATACTGAGCCAAGGTTTAATCAAAAAGGATATAGCAGTCTTCTGGCATCAACAGCTGAAGAAGCGGTTCCGAAACCAAGTAACAACATCAACAACAGGGATGAATGATACAAAGTCATATCCCAAAACAGTGGCTAAAACTCACTCAAAGGGAGCTAGCCAACAACCCAACCATGGCCAATGGAAGGGGGAAAATGGGACCCAGTGAATGGTATTATAATGATCTCGGCTCGGGTGCCATTATAATCTCATACCACTGCCCGAACAATCAAGTACCAGCTAGACTTTAAATAAAAGCACAGTAATAAATACTTGCTTAAACAAACAATATATGGTTCCAAAGTAGGGAACCATACCAAATATATCATAACAAGATGATAAACAAGTATCACTCATAAGTAGCACAACGACTAAACATCCTTGAAATAATTCATTTTAACTTAGGATTCCAAAGTAGGGAACCCTATCAAACCCACCATTAAAGATATCAAACAAGTCCATAATGAGCAACACATAAGTTCTGCACACATCAATATAGCCTTTCAAGGACCTTTAATCAACCATATAAGGTTTAGAGCAATTTAGGTTTCATGGAATTCAAGTTTTCCACTCACTTTAGCCAAGTATTAAACATCCTTCCCAAACTCCTAATTACTAGGTTAATACATCATTTGGTAGTCCAAATATTGTACTTTGATTTGGGTGTTCAATTGGTAAAATATACATTAGGTAGTTAGGGAAACTTTACTTTGAAAATGACACAACAGAAACAGGGCAGGGCACGACTCGTGCCCTACAGCACGAGTCGTGCCTCTTCAAAGCCGCACGAGTGCAAAAGTTTACACGACTGAAGGCTTGGCACGACTCGTGACAGAGAGCACGAGTCGTGCCCTTTGCAGAAATCAGAACAGAGGCTGAAACTTCAGCAAAGGCTTGAACTTACCATTTTTCCTTACCCTTTTTACCTCAAACAACAACAACAAACCCAACTTCAGTATACTCATTCCAAAACCATTTCCACCATTCGAAACTCAAGGAAAAATGATCAAACATAACATGCAACATTTATATTTCAATACATCTAACTTGAAACATCAAATGAACATAAATTGAAGGAAAATATAATGACTTACCTCCCAAAATGAAATGTGAGACTTCAATATTTATTCGGATGAAAACGATCCCCTTGGCTTTTCGAACATTTAGACACAAACGGATTGAAGAACGGATGAAAGATGAATTTGTGGTGGATTTTTGAAATGAAACCTAGGTTTGGCTTTTCTTGGAACAAAGAAGATGAACTTGGCTGGGTTTTCTTTTTATGAAGCTTCCTTAACAACATAACAAGGATATACATGGACCAATTAACACCTAGGCTCCTCCAACCATTAAGTTGTTAAACTTAAATGACTTAAGTTAAAATGTTAACTCTAAAGCATCTCAAGGTCTTTTATAAGTCTATAATTAAATTTTCCCAATTTAATAATTCACTACACAATTCCTATAAATTTCAATTAGCCATTAAATAATTAAATTTTATTTATTAACATACTTAAAAATGCCACATAAGTTATTAAAATATTCAACTAACACAAAATACTCACAAACATAATGTGAAGCATAAAATGAGATGCAACACACGCCATAATTACTCTCAAACATGTATCAAAATAATGCCTAGATTTAGAGTCGTGACAATCACTCTCCCTTAAAGAAAATTCGACCCGAATTTTAGGTTTACTTACCAAGTAGATCAAACAACCACGGATACTTTCGCTCCATCTCCTCCCGACGTTCCCAAGTTGACTCTTCAACATCATGATTCCTCCATACAACCCTAGCAAGGGGAAGACTCTTATTCCTCAACTTTTGAACCTTGGTATCAATCACTTGAATCGGTTGCTCCACATAAGACATATCCGGTTCAATATCCTCCGGTATTCTTGGCAACACATGAGAGGGGTCATACAAATACTTACGAAGCATTGAGACATGAAACACACAATGCATCTTACCAAGAGAAGGGGACAACGCAAGACGATAAGCAAGATTTCCGACTCTTTCCAAAATTTCAAAAGGTCCAACGAACCTTGGAGCTAGTTTACCCTTCTTACCATATCTCCTAATTACCACTTTTGGCAAAACCCTCAAAAATATAAAGTCTCCCCTTTGAAACTCAAGGTCTCGCCTCCTCTGATCGGCATAGCTCTTTTGTCTACTCTGTGTCATATTCACTCGATTCCGAATAATCTTGACTTTATCAACTGAATCCCAAACCATATCAATACCCCAAAGCTTGGCTTCCCCGACTTCATCCCAACAAATAGGAGATCTACACTTCCTCCCATACAAAGATTCATAAGGAGCCATCACAATACTCGATTGATAACTATTATTATAGCAAACTCAACCAGTGGTAAGTGAATATCCCAAGAATCTGAGAAGTTAACGGAACAAGTCCGTAACATATCTTCAAGAATCTGAATTGTTCTCTCGGATTGGCCTTCCGTTTGAGGATGAAACGCCGCGCTAAATCTCAAATATGTACCCAAAGCCTTTTGCAACGCCTGCCAAAATCTAGAAGTAAATCTGGGATCACGGTCTGACACAATAATAACAGGAACCCCGTGCAATCTCACAATCTCGTGAATATACAAGTTGGCAAGCTTATCCATCGAATAGCTAATCTCAATAGGCAAGAAATGAGCGGACTTTGTCAATCTATTAACAATCACCCAAACTTCTTCATGCTTTCGACTAGTACAAGGCAATCCCGTGACAAAATCCATCGTGATATGCTCCCATTTCCACTCCGGAATCTCTAAAGGTTGAAGCAAACATGTAGGTCTTTGATGTTTGACTTTAACTTGTTGACATGTCAAACACTTTGATACATAATCCGCTATTTCTCGCTTCATATTGTTCCAACAAAAATGTTGCTTCAAATTCTGATACATCTTTGTATTCCTGGGATGAATGGTATACTTGGACTTGTGGCCTTCATCAAGAACTTGGTGTTTAACTTCATCAAGGTTAGGCACACATAATCAGCCTCTATACGTGAACACTCCATCGGAACTAAGAGAGAAATCCTTAAATTTTCCATCCGTAGTTTTATCCATGATTTTCTTCAACTCGAAATTATCCTTTTGAACCTCCTTTATTTGTTGAATAAAGGTTGGCAATGCACTAATATTCACAAATATAGCTCCATGCCTCGACTCCCGGAGACACCAATCTCGAGCATCTTCTAACATCTTCCATTCTCGGACCATCATTGAAGCTACATAAGACTTTCGGCTAATAGCATCCGTAACCACATTTGCTTTGCCCGAATGATAAGAAATGGTACAATCGTAGTCCTTCAAAAGCTCCATCCATCTATATTGTCTATTGTTCAACTCCTTCTGAGAGAAAAGATACTTCAAACTCTTATGATTCGTGAAAATTTCAAACTTTGCTCCATAAAGATAATGCTTCAATTTGTGTAACGCAAAAACAATCGCAGCAAGTTCCATATCATGAGTCAGATAATTCTACTCACAAGAAGTTAACTTCCTCAAAGCATAAGCAATAACCTTCCCATTTTGCATCAAAACACACCCCAAACCTTCATTCGAAGCATCACAATAGATAACCAAGCCATCATTCCCATTAGGCAACACAAGAATAGGTGCCGTAGTTAATCTCTTCTTTAATTCTTCAAAACTAGTTTGACATTTCTCATTCCACACAAAGGGTACATTCTTCCAGGTCAACTGAGTCAACGGTGTAGCATTCTTCAAAAACCCTTCAACAAACCTTCGATAATACCCGGCTAAACCCAGAAAACTTTGAATCTCGATGACTGTTTCCGGCCTCCTCCAACTCACAAAGACTTCAATCTTAGAAAGATCAAGGGTAATTCCCTTTTTCGACACAACATGCCCCAGAAAAGAAACCTCCTCAAGCCAAAAAGCACACTTACTAAACTTTGCAAATAACTTCTTCTCTGAAGCACCGCCAAAACCATTCGCAAATGTTGTTCATGTTCCTCCCTAGATTTAGAATACACAAGAATATTGTCAATGAATACTACTACAAAAGTATCAAGATAAGGATTGAAAACCCGATTCATCAAATCCATAAAAACGTCCGGAGCATTTGTTAACCCAAACGGCATGACAAGAAACTCAAAATGGCCATAACTAGTACGAAAAGATGTCTTAGAAACATCTTCTGAACGAACCTTCAACTGATGATATCCACTCCTCAAATCGAGCTTTGAAAAGACTATCGAACCTTGAAGTTGATCAAACAAATCATCAATATGAGGCAATGGATATTTGTTCTTCACCGTCACTTGGTTCAACTGCCGATAGTCAATGCACAATCTCAAGGATCCATCTTTCTTCCTAACAAATGAGGTCCCTAGAGATGACTTCCACCTAACTCACATTACTGAGAGGCAGAGGAAGGCCCAATCTTGGATGGATTGGGGGCTAAATCCGGCCAAGGTAGCTTTCTATTATGGCCAATTTGAGGTCGGCCTACGCCTACCATTAGATCCCTTCATCTGCGAATTCCTAGAGTGCTTGATCGCTGTCCCCATGCAACCAGGTGCCAATACAATTAGGGTGCTAGTCTGCTTCATCATCGTATGCAGGTTTGTAGGGTATGAACCTTGCATGCATGTTTTTAGGAGTTTTTTCAAGGTGGTGGTGAATGATATAACCTTTGGGATTAGTACCCCGACCAAAGCTAAGGCCCCAAAACTGTTCATCAACCTGCCCGACAAGGTTTCTAGGTGGAACACCCACATGATATTAGTGGAGAGTAGGAAAGGATGGGAGTTCTCTTTGCCCGAAGCTGATTCACCTCCAATGAAGGAGGAAGATTACTGGGTCCCGTATTGGAGTGAAGAACTCTACCGTAGGTTGGTGCTGGTGGCTCGGAGGAGCACCATTAGCTGGGCCATGCTTGGGTTGAACAAAGACTTATTTATCTAAGCCAACATCATGCTGGGTGGAGATGGGGAGGTAGCCCCTTTGGTACCAATAATCCATAGCTTGAGATACCCAGATTGGGTAATCCGTGAGAGGGAAATATTTGAGTCCTAGTGCCATTACTGTAAAAAGAAGTCGGGCCATTACAGAAATGTGTTTCATTATGGTGGTTAAGTGTTTACTTGATTTCTTCCTTGACTCGTATATTCTAGCTTGCATGTCTCTTTTGCTAATTGTTTCCTTTTTTGATCGTGAAGTCCTTACCCCCGACCAAGAAGCCAACATGAATCGTATCGTCGATTTGGGTGATATGAGGAGGAACAAGAAAGCAAACAGAGCTGCTAATGCCCGTGCCAGCCGTGAGAAGGAGGTTGAGGATAGGAACAAGGTGCTCCCCAAGGCAAGAGTGGGGATGGTCCCCATAGATGGTAATGGGCTAGTGAAGCCGATTGAGCAGGTCTCTTAAGTTCAAATAATAGGGGGAGAAGATGAGGTCGACACTTCGACCGAGCTGGGGTCAAGCTCCAATTCTCGACATGAATCAATTGGGGCAGATCCTCACAATATAGTAGACTTGGAGCTCGACGACATCGAGGAAAAAGATGATGAGGGTGCCCTTCCCCTCAATCGGCTGAGAAAGAGGTCGCGTGTCAACCAAGGTTATGACGGAGCTGGCACTTCTTAAGAAGCGGTATATGCCTCCAACCAACCTCCATCTCAAGCTCCTCAATCTAGAAGCACTGTTGAAGTGCAAGTCTTGGTGGAGAGGCTTAGTGATGTCCCTCCCCTCACTGGGGTAAATAGCTTGAGCCGCCATTATCCCGATCTGGGATTGGGGCACGTTGTGGTGAGACGGGCTACAGATAGGGATCTGTAAGCCCAATTTGCTGAAGAGGGGCTCACTCCTAAAGTGTTCAGTGACAGGTTGGGCCTCTCTGAGGTAACACTTGTATTTTTTCACACTTTCTACTTTCCTTCTGTTTGATCGCTGAACTTTTGGTCGCTTTTCTTTGTATGACTGTTATATTGACTATTTTTGTTGTTGTGCAGTCTCTTGCTTAATTGATCAAGCTAAGAGCAGCTGGAGAGCTGCTATAGAGAAGGAGCAAATTGCTTTGACAAAGTACTCAAGGAAGGCAAAGGAGGCCGTCGAGCTATGGGAAAAGCTTGTAGACTCTGACTCCAGTCTCTGTGCTGTCCGGGCTGCTTATGTCAATGCTGAGAAGGAGTGGGATGAGGCCCTAGCTGATCTAAAACTGGCAAGGGAGAAGCTTGCTCTCCTTCAGGAGCAGGTGGAATCTTTTGCTCCTATCCGGGCCAAGATGAAGGAGGAAGCTGTTGCGACCAAGCACGAGAAGGCCAAGTTGGAGGGCGATCTGGGTAAGCTGACTACATTGGTTCAATAGCGTGATGCTTGCTTGGCCAAAATGATCGAAGACCAGCAAGCTGCGCGGCTTAAATGGGAGGAGGAGGCTCAGGCCAGAGAGAAGCCTGCTATGGAGGCCTTCAAAAACAATGATGAGTGCTATGGTATCATGGTATCCCAAACTAGGGATTTCTATGATGTCGGACGCCAACACATGGCCCGGCTTGTTGTGGTAGATCTGTCTGTCGAGCTGCCCCTTGACAAACTGGCTGAATGGGCCTTTGCAGAGAAGTACGACATGGAAGCTCGAGCTGGCCACTCCCTTGTCCCCTTCATGGCCAATGACTTGGCCGTCATAGCCTAGCAAGATTCTGAAGATGGAGCAGAGCCTTGGGTTGCCCCTCCAGTTGAACAAAGGAACTTCAACGCTATACTTCAAGAGCTGGAGGAGGCTGATGGAGCTGATGAAGAAGATGAGGTCATCCAAGACCAAGTCTTTCATGAAGGCGAGCATCGAGAATAGCAGGAGCAAGAGAAACCCATTGATGATCAAGAAAGCTGATCCTCCTTTTATCTCTATTCTGGTTTTGTAATGAACAAGTCCCAAACAATCTTTCCTTACTGTATTTTGTTTGTCACTGCCTTTGCCCGGTTTTGGGAGGCAGTTCAATTTATAACATTTGTATTTTGAATCTGTGCAAGTCCTGGCCCGTCTTTAGGGGGACTTGCTATTAATGCTAGTTGACTATTTGAATCATTTTGTTTTGATCAATATTTTTTTTTGTCGAACTAGATTAAGTGGGAGAGCGACCAAAGTCTTAGTCAGATCAGTTGGCCAATAACGATGCTGACTAGGGTTTTAGTTGAGCTTGTTCGAAGGAACGAGACTGACCTAAGTCTTTAGTCGAACCTGTTTAAGAACGAGGTTGACTTAAGATTTTGGTCGAGTCTGTTTAAGGAATGAGACTGACATAAGTCTTTAGTCGAACCTGTTTAAGAACGAGGTTGGCTTAAGATTTTGGTCGAGTCTGTTTAAGGAATGAGTCTGACCTAAGTCTTTAGTCGAACCTGTTTAAGAACGAGGTTGGCTTAAGATTTTGGTCGAGTCTGTTTAAGGAACGAGACTAACATAAGTCTTTAGTCGAACCTGTTTAAGAACGAGGTTGACTTAAGATTTTGGTCAAGTATGTTTAAGGAACGAGACTGACATAAGTCTTTAGTTGAACTTGTTTAAGAACGAGGTTGACTTAAGATTTTGGTCGAGTCTGTTTAATGAACGAGACTGACCTAAGTATTCGGTCGAACCTGTTTAAGAACGAGGCTGGGCTAGGACTTTAGTCGAGTCTGTTTAAGGAATGAGACTGAGATAAGTCTTCAGTCGAACCTATTTAAGAACGAGGATAACTTAGGACTTTAGTCGAGTATGTTTAATATGTCAAGAACGACTAAGATTTGGACCTAAGTTGAATAAAGCACAGGTGTGAACACAGTTTGTGGATAGAACTTCCATTTTATTGATGAAGTAGATTGTTACATAGAATGCTTAATCAGAAATAATATCTAACTAAGTGGCTAGCATGCCAAGGATGTTTTAGCTCGTCGCCATCCGGATGGCCAATCATGTAAGTCCCCTCCTTAACAATTCTAGTGACGATGTAGGGTCCTTCCCAGTTCAGAGATAACTTATTATGTTTAGCTTTTCTTCCAGTTACCTCAATCTTCCTTAGCACGTAGTCCCCAACGTTGAACGACCTCTTCCTGACCATTTTGTCGTGATAACCCTTAGTTTTGCATTTTTAGTTTACCATTTTAAGGTGAGCAATCATTCGTTTCTCGTCTAGTAAGTCCAAGTCGAGTAGCCTGCTGGAGTTATCTGATTTTGATCGAATAAAGCCACCCTAGCCATAGGAATTTGTAGCTCTGCAGGTGCCATAGCTTCCGACCCAAAAACAAGGGAAAATGGGGTTTCCCATGTAGGCCTCCCGGTGGTTGTGCGGACTGCCCAAAGAGCAAGGGGTAGTTCGTCCAACCACCTTCCAGCTCGACCAATGAGGCTCTTACTTAGTGTTGTCAAAACCAGTTTGTTCGCTGCTTCAGCTTGTCCAGACCTTGTGGATACGCAACTGATGACTTTAAATGTTTCACACCCAGCCTATTCATTTCTGCCTCGAAAGCGGTAGAAAATTGTAGCCAATTGTCCGAAACAATTGAATGTGGAACCCCAAAGCGGCACCAAATGTAATCGTGGATGAAGTTGATGGCGTTTTCCTCTATTATTTTTGCCAAAGGCTTTGCTTCAATCCATTTTGTGAAGTAATCAATGACCACAATGACGTACTTACAATTACCACGGGCGGGTGGGAAGGGTCCGATCAATTCATTTTCTCACGAACTCACGAGCGTCTTCCCTTAGATGAGGTCAATAGTATCCCATAGTGAGGTTCTTGTCTGCCAAAGTTCTGGCCCCCAGGTGTCCACCACATACCCCACTATGCACTTCGAGTAAGAGTTGAGGAACTTCCATGGGATGAACACACCTTAGTAGTGGTTTCACAAACGATCTTCTGAAAAATGCATCCCCATGTATAGCAAACCTTGGGCACTTCTTCTTGATCATTCTTGCCTTTTCGTCGTCAGTTGGTGGCTTGCCTGTTTTGATGTAAGCCTTCATTTCGTCAATCCAACACTTAGAATTGTTGACCGAGCATAGAACCTACACTCTTTTGTATGCTGTATTCTCTAAGTCTGAGATTGGTTCTCCATGCTGCTCGTCCAAAGTAGCTAGCTTTGATAGTAGGTCGGCCAAATCATTTTCCTCGCGGCCTACCCTCTGTATCTCCCAAAACTCCAAGTCTTGTACCATCCTTTTCACTAGATCACAGTATTTGATCAGAATGGGATTGACCACCTCGTACTCTCCCTTTACATGATTCACGATCAGTTGAGAGTCATAATAAGCTACGATCTTGGTTGCCCCAAAGCATCAAGCATATTCAATCGCCGCAATCAAGGCTTCATACTCAACCTGGTTGTTAGAGGCTTGGATTTTGAACCTCAAAGCTTCCTTAAAGGCCTTTCCAATTTCTGGCTCGATCAACACAATCCCAGCTCCACTAACATTCTTGGTCGCAGATCCATCTGAGTAAACCTTCCAGCAGTCAACGGGTAAGTTCACTATTTGTTGGCCCGATTGTTCTGTTCCCTTCAAGCTCTCCTTTGGGGTGCTCTCCTTATTATCTTCCTTGGTAAACGTAAGCTCGACCAAGAAGTCTGCCAAAGGTTGAGCTTGAAAAGCTTTTTGAGGCCTATACTCAATGTCAAGATCCGTCAATTCTATTGACCAGTTAAGCAACTGGCATAAACTTTCCGGCTTATGCAATATCTTTCTCAGAGGAGCGTTGGTCAGCATGACAATGGGGTGAGCTGAGAAATATGCCCGTAGTTTTTTTGCTGCAACCACTAAGGCATAGGCTACCTTCTCATAATTGAAGTATCTTCCTTCCACGTCGGACAAGGCCTTGCTCACATAATAAAATGTTTTTTGAAGGCCATTTTCCTCTCTGACCAACACTGCGGCCACAGCTCGAACTCCAGCTGATAGGTAGACATACAAATTCTCTCCTTGAATCGGGCTACTCAGCAATGGGGGAGAGGCGAGGTATTCCTTCAGTTGCTGGAACGACGAGGAACATTCGGTCGTCCACTCAAATTTTCTCGTCCCCCTCAAAGTTTTGAAGAAGGGGAGAGACCTTTCCGCCGACTTGGCTATGAAGCGACCCAAAGCTGCCACCCTACCATTCAGCCGTTGCACCTCCTTGATGCATGTTGGTTCCTGCATCTCTACCAAAGCTTTTATCTTCTCCGGGTTAGCCTCAATGCCTCTTTGTGATACCATGAACCCCAGAAACTTGCCTGCAGCTACCCCAAATACACACTTGCTCAGATTCAGCTTCATGTTGTTTGCTCATAGATTGTCAAACGTTTCCCTTAGTTCGACCATCAATCTTAGTTTTTATGACCATGTCGTTGATGTAGGCCTCCATGTTTCGGCCAATATGAGTAGCAAAGAATTTATTCACCATCCTCTGATAGGTAGCTCCAGCATTTTTCAGCCCGAATGGCATCTTGGTGTAGCAATATATGCCTCCAGCAGCTTGGAAGGCAGTCTTCTCAATGTCGTCCTCACGCATTCTGATCTGATAGTACCCTGGATAAGCATCGAGAAAACTCAGGGTGGCATGTCCAACTATTGAGTCAACCAACTTATCAATCTGTGGGAATGGGTAGTTGTCCTTTGGGCATGCTACATTTAGGTCGGTGAAGTCGATGCACATTCTCCACTTTCCATTGGCCTTCTTGACCATCACTACATTTGCCAGCCAAGAAGTGTAGGATGCCTCTTTTATTATACCTGCACTAAGGAGTTTATTTACCTCTTGTTTGATGGCCATCTCCTTGTCTATAGAAAAAACTCGTAGCTTTTGGCTTTTGAATTTTATGGTGGGGTTGACCTCTAGGCGATGCACTGCGACCTCCTCCTTAATTCCCCTCATGTCTTCTACCCTCCAGGCAAAAGCATCTCCACTTTCCTTCAACATGTCGACTATCTCCACCCTTTCATCTGGTGACAGTTGTCTCCCTATCCTAATTTTTTTTGCTCGGGGTAGGAGGGATTGGCTTCTATCACTTCCAGCTCGTCGACTGGTTCTAGTTCTGGACCGTCTCTAATCTGAGAGTTTCAATAATGATTTCACTGACCCTTCTTCTTTCCTCAAATCCCAAGTGATGAGCTTCTTCTTTAATCATGACATGAAGCTTAGCAGTTATTTCCCCACTGGAGACCCCTGAGTGTTGGTTGACTGGGAGGCATAGGTCACCTATGAGGATTTGGTCGACCAAAACTGTATCTGTCGCGACCCAGGTGATTTCAAAGAGACGTGTCGGCTCAATCATGATGTGGTCATGTGAGGGATAGGTCTTCTCTTCAACACATTGGATCATTGATATTCTGGAAGTAGTGGTGACAGATTTTGAGAACTTCCAACTCGCCTCTGGAGTGTCAATTTTCAATTCTCTCTTCTTCTTGGATCGAAGCACGTGATCCAGGTACTCTCTAGCTGTGCTTAGGACGTACCCCACTCCCAGCATGGTGGGAAACTTGACCCTCTGATGGGGGACTGAAGGTACTATCCCTAGAGCGACCTGCTAGGTATACCCAATATAACATGACAATCAATTATAACGTCAATGACTATAAATGTTACCTTAGCTGTTGTTCTCAAAGGATGCAGCCCGATGTCGACCTCCAACTCTATCTGCCCCTTGACGTCAACCTTGTGATTGGTGAAACCCTCGAGTCGACCAGAGTAAGGTGACAACATTGCATCTGTCAATCCCATGTCGAGGAAGGTTTTGTAGTAGAGGATGTCCTTGCAGACCCCCGTGTCAACCAAGATTCTGCTTGACATGCAATCATCAATCAGCCCCGGAATCACCAAAATTTGCTCCCTTGCAGTCATGCTGGCTGCCAGCTCATAGGTATAGAAACTGATCACCTCATCTCTAACACAGCTCCTAGGGGGCACATAGGGAGCTTTAATTAGCTGAAAAATCTTTTGCTTGAGGGCAGTGTTGCTTATTTCCTCATCAATTACGCCTAAAGTCAGTCTACGTTGCCTAGGCTCAGGGATACCTCTTGTAGGTCGATTTCCTCCAGCAGGACGATCTCCCTTCACAAACCTTTCCAACCTTCCTTCATCCACCCACTTTTGGATGATCCTCTTCAAACTCATACATTCCTCAGTTGTGTGCCCGGTATCCTTGTGATACTCACAGTACCTACTGTTGTCCCTTCTGAATTTATTTTGAGCATTCATTGGGGCAGGAGGGCCTAGGTCGACTGTGTTCATGATCTCAGTCCGACTAACTGTTAGTGGGGTGAAGCTTTCAAGGACTCTTTCTATCGCCCTAGTTCTGTTTTTCTCCTTGTTGTCGTTGTTTTTTACCCGCCCCCCTTCGTCGACTCACCAACTTCGGTATGTTTAGAGCCCTTGTCTTTCTTTCTTTCTTTTCTCTCCTCAGCCACGATCACATAATAGGCCCTCTTAAACAGCTCCTTCCTCGTGGTCGCCCTCCTAACCTGGAGCTCGTAATCCAAATCGGGAAAGGACACTCCATTTCTGAAACAGTTAATAACCTCCCAATCCATGAGGTCCTCCTCAATCTGGTTGACCAACTCCTTAAATCGTGTGAAATAACTCATGGTACTCTCCGTCTTACCTTGAGTCATGTTGTTTTAGTCGGTGACCGTCTTCTTACGAGCCCCAGTTGTAGAGAATATGTCCAAGAATTTCTTCCTCATATAATCCCATGAGGTGATGCAACCAGTGTTCAGGCCGCGAAACCAAGTCAATGATGCACCTGTGAAGGTGCTGGTTAATGCCTTGCATATCACGTCATCCTCAGAAGCGACCAAGCACATAGTCGCCTTAAAGTGCTGCATATGATTCAAGGCATTGGTCGTGCCTGAATACTTCTCTAACACGGGTAACTTGAAACCTGTAGGAGGCCTTTGGTCGAGCATCTCCTTGGAAAAAGGTCGAAGAGTGCAGTCATTTCGTTTGACCTTTCCATTGGTATCCTTTCTGTCTGCCTCCATGCTATCCAACCTCCTTTTCAAGTTAAGAAGCTCCCTAGCATTCAGGTTATTTCTTTGATGGGAGACAGAGTTAGATTTTTGTCTCTCCTCCCGATAGGGTTTCCTCCTAGATAGGGTCCTCATTCTCTCATTCTTTGGGGGAGTCACCTCTCTCCTTTCTCGACGGGATAGCGATCTTTCTCCCCTCGTTGGAGACCTATGTCGAACTCTGTCAGCTTCGAGCTGCCCCCTTTGAGCTGAGTCAGCCTCTTATTCCCTTTGATGGTTGAGCCTATCCCTTATGTCGTCAGTTGGGTCTATGGAAATGTGAGAGGGGGGAGGCATTCCATTCCTCCTTTCTTCACCAGACGTTCTAGGTCCTCCGTTAGTCCGTCTGTGAAAGGTGATAGATGGGGCTACTCTTTGTGATCTTCTGTCATCCTGGTTAGGAGATTCAGGCATCTCGAGCAACCAATCTTGCACATCGAGCAAGCTCTGTAGTAACCTAGCTCGCTCCAGCAGAATATCCTTCCTACTAGGGTGTGTAGTTGAGGGACCTGCAATGTTACCTGCAATTGTTCGACCCGTTTGGACTTTCTTAGCTTGCTGGCTTACCCCTTGATTGGGCATGGGCCTTTTCTGCCTTCTCCCATCTTGTGAGTCCGCACCGTCAGCCACGCTGTTGGAGCAAGTGGCCCTCCTAGTAGGATTGCCCAGCGGAGGAGGCAAGTTTGCTGTGCGATTTCCAGCCCTTGCCTCAGCGTTTCTCCCTACATTCCCAAGCATTGGATCACTGGAGAAAGTTGCAGTATGACAATCGAACACCATGTTTGTGGTTTGAGTAAAGTTTCAAGGTCTAGTGTTTATCGTTTCCGGCAATGGAACCAAACTAATGACGCAGGAAACGATTCAGATCAGCCTTAGTCTAGCAATTAGGTTGATCTCCAGCCAAATGACCTGAAACCACGAATAAACATCTTGCCGGGGTGGTCTCCGGCTAAGACCCTCCGGCGTGATGATGAGATATAGTGTATTGAGCTTATAAACTGAAAATGAATAACATATATTCAGAATAGCAAATAAGACATTACCTCTTAACGTTGTATGTTGTCTAGTATTTATAGTGGTGTCATGGGATCGTGATAAATCCCTAGAATCACGGAAATGTGGTGGCGTACTGTCTCCGAGAATGTAGGAGGCGGTTACAAATAACGACGTAGACGGACGTACGTGTTGGTAGGTCGAGGTCGCTTGAGTATTCGAAGTCGACGTGATATTGTGCCTTAGCTTGATAGAAATTGTACAAGCAAATGATCGTATGTCGGACGAAACTAGGTCAGGACCAAGGATAGTCGGACAATGAGCTAGGTCGACTGATATTTGTCGTTGGGCCGTGGGCGTTGTAGCAATTGGGCTGGCCCACTCCATAATAGCGTCTTGGTGATGTCTAAAATGTTGGACTTCATTCGTTGGGCCTGGCCCGTCACTTTTATTCTGTTCAATAACTATTCTAATCAGTCAATAATGATTAAAAAAAATCTAAAACTTGACTTTAGAGAAAAACTCAAAATTGAATAAAATTTAGAGGTTAAAGTGCATTATCTTAAACTTCTTTTTAACAATTAACTGGAAAAATGTTTAAATTGCAACAAGAATCTATGTAGAAGATTTTTTATGCAATTTATTTATGTGAAATTTTTAAATTGCAACGGAAAAACTTATGTACGGTTTTTTTGTAATTGTCTCTGTGTAATAGATTAGGAAATAGGTTAATGCAATTTAAACACAATACAAGAAATGTATAAATAAATAATGTATAATATTTGAAATATTTCACAAATTAATTGCAATATTTAGTACGAGAGTACGAGACCAAAAAGAATATAATTAAACTAAAACCTCATACTTTTAATGAATAAGAAGAAAATGATTATGCACAAACTAAACACAATGTTTGGAACAGATAATTAGAAAAGTTAGTCGCACAAGTAATGTGTGGAAAAGAAATAAATAAATAAATTAAACGGTCGCCAAGTTAGCTGAAGAATAGCTAATTAATAGTATTATATATAAAAATGGACCACGTTTTTATTTAGTCATGCGCCCTTAAATTCCAAGTTTTATTTTGTTTTTATGTACTTTAGAAGCTTTGCTTTATAAATAAATTAAACGGTCGCCAAGTATACTATACTATTTACCAAAAAGAAGGGGCCGTCAATCATGACATTCATAAATTTAGCTACTTACTTAACTTCGTTACAAAATACTCCCTCCGTCCCATTAGTAATGAGAAATTTACTGTAGACACGGGAATTAAGGAAAAGTGAATTATAGTGGAGGGAATAGTGAATTATAATGGTGTTGTGAGTATTAAAATAATGTAGGAGAGAGAATGAGTGGAGGGAATAGTAAAGATTCCTTTCCATTTTAGGAAGTTTGTGATTTATAATGGGACGACCAAAAAGGAAAGTTTGTGGTTTGTAATGGGACGGAGGGAGTATATTAACATTGAAATTTTAATAATTATTTAAAAAAAATGATTTTACTAAAAAAAATTATAATATTTTTTATATTAATTTTACATTTTAAATTTGTAAAAATATAACGAATTGTGAAAAAATTAAAAAAATAAATCATTAAGACAAAGTTCTTTTAAGGAAAAATTTATAAAATTATTAATTTTAGGATTAAAAAAAAAAGGTCAATTTGATACCGACAGAGTAGTACTTTATTTGGGCAAATGGCACATTGCTGCCATTAAATTTCTCCCAAGTTGCAATGTAACCACCATCGTTTCAATTTTGGCAATTTCAAGTTTTCAACCATTATTTTGTCATTTTGTAGTAATTTGAGGCATTTTGTAGTAATTTGAGGCATCTCTATTCCATTACTTATATTTACAAAACACATAAAAAGGTTAAACCTAAAAACTAAATTTTTATTACACCAAAAATATGAAAAATGTAATATCCAATGAATATATTATTATATAAAATAAAATTTTATTTATTTAAAAAATATTAATTAAAAAAATCTCATTATACAAAAAAAAATTATATTAAGTTTTTGTCTATTCATTATTATATCCAAATTGCCAAATAATTAATGATAATTAACATATCAATTATTATCTAAATTTACATTTCTATAATTTTTTATTTATAAAGAAAAGAGAAAACCAAAAATTTATGAAAGCAAAAGAAGGTTGCTAAAAAAATCCAAAGAAAGAAAAATAAAATGTCAAGCCCTTTTTCCTAGGGCTGACAAATTGGTATGTGAAAATCGTTATATCGAAATGTTGGTACGTTAGTACCGTATCAATTCTGTAAAATTGGTTGGTGTACGGTACATATATTTAATGTTGGTTGGTATACCAAGTACTAATTATAATTTTAAAAAATAATTATTTTCTAAATATATACTCCCTCCGTCCCAATAAAAATTTCACTAATTACCCAAATGGGCGTCCCGTTAGAAGCTTCACATTTCCTTTTTTGGCAAAGAATCTTTACTATGTCCTCCGCTCATTCTCTCTCCTACATTATTTTAATACTCACAACACCATTATAATTTACTATTCTCTCCACTATTTCTCTCTCCTATTTTCAAATTATACTCACAACATTTTTTTTCCCTCCCATTTCCATAATTTGCGTGCCCACCCAAAAGGGTGGAGCACTTATTGGGACGGAGGGAGTATATATTATATATATATACTCCCTCCGTCCCGCTAATATTAGCACACTTTCCTTTTTGGGTGTCCCGCTAATATCCGCACACTCCCAAAAAGGAAACTTTATATTAATAAAATATTCACCCAACCACACTCATTCTCTCTCCTACATTATTTTAATACTCACAACACCATTATAATTTATTACACCCTCCACTCATTCTCTCTCCACTCATTCTTTTACACTCACAACATTTTATTAAAATATCATATTTCTTAATTCCCACGCAAACAGTGTTTGTGCTAATATTAGCGGGTCGGAGGGAGTATATATATATATATATATATATATATATATATATATATATATATATATATATATATATATATATATATATATGAAAGGTCCTGTTTACTTTAATCGGATTGAAGAGTTAGGCGGTTAAGGTTTGACAGTGAGGTGAAATCTTAGCCGTCAGAGGTTAACCGGTTTTAAAGATTGGAGTTAAATGTGCATGAATAAAAGTGTTTGAAATAATGTAAAGACAAGTGAATAGTGTATGTGTGTGTATATGTGTGTGTGTGTAGTGTGATAATACCAATTGAACACAAGGAATTTTAAGGTGGTTCGCAGTTCACTCCTCCTACGTCCACCCTCACCGTCAACCTTGACAAGTGAGATCAATCCACTTAAATCTAGTTCCCGTTAAGATTTACAAAGGATTGGATAGGCAAGTTCCTTGAACCTCCTCTTCCTAATAAGTACAAATCTATTAGGGATTAAGCTCTACACCGAGCAATTCACACTACCCACTTAAAGTCGGGCCTTAAGGGGTTCTTACAAACCGCCTTATACACCCGAGATCGCTACAAGTGTCTTAATGTTGTTTTGATTGTTGGTTGCGGGTTGAGAAGGTTTGGATGCAAGGTTTGTAGAAGTTGTGTGTATATGAAAGGGGTATGTCTTCAGTCTTGGAGAGTTCCTTTTATAAGCTAGGAAATAGCCGTTGGAGGAGACAAGGAGACAAGGGAGTGAATGCATGTTGGAGTTGCATTTAGAGCCTTTGTTGACTGGAGAATAAAATAGCTGGAATCTGCAACCAGGCATGTGATCTTTATGGAGATGAGCTGGCAACATCTGTATGGAGAGATTTGGACAAGGCACATCTTGGTCATCACAGGATTTCTTCATAGCTGTTGATGTTGAAGATCATAGCCGCTGAGGAGTGAAACCTTTGTCATGAGAGAACCTTAGCCGTCGAGCTAAGTTCCGATCTAGAAGGTTTAGCCATTATGTAATACATCATACTACACATGTAATTTAGATGCATTAATGTATATGAGAGGTTTTGAGTGATATCTTAGAGGGATGTTTTGAATCATAGCTGTCCAGTTGATATATATAGGAGTGCAGATTGAAGTTGATGGCTTAGCTGTCCAAGGTCATATGTTATCTTGGCTGTCAGATAACATATGATATATTTCTTTGTCAAAACCTATTGTAACTATGTGGCTTACATAGTTAGGTCCTAACAATTTCCCCCTTTTTGGCAAAGTAATATATCTAATAACGATATAACCTGCAAGATACTCAAGAATGAATATACCAATGAAGATGAGAACAATCTTCTTGATTCAATCAACTGAGTCTTAAAACAAAACATATTATCCAAAATAAACAATGTTTTTAAAAGCAGGAATTAAAGGTAGGGATTAAAAGAGGACTTATCCAAAACGACATAACATTTTCTTAAGAAAATTCATCTCTTTCTCTTCTTGCTGCAAGGATCTCCTCTCTTTCTGCAAGTAGCACTCTCTTCATCTTGTCCTCAACACCTCTGTAGTACATCTCATTGTTCCATTCCCAGCTCATCTCATCATCATAGGTGAAGGTTTGGTTTTGCCTTTCCTTGAGAACAGCTTTGGACAGAGGCTCTTCATCATTTCTCAATCTCATAGTACCCCATAAGGGAGCCTTCTTTGGTTTTGAGCTTTGACCCCTTGTTCCTGCAAATAGGTTAGAAAAGAAGGGGTTTGATTGAAGAGAGATGGGTTGTTGAGTTTGATGTAGAGGTGGATCGGTTGAGACAGTGAGAACAAGAGAGGTTGAGAGTTGATGCCGTTTCATCACAGAGCACTATCTTCATCATCACTTGACACAATAACATTTGGAGCAAAGCACCAGAGGCTCTTTTTCCTGTGTTCACAGCTTCTTCATCGATTCAATGGCCTTTCCTTTGGAGGCCTTCCTCTCGATTTTGACACGCTGAGACTTCCAAAATGTGTCTCATCTTGGTTATCATTGACCTTGTAAATCTTTGCATGTCTGTAATGGTCACATGATATGGGGGCACAAAAGTTGAAGGATTGAAGTTTGGAGGAAGGTTGGATTGGAGAGATCTTGTGTTTAGGGGGATGAATGAAGAGGGTACTGAAGATGAAGGGGGAAACATACCGTCGAGCTTGGTCTTGCAATGACAGCCATGATAATGGATTTATTGAGGCAAATCCTCCAATACATTTCTTTGGCAAGCTCAATGCATAGGGCATACACCGGGGATGAAGGCATATAAATGCATTCGTTGATATTTGAAGAGAGGAGCCGGAGAACAAAATTTCCCAATCTATTATGGTAGAGATATCCATGAAGTTGGGTAGTAAGGGGGCTTTGTGAAAGAAGGAGTTGGGAAGAGCTATTCCCAGACTTTTTTCCATTCCTCATGGGCAAACACTATGAGGCCACATCTATTCCTTGCATAAATCATAATGGAATTTTTGCTTAATGTACCCAAGGATTGGAGACTAGGTGAGGATTGGCAATTTCAGGGAAATGGGAAATATCCTTCAATCTTTGGTGGGCAGCCATGATAGAGGGGAAGGAAAAGTCAATGTCACAATCTAAAATCCAAGGTTCACAAGTAGGAAGGATTTCAGATTCAAGGGAGGGATCAACAGTTTCTTGGTTTTGATCAGGCTCACTAGGTTTAAATTGAGATTCTTGATCAGGTTGAGGTTCAGGTTCAAGATTAGGTTGAGGTTCAGTTTCAAGATCAGGTTGGGGCTCAGTATCTTGGGTAACAACATGAGGTTCTTGAATTTGAACAGATTCAACAAACTTGGATTGAGGTTCAGGTTCAGGAATGGGTTCAGGTGCAGGAGTGGATTCAGGTGCAGGAATGGGTTCAGGTGCAGGAGTGGATTCAGGTGCAGGAATGCTTACTTTCTTGGCCAAATCTCTGTGTTTGATAAGTTTCAAGGCTTTTTGGGTTTCTTCCTCTGTTAGCACTTGTCTTAAGTAATAGATAACAGCAGGGACATGCTTGGGATCCTCTAAGGAAAGTCCTTCAGAAGCTTTGAAGATGTTTTCAGGGATGGGGGAAGGATCTGAGGGACTATCAGAGGGAGATTCTTGACTGGAGAGAGGGATAGCTGTCAGAATGGGAGACATAGGACTTTTATTCCCCCTTAACAGAGGCTCATCCTTTTCAGAGCTAGAGCTATTCCCCCTATCTTTTTCAACACTTGGCTCATTTGGACTAATGTTAGAGGGATTAAGATTTAGGATGCCTTGAGCCACAGAGTCATGAGGTGAACTAGATTGGTCTTTGGATGAGGATGGTTGAGGAGTGGTTGGTTTCAACTTTTTGGATGGGGGAGCATCTTTATCTGTTTTTCTTTTCCTAGAGAAAGTACTGAGAGTAAGAGAAGGCTTAGAGGTTACCTTGGATGTGGTTTCAGCACTTGAGACAACCTTAGCTGTCAGAGATGAAGCTTCCATAGCCGTCCTGCATGATCGTCCAACCTTAGCCGTCCTCACTTCCATTAGTGACTCAAAGAACAGCTCTTCTCATATCTTCATCAAACTCATCACCTTGAGCTTCACCAAAGATACACAACATCGAGGATTTCTTCTTCTTCACCATCATACTCATCAATATCCTTGAAGATAGGATCCGATCGAGTATCTTCACCGCCAGCCGGCGTGCTCCTCAACTACCATCTTTCCTTTGTCAGTTTCTTGAGCACTTTCTTGCTCAACAGCTATCTCTTCTTGAATTTGCTTTCCTTTACTAAGCTTCTTTCCCTTTCCTATTCTCTTCATCTTGGCTAGGCTTTTTCTTCTTTTGATTTTGGTTGGAGAAGTCTCTTGAGATCTTTCTTTTATGACAACACCTTTGTCATGCTTTCTCTTGGATCTTTTGTCATTCACCATGTTTACCAATCCCTGCCATATCTTCATGTCCTTCTCGCTTCTCTTTCAATCTTTGAGAGGCTTCATCAAAATTCTCGTAGCCAGTTTGTCCCCAAGCTCTAATTTCTTCTTACCCTTCAGTTTGAAGGTGCTCAAGTTGAAGCTTCTAGTTGATACTAGAGATGCAGACTCAAGCCACTCATCTTTTAGGGGAGGATTTAACCTTGGAATAAGGTGATGGAGAATTCCACTCATGAATCTGAAATTGTTCATCCTTGGATTTTGTTTCTTGTATTTCCAAGGAGAGGGAGATATGGCTATTTGAAAGTTGTGAAGTAAGGCAACACTCCAGTTAACTTCTTTGGTTATCAAACTTAGGGCTTGCTTCCATTCATTAGGACTTATTTGATCAAATGATGACTGCTTTCCATCAAACCCTTTGATTACAACATCCATTAGGGTTGATTTGAACAAATCAAGGTCCTTCTTTTTGATTGGTTTGTCCTGAACCAATAGATAATTGCAGCTTGGTTTGTCAAAGAACCTTTTGTAGAATGGTTCCAGGTTGTTGTCTTTCCTATTCCAGAGATTTGAAACACCATTGCTTTTGATAGGGATGTTGTAAACCTTGGACACAATCTTGGGGGTCACATTGATTTCAGTACCTTCAATGGTGGTTTTGATTGCCCCAGTTGATTGTCTTTCTCCTTTCATAAAAATCTCTCTGCACAGCTTCTCATAAATAGGAGGTTGAGCTTCCATCATATTGCAGAGATGATTGGATTCTAAGAGTTATTTGATGAGAGCTCCAACATTGTGCTCATAGAACTCAGGTTTGATGAAGTATCCATGGGCTTCTGGGTAAGACATGGTTGATCTTAGGACAGAAAGTTTTTTAGGGTTTATGAGACAGAAACAGAGGGAATCAAAGAGTGAATTTGGAAGAGAGAAAGGTGATTGTTAACTGAGGAATTAGTTCGCAAGGTTAAATGATAGTTAAAGGAGGGAATTTGAGTTTGTTTGAACGGCTAATACGTGGGTTAGTGTAACGGTTAAAAGATAGTATTTAAGATAGTGACTGTTCATGAATAGTGTTTTTTTGTCCCACTACTCATTACATGTACAATAACTCTCCACAAAACAAGGGAGTTATTTCCGTACACAAAGACGAAATTTCAGAGGGAATAAACAGAGAAATTAATGAATATTTGTTAGTGGCAAGTTCCAAACACTTCCTCGATTTGGCAAGAGCTAAATTCATAGCTGTCAGACTTAAATTACCAGCCAAGTCTATTTTGAATGATCATTGCCACTAATTTGACTGAAACTGAATTTGCCTATAAAAGACAATGGTTCAGATGAAGAAATTTACCAAATCCATTTCATTCATAGCAAATGGGAAGACTTGTTTCAAAGTTCAGTCCTAGCAAAATGGCTAAGACTGTCAAGAGACTTGTTTTCCAAAGTCCAAGAGTAGATGAAACAAGAGAGGAGAGATTTGAGAGAGAGTTTCTGTCATATAGACTCCAAACTGATATAGGTTTGGAGCAGGAGGTGGATCAAATACTAAAAGATGATCCCAATAAGGAGGAGGAGTTGAAGGAGAGAGAGATAAGAAAAAAGTTTTGGGAGGAGGAGAGATTAGCACTTTTGGAAGGTGAGGAAAATAGGTTGAGAGAGAGAGCAAAAAGTAAGGGTAAGGCTAAGATAGTTGAAGGGGGAACCAGTGATCTGACAGCTAAGGTTAAGCTGTCAAGAAAGGAGAGAGAAGGAGAATCAAGTAGGCCAGTTAAGGACAAGGTGGAAAGGGTTTATACCTTGGGAGAGCTAGTGAAGCTTGACAGTGATGAAAGGATTAAGGTTGACACAAAAATTGGTCAACCTGATTTCATAGCTGTCAAGGAATTCACAGCTGTCACCAGGGATTCTCTAACTCTTAGCCAAAATGTAGCTTCTTGAGGGAATCGAGATAACTTTGCAGGAGTGCAAAGTTCTCCTTCCAAAGTCTATATGAAGTTGTTTTCTCAATTTCTCAAGTGTTTGAGTCCAAATTTGCTCTAAATGGTGAGGAGGATGAAGGTCTTCGATGCGATCAAGCTATCATTGCACGTGCAAGTGCAAATTCTTCAGTACCTTCGGCTTTATCTCACCACTTAGTGAGTATCCTCCCTATAATGCAGTTGAAGAGTGGTGGCCAAGGAGGGTCTGTCCTTCTTTGCAGTTCTCAACCTCTGCTATTGATCCATTTATGGAAAGGCACCCTGTTTGGTTGGAGAGATATGGAGATATCAAAGAGAGTGCATATCAAGCTCCAGACATTATTTATAGTGATAGAGGATATGGGGATGATTGATTCCAAGATCGGTATGGATAAACAGGATTGACAGTCCTTAGCTGTCAAGGCTTTTCAGAGGTGCTTGCTGAGATGAGAAGGAGGGTTAATGAAGCTTTTGGTAATATGGATTTAGGCTTGTTTTTAAGGTGTTTGAATTTCTGTAATGTAGGAATGAAGTTTGGTTTTGATAGGTAAGAAGCTTTTGTATTGAGAAAAAGGTTAGCTGTCAGACAATGTTGTTGACAGCAGCCACAGGAAATGGTTTGTTCTAATGAATAAGAGTTTTTTTATTTTGGTAGATTAATCATGCCTAGCATTGCTCTTAACATCTCAAATCTTTTCTCATCCATAGCCTTTGTTAGGATGTCAGAGACATTATTTTCAGTACACACTTTAGCAAGACTAATGTTCCCTTTTTCAACATGGTCTCTGATGAAGTGATGTCTGACCTCAATATGCTTTGTCTTTGAGTGTTGGACAGGGTTTTCTGTCATGGCAATGGTACTTGAGTTGTCACAAAAGATTGGAATGTTGGACAGTTCAATTCCAAAATCTTGTAATTGACTTTTGAGGTAAAGTATTTGTGAGCAACCACAACCAAATGACAATATATTCGGCCTCAGTTTGTTGAGGTGGCTGCGAGGTTTGCTTTTTACTTGACCATGAAATGATTCTAGATCCAATAAATTGGCATCCACCACTTGTGGACTTTCTATCTAGGTTACACCACATAATCGAGTCGGTGAATCCAATTAAAGAAAATGGGGATTCGGTAGGATAACACAATCCATAATCAGGGGTTCCTTTGAGATATCTCAAAATTCTCTTGGACAACAGAGAGATGAGACTCCTTGGGATTTGCACGAAATCTAGCACAAAGACGAGACACTAAACATAATGTCGAGTCTTGAAGGCTGTTACATAGAGAAGGGATCCAATGTAGCTCCTGTAAAGTGTTGGATTTACACTTTGGCCATCGGGATCGGCATGAAGTTTGGTTGTGGTTGACAATGGAGTTTTAGCGAGGTGAAGCTGATTGCATGTCAAACTTTTTGATCATGTCCCTTGTGTATTTAGCTTGGTTGATGAATATTCCTTCCTCCATTTGCTTGACTTGAAGGCCCAAAAGAAGGTAAGCTCACCAATCATGCTCATTTCAAACTGGTCCTTCATAATATTCCCAAATTCGGTGCACAAGTCTTCATTTGATGATCCAAAAATGATGTCATCAACATAGACTTGGATGAGCAACTGATCATCTCCATATTTTTTGATAAACAAAGTGTTATCAATATGGCCCTTGGTAAATCCTTTACCAAGGAGATATCTAGATAGGGTGTCATACCAAGCTCTTGGTGCTTGTTTAAGTCCATATAGTGCTTTGTCCAATTTATATACATGATCGGGAAACTTGGGATGCTCAAATCCAGAGGTTGAGAAACAAACACCTTTTCATTTAGGACTCCATTTAGAAATGCACTCTTAACATCCATTTGAAACACTTTCATCTTCTTAAATGAAGCATAGGCAAGAAATAGCCTTATAGCTTCAAGTCTTGCAAGCAGTGCAAAAGTCTCATCATAGTCAATGCCTTAACTTCTTGTCTGTATCCTTGAGCAACCGGTCTAGCTTTGTTTCTTACTACAACACCCTCTTCATTCATTTTATTCCTAAACACCCATCTTGTTCCAATGACAGTTTGGTTCTTTGGCTTAGGAACAAGCTTCCAAACTTTGTTTCTTTCAAATTGCTCTAGTTCTTCCTCCATTGCTTCTATCCGATGCTGGGTCTTGAAGAGCTTCATTTATCTTTTTGGGTTCAATTTGGGAGATGAAGGCACTCATTAGAGAGTCAAGAACAGGCATGTTAGGTGGTATGTCCATTTTGTGTATAGGAAGATCTATATAGATGTTTTTGTTTGGAGGGATAATGTGGGTAATGATTTCGGGTTGAGGAATTGATTGAGAGGAGTTGTTATCGGATTGGATAGGGTCTTCTTCAAGGGGATTTTGATGATTGGATGAAGGAAGGTTAATTGATGCATCATGGTGTCGAGATGCACCTTTCTTTGTTGAGAGAGGTTTCATGGGTCATCGAGGCAAAGTTGATTGTTTATTTGTGTCTTTGGGCACTATATAAGGAAGGGAAGGTGGATCTTCTTCAGGGATGAGACAAGAGGGGTCATGAACAGGAGAAACCTCAGGTAGGTTATCTGAGTTGCCCACAGCTTCATCAAAATCACATAGCTCAGTGTGACTTTGGTCATTATTTTCATCCACTACAAGAAAACTGTCAATTAGCGACGGAAATTAGCGACAGACCAAATTATGTCGCTATTAGCGACGGAATAGCGACAGAATGGCGACGGAAGCAAAATAAAATCAAAAAATCAGTTACCGACGGATTTAGCGACGGATTAGCGACGGATTTTAGCGACAGATATTAATCTGTCACTAATCCGTCGCAATAGTGGCGCCAAAAAACCCCGCCCATTTTAGCGACGGAATTAGCGACGGAATAACGACGGATTACAAATTTTTTAGCGACGAATTTTTTCTGTCGCTATATAAATAAAAAATAAATAAATATTTTTTCTTTTTAAAGTTAGCGACGGATATAACGACGGATTTAACGAAAATAAATTAACGACGGATATATTTTGTCGCTAAATAAAAAAATTAAAAAATTATTTTTGTTTTTATTATAGCGACGGATTTAGCGACGGATTTTAAAAAATAAATTACCGACGGATATATTTTGTCGCTAAATAATAAAAATAAAAAAAATTCTCTTTTTAAAATACCGACAGATTTAACGACGGAATAGCGACGGAAATTGTTTTTTTTTAAATTAAATTTTTTCATTTGTTTATTTTTTTTCAAACTTTTTTTATATAAATTTTTTAAAAAAACTTCAATACTAAAAAATGTCCAAAATATTTATTTATATTCATTAAAAATAAAAAAAATTTAAATAAAAATTATAGATTTTTACCTGTTATAGATTTTTTTATTATACTTTCATTTGTTTATTTTTTTTTTTATCTTTTTTTATATAACTTTTTTAAAAAAAACTTCAATACTAAAAATGTCCAAAATATTTATTTATATTCATAAAAAATAAAAAAAAACTATACATTTATAAATAGAAATTAAAAAATTTTACCCGTCCCTGATTTCTTTATTATACTATCATTTGTTTATTTTTTTTCTAACTTTTTTTATATAACTTTTTGAAAAAACTTCAATACTAAAAAATGTCCAAAATATTTATTTATATTCATAAAAAATAAAAAAAAATATACAATTATAAATAAAAATTAAAGAATTTTACCCGACCCTATACTCTATACCCTAAACCCTAAACCTTATACCCTATACCCTATACCCTATATATTATACCATATACCCTATACCCTATACTCTATACCCTATACCCTATACACTATACCCTATATACTATACCCTATATATTATACCCTATATCCTATATCATATACCCTATACCTTATACCCTATTGCTTATACCATATATTCTATACCATATACCCTATACCCTATATACTATACCCTATATCCTATACTATATACCCTATATCATACCCTATACCATATCCTATACCATATACCTTATATCATACCCTATACCATATACCCATTACCCTATACCCTATACTCTATACCCTATACTCTATACTTGATATCATATGCCCTATACCCTATGCCCTATACCCTATGCCCTATATACTATACCCTATAACCTATGCCCTATACCCTATACCATATATCCTATACCGTATATCCTATACCCTATATACTATACCCTATACCCTATACCATACCCTATACCATATACCCTATAACCTATACCCTATACTATATACCCTATGCCCTATACTCTATCCCCTATACCCTATGCCCTATACCCTATGCCCTATATACTATGCCCTATACCATCTGCCCTATACCCTATACCCTATGTCGTATACCCTATACCCTATATCATATACCCTATACCCTATACCCTATATACTATACCCTATACCCTATACCCTATACCATATATCCTATATCGTAAACCCTATACCCTATATACTATACCCTATACCCTATACCCTATATCCTATACCCTATACTATATACCCTATGCCCTATACTCTATCTCCTATACTCTATGCCCTATACCCTATGCCCTATATACTATGCCCTATACCATCTGCCCTATACCCTATACCCTATGTCGTATACCCTATACCCTATATAATATACCCTATACCCTATATACTATACCCTATACCCTATACCCTATACCATACCCTATACCATACCCTATACCATACACCCTATATCATATACCCCATACTCTATACCCTATGCCCTATACCCTATGCCCTATATACTATGCCCTATACCCAATGCCCTATACCTATACCCTATGTCTTATACCCTATATCCTATACAATATACCCTATATCATATACCCTATACCCTATACGGTATATGGTATAGAGTATAAGGTATAGCGATAGAAATTATCATATACCATATGGTGTATAGGATATAGGGTATGAGTATATGATATATAGTATAGCTAGGTCTATGGTGTATTGAATATAAGATATAGTGTATGGATATATATATATATATATATATATATATATATATATATATATATATATATATGATACATATGGTATGCGTATATTGTATATGCTATTGTAGGTCCCATTTTTTTTAAATACACTAATTTGTCTAAAATAGTCATATTTTCGTTTAAAAAAATATACTTAGAATTTAGTCCTCTATTTTTTATTATATAAAATAATTGTTCATTAAAAAAATCACATGTTTTTAATGAAAAATAAAAAATTATTTATTAATCTTAGAAATAATCTAATTAATCAGTATTGTGCAAATTAAATAATACTCCCTCACAATTCAACCAAAAAAAAAAAAACCAAAAATCTCTCTTTCTCCTTCTCACTCAAACGCTGGCAGACATACTCACATACCCCTCCCTAATCTCTTCGTTCTCTCTCTCTCTCTAGAACGAGCTCGCCGGTCTTCTTCTCTACCCACCCTTCCGTCGACAGATTTGCTCCACCCAAGGTAAGATTTCCCCCTTTCTCTCCTTCTCACTCTCACTCTCACTCTCACTTTCACGTTCACCCTTCTCACCCTCTCCCTAACGCTTCGTTCTTTCTCTGTCTCACGCTAGCTCGCCAGCCGTCATCTTATTCTGCCAGAGTTCATCTTCTTCCGCCGGTCTTCTCTTCTCCCCACCGTAAGCTTTCCCCCTTTCTGATTTTCCCCAATTTCTTTTAAAAAATTCTAATTTTAAGAAACCCTAATTCCGATTTTTTTAAAGGAACCTGATTTTCGATTCATTATTTTGTTATAGTTTCTGTGTTGCTTGTTATGTGAGGGAACTTAACTTGGATATAGATATAATACTTCTCAAAATCAAAAAAAAAAAAAAAAGAGACAAACCTGATTTTGACATTACTGTGAGTTGAAATGTTCTTGGAAACCCATTTCTCAGCAGCCTTGAGACTAGTAGCCAAAGAATACAACAACTCATTAGGACCTGAATTTTGGCATGGAGAGTCTCATATTGAAGCCTAATATATCCATTGGCATGTACATGAATGTTTTTTTTTTTTTTGCTAATTGGTATAGGAGTCACAAAATGAGTTTGGATCGTCACTGGATGTATAAACGCATTGAGGATGGGTTTTTATCACCCGCTTTTGTTGATGGAGTTGAAAAGTTTGTTGAATACGCTGCTAGTCAACAAGGATGGAAGGATGGGGCCAAAATTAAGTGTCCATGCAATTTAGTCAAGTGTCGAAATCGAAGATTTCTTGATGTGGAAACAGTTAAGTTCCACTTGGTTAGATATGGGTTTGTAGCAAATTACTATACTTGGACATTCCAAGGGGAGATGAATCACATACCTAACGAAAACCGCAATATTGAGTTTGGGGGGTGTTCATCGTACGGTGGTGAGGATAGATCAAACCCTTACACCACTATGGTTTTTGATGCAGCTGGCCCAGAATTTAATGCATATGAAGACATTGAGGAGCCCCCAAATCCCGAGGCTAAATTTTTTTATGATATGTTGGAAGCTTCTAAAAAACAATTGTGGCCTGGATGCGAAAACCACTCCGAACTATCTCTTGTGGCTCGATTGATGAGTTTGAAGTCTGAAAATCGATTGTCTGAAAAATGCTTTGATCAAATAACTGAACTCATGAAAGAGGTTGTTCCTAAACCTAACTCAGTCCCCGATAACTTTTATGCAAGTAAGAAGTTAATGCGGGGATTAGGGTTACCGGTTGAGAAGATTGATTGTTGTGAGGAAGGGTGCATGATCTATTGGGGTGAAGATTCACATTTGATCACTTGTAAATTTTGTGACCGTCCTCGGTTTAAAAAAGCTCGTCAAGGGGGAATGAAGCGTCAAAAGACCAATATAGCGAATAAGCAAATGTATTACTTCCCATTGACTCCTCGCTTACAAAGATTATATGCATCCAATGCTACAGCAAAAATGATGAGGTGGCATGCTGAGCACATATCTGATGAAGGTGTTATGCACCACCCCTCAGATTCACCAGCTTGGAAGCATTTTAGCCAAACTCATCCAGAGTTTGCTATTGAAACTAGAAATGTGAGATTGGGGTTGTGCACCGATGGGTTTCAGCCATTTGGTCAATCAGGGAAACAATTTTCGTCGTGGCCAGTTATAATAACACCGTACAATTTGCCTCCTGGGGTGTGTATGAAAGATGAATATATGTTCTTGACGGTGCTAGTTCCAGGGCCAAAAAACCCGAAGAACAGGTTGGACGTCTACCTGCAGCCCCTTATCGCAGAGTTGAAGCAATTGTGGGAAGTGGGTGTTCAATCCTACGACATTTCTAGGAAGCAAAATTTTCAAATGGGTGCTGCCTTAATGTGGACAATAAGCGACTTTCCCGCTTATTCAATGTTGTCGGGGTGGAGCACATCTGGAAGGTTAGCTTGCCCGCACTGCATGGACGAAACAGATGCGTTCACATTAAAGTGTAGTAAGAAACAATCTTGGTTTGACAACCATCGAAAGTTCCTTCCACAAGAACATGTATATAGGAGAAATAAGGTGAACTTTATGAAAAACAAAACAGTTACAAGAGTTCCCCCTCCGACACGCGAAGGAACTGATATTCTTAGCGAGTTGGAAAATTTGGGTTTGAAAAAGGTGACAGAACTAGATGCAAATAATGTTAACAAATCGTTTTCAAAAACATGTGGTTGGAAAAAAAGAAGCATCTTTTGGGATTTGCCATATTGGAGCTCTAACTTGATTCGACACAACTTAGATGTTATGCATATAGAGAAAAATGTCTTTGAGAATGTTTTTAACACAGTCATGAATGTGCCAAAAAAGACAAAGGACACACCTAAATCTAGGGAGGAGCTAAATGATTATTGTTGTCGACCCGAGTTGAATCCTGATATAGCAACCGGAAAGTATCCCAAAGCCTGTTACACGTTTGATACGAAGTCTAAGGCTTGTTTGTGTGATTGGGTGAATGGACTAAAATTCCCAGATGGATATGCGTCAAACTTGGGTCGATGTATTGATATGAAAAAACTGAAGTTGTTTGGTATGAAAAGTCATGATTGTCACGTGTTTATGCAGAGGTTGATACCAATTGCCTTTCGTGAGCTTCTACCGCAACCTGTTTGGAAGGCACTTACGGAATTGAGTTTGTTTTTTAAAGACTTAACTTCGACAGTGATTGGGGACGAAGATATGAGACGACTCGAAAAAGACATAGTTGTTATTCTATGCAAACTTGAACGTATATTTCCTCCAAGTTTTTTCGACTCAATGGAGCATTTACCAGTTCACTTGCCGTATGAAGCAAGAATTGCTGGCCCGGTGCAGTATAGATGGATGTATCCATTTGAGAGGTACTTCTCTGTCTGTTTTTTTATATATCTACCTTTAAAAATAGTTGCTTAAACTTCTATAAAATCACTTATAGGTACCTTCGCAAGTTAAAGCTTAATGTGAAAAACAAAGCAAGAGTTGAGGGTTCCATTGCCAATGCATATTTGATGGAAGAGGCATCAATGTTTTGTTCATATTATTTTGAGGATCATGTTAGAACGAAAAATAGAAATGTGCCTCGTAATGATGATGAATGCGCTTATGAAGATGAACCTGAAGGTGTAATTTCAATATTCAAACATTCTGGTCGAGTCATTGGGAAAGAGAAAAGGAGATTTCTCACTGATGAAGAGTACAAAGCTGCACGAGCCTATGTTTTATTGAACTGTGATGAGGTTTCTCAATACACCAAGTACGTACGTACTTTTAACAATTTTATCCTCCAAGTCTATATCTTTAACAGTCATCTAAAACTCTTTTACTTATACTTTGTCATAGGAAATATACCGAGCATGTCAAGGAAAGCGAACCAACAATTACGGATTCTCGACTTAGTGTGAAATTGGAAAATGAATTTCCAGATTGGTTTAAGCAATACGTAATATTTTTCGACATTTCAAGTTTTTTCATATTTCATTTTACACACTTTTTTGCCATAAGTTTGAAAAACCTACTCTTCATTTGTGTAGGCAAGTGATCCTACCAATAACATTACAGACGAGTGGATCAAGGAACTTGCTAAAGGCCCGTTCAAAAGTGTTAAAGCCTATTCTGGTTATTTAGTGAATGGATATAGGTTCCACACTATTCAACATGGTTCCAATAGAGCTACGATGAACAGTGGCGTTTGTGTTAAAGGTGAAAGCTATGATGATTACGAGAGTGATTACTATGGCCGTCTATTAGAAGTTATTCGTCTTGATTATCCAGGATTTTCGCGTAAGCAAGTTGTTTTGTTCAAATGTGAGTGGTTTGATCCTACATCTATGGGTACAAAGGTTGATCCTCACTATAAGCTTGTAGACATCAACCATAAACGTAGACTTAATCGGTACGAACCTTTTATACTAGCTACACAAGCTACACAAGTTTATTATTGTAATTATCCAAGTTTGAAACGTGACAAGGTGGGTGGTGGGCTGTTTGTAAGATTAAAGCAAGGCCAATTGTTCAACCTATTGAGGAGTCCTCATCTTTTCAAGAGGAAGCCATTGATACGAATGATTATGTGATTGTCGATGATGATCAAGTCCGTTTAGATAATGATAATAATGAATTTGTAGAGCTTGAAGATGAGGAGGATAGTGCGGATGAGGATGAATTAAATATTCACCATAATATACGTGAAACTAGTGAGGATGAGTATGACACTAATGAGGAAACAGATGATGAAAGTGAAGACATTGATTTAGGGGACACTGAAAATGATAGTTCAGGTTAGTATAGTTAATTTCATTCTCTCTTTGCTATATTTTTATGCTTAAATATTATCTTCCTGATTGTTGTGTATATTTGTTCATTGATTGTTGTGTATATTTGTTCATTTTTTAAGTTCCTGATAGATTGAATTGCTATATGACATTTTTTTAACATTCAGATGGCTAGAGGCAAGGGTATCCGTGGCTTACGTCAAAATCAGGGGAGAGGCATACGTTCTTCCTCGTCAACAGCACATCAAGAGCCTCCCTCCACTCCACGAGATGATGATGATGTTGAGATTGGTGATGATTTTACTGATGGTACTCCAACTTCTTCACGCGGGGCCCCTAATTCTTCAACTGCTTCAGTTACCATTCAGGGAAGGGGCAATCTTCCATTAGTTTCTATAGTTAGTGGCAGGTATGGCATTTGACATTTGATTAGTTGGTTTCTTATTTGCTAAAAAAATAGAATTTGACATCTGATTAGTTGGTTTCAAAAGGCTATAAAGAGGAGTATTTTACCCCGTTGCTTCTACTTATTGGTGTTTTTATTTGCCATAGATTGATGCCTTCGCAAACTGCACGTAGCATTAGAAGCATATTTGAGAAACATATGTTCTCGGAAGGATTCGATTGGAAGAGAGTCCCAAAAGGCTATAAAGAGGAGTATTTTACCCAGTTCAAGGTATACTATTTTATATTTATAGCTTAATTGAGAAACAATATAGTATATTGGTATATTTATTCTGTTCAGTTTTATGTTTCAGTTCATATTTAGTTGACCTCAAAATATAGTATATTGGTATCTATCATTGTTTTATAATAAATGTTTTATTACTAAATTTTGTTGTCTTTTCCATTGCAGTTAGAGTACAATTGGCACGAGAAGGATGAGGCGCTTATTAAGGATGCTTTCATGAGACTCACGGAAGGCGTTATTCTGATATGGTGAGTAATTGGAAGAAAAAGTGGAATGGAAACAAGCAGAAGCCAAAATGTGTAACCGAGATCGATTGGTCTTCTAAGTGGATCCCACACTGGAATACACCTGAGGTCAAGGAAAAATCTGAAAAAATGTCAAACAATCGTTTGATCGATGTTGAGGCGGATGCTCTAAGCATTACGGAGGTTCCAAATCTTCAGTTGCCCACATGGAAACTTTGGTAAGTTATATTGAGTTATGTTTTTCCTCTTATTTCAAGTCCACACTTTTTTTAATATTATTTGATGTTTCAGAGAGTGCCCCATGATATGTGCAATGTATGTCCTGAATGAAAAGCTTTACATGTCGATATAGACATAACTGGCAAGTATTGGAACCTGTCCTAGAGTGTGTTAATGCACCTTTCTATCACAAAAGTGCCCTTGTTTTCCAGAATTAAGATGTTTTAGATACTTCATATAATGATACTTGTTATGGCGGTCTTTGCCTACAATGCTCTACTAATGAAGTACTTGTTAGTTGTTATAGACCTTAGGTGATATTGCTATACTTTAGGTTAAGTGATGTAAAATTGTTTCAGTACTCATGTTATCTCTTGTCTGTAATCATTCTTATGGTATGTGTGTAGGAACCTTTGGTGTTTTATCTCTGTTATCCCCCCCCCTCCTTTTTTTTTGGCTGAATTCCATTTTGTATTAATCACGACCCAAATCACAACACGTTATCACGCATGTGAATGCACATATAAAGAAATCAAAAGAGAAACTAAAGGACATACTCTCCCATGTTAGTACTGAAAGTCCCTGATTCCCGCAGTCTCTGTTCTTCTTTTTGGATGTCATCAACTCTGTGCCGTCTCTTATAATGTTGATAAAAATCCCACAGATGCTCCGCATCACGATTACGATCTATTCGGGACCCATCCTTTTTGGCTAGTTTTTGCTGCAACCAAAAAATGATGTCCTCAAATTCTCTTCTTCTTTTCTTATATGTCTACTTAGGCAGTCATTATTAAATAAACTACAGCAGGGTAAAATAGCTCCAACCACACTGGACCTGTAAGAAGAACACAGTATTTTCATATTTTCTGAGGTAGATCAAAACTTTTAAGAGTTGGTCGA
The DNA here is from genome assembly GCA_022495995.1 of Adenophora triphylla var. japonica. Lineage (NCBI taxonomy): Eukaryota > Viridiplantae > Streptophyta > Magnoliopsida > Asterales > Campanulaceae > Adenophora > Adenophora triphylla. The sequence goes on from JAFEMH010000902.1 coordinate 88,998, forward strand.
ACCTTAATAACCGACATTAAGCCAGTTTTAAACTGAAGAACACCTCTTCCGTCACTGTTAGGATCCAGATTTTGTGCCATGAAATATGCCTGCTCACATACTAGAATTCAAAAAAATGTAACTTATGTTAATGGTTAAACAATACAATCACCATATTTTCAAATCTAACTCGTATCGACTGCTTTCAGACAGCTAATTCAAGTGTAGGAAGTAAAATCTTTTTTTTGGTACAATTTGCATCAATCTTGTGCAGGCATGGAGTGGAAGACTCAATTATGTTGCCACAGTTTTGCTTTAATTAAGTAATACATGTTGTTGCTGAATCAGTAATTTTGGTTTTCAAATAAGACCTATATAATGCTCATTTATTGATTGATTTTTTTTCATGCAGAAAAGAAAGAGCTCTGACAAGGAACCTACTTTATTTGATCTTCACAAGGAGACACATATGCGCAAGAATGGGACGTTTGTGGATGATCGTGCTAAAAGGATTTGTGTAAGTATATCATTAGTAAATCACTTGTTTTTGTTTATATTCACTCCGTCCCATAGTAGAGTTACTCCCTCCGTCCCATAAAGAAATAGTTACTCCCTCCGTCCCATAAAGAATAGTTACTCCCTTCGTCCCATAATTCTTTATATCTTTGTACTCCACAATTCTTGATTCACCGAAGATCTAAAATATAATTAGTATCATATAAGCATTTAATGTTTTCTAATAGAACTTCATGTACAACTGTAAAGTCGAGACAACCTTGGATAGTGAATAGAACGCTGACTTTATCTGGATTAGAGCCTACTAGATCATGTATGCTTGGAATAACTCATGTATCTATGTGCATTGTTTTTCTAATAGTTATTGAATACGACTATCATGGTATCAGACAGCGATGTAGGGAAGTAAGATGCAAATAAGAGCTCTATCTGTGTGCATTGTTTTTCTAATAGTTCACGAACACTCTTTGGAAACAACAACATTTGGTTTAACAAGATTTTGAGCTGGGTCATTCACTAACATCCATCATGTCTTCATTGTGGCATATGCATTATTAACAATTTTGAATAGTCTTATTTCCAGTCATTGCATACAACATTATTGTTCATTATAACAAGAGATATTATTTTTTGAAGGAGGAGTATGAGAATAGACTAATTGAAGAATCCACTACAAGAACGTTGACTACCGCTGAACAAAATGAAATCTACAAGGAAATTGCCGGAGTGAAAAAGCAACGTGTGTACGGTATTGGTTCAATGAGTGGATCTTATGGGAGTGATGGCCGGACTAGTGTCTCTTATTTGCTTGAGAATGGTAATAAAGAAGCTGAGTTCAATCAACTAAAGAATGAGTTAGCGGATGAGAAAGCTAAGGTTGCTAAGTTGGAAGAAACAGTGGATCTCGAGAAAAAGAACAGGGAGAAAATAGAAGAAAAACTGGATTGCGAGAAAAAGAACAGGGAGAAAATAGAAGAAAAATTAGAACGGTTGATAGAGCGGGTTAATGATTCACTTGGGGAGCCCTCTAACTAATTTCTTTTAGTTGATAAACTTTTGTTAATATTGTTGGTTTATTATGTTTATTCTCGGTTTGGAATTGTTGGTTTACCCTTTTTGAACTAGATGTAACTTATAAATATTTTAAGTATTAGTATGATATCTTGTTTAAGGGATGGAATCCTTTTTGAACAATGTTGTATTGTTTTTTTACAGGTGTGTGTATTTACAGGTGGATTAAACAGGGGTATAAACAGAAAAATATACAGGTACATTGAAAAAATTATTAAATTTAGCGACGGATCATTCCGTCGGTAAATAAGGAATAAATTTCTGAATGATTTAGCGACGGACATATCTGTCGCTAAATCCCTCGCTAATACATTAATTTTGTCGTTCCTCTTCAACATTTAGCGACGGATTTTTTAGTTTTAGCGACGGAAAATCCGTCGTTATTAACGTCACCAATACATTAATTTTGTCGTTCCTCTTCAACATTTAGCGACGGATTTTTTAGTTTTAGCGACGGAATTATCCGTCGGTACTTTAACGACAGCTCAAAAATCTGTCGTTAATATTTAGCGACAAGGGTTTTAACGACAGATTAATTCCGTCGCTAATCCGTCGCTAAATGCCTTTAGCGACGGATTTTTAGCTTTTAGCGACGGATTTTTCCGTCGCTAAAACCTGTTTTTCTTGTAGTGATCAAAGTCTACATGAATTGATTCCTCTACAACAAGTCTTCTTTTGTTGTAAACTCTATAGGCTTTGCTAGTATTGGAGTATCCAAGGAAAATTCCTTCATCACTCTTTGAATCAAATTTGTCAAGATTATTTTTCCCATTGTTGTGTATGAAGCATCTACTTCCAAAGCCATGGAAGTATGAAATGGTTGATGTTCTTCCATTCCAAAGTTCATAAGGAGTCTTGGAGTGAAACTTGTTGATGAGGGTCTTGTTCTGAACATAGACGGCGAGTGGTTCTTGCTTCACCCCAAAAATATTTGGGAAGGTTGTGTTACGACGGCATAGACCTTCTTTGCCTCACAAATTGTTCTATTCTTTCTTTCTGCAACTCCATTTTGCCGAGGAGTTCTAGGAAGCGAAAAGTTGTGCTCAATCCATTTTTGATCACGGTATTCTTCAACACCGGTGTTCTCAAATTCCTTACCATGATCTGATCTAATTTTGATGATGGATAAACCCTTTTGGTTTTGAATTTTATTGAACAATTTGACAAGTTGTTCCAAAGTATCCTTTTTGGATTCAAGGAGGATGATCCAAGTAAATCTAGTGTAGTCATCAACTACAACAAGAGAGTATCTCTTTCCACCAAGAGATCTAGTTCGATAGGTCCAAAAAGGTCCATGTGAAGAAGTTGAAGAGGTTTAGAGGTATCTAGTCTGGTTTTGGCAGTGAAGGAGGTTTTCTTTTGTTTTCCACATTGACAAGCTTTGCATAACTTGTCCTTTTTGAAGGGTATTTTGGGTAGGCCTTTTACTAGGTTGGAGTTGGCTAGTTTTGAGATGCTTTTCGGAGTTTAGGTGAGCTAATCTTTTGTGCCATAACCAAGACATGTCGGATTATTTGAAGGAGAGTAGGCAATGGGCATCGAGGAATCCACAATTTCAAGGTTTAGACGGTAGAGATTGCCTTTTCTTATTCCGGTGAGGATTGATTTGTTGTTGACATCCTTGACAATGCGGTGGTTCTTGGAACATTCAACATGATATCCCTTATCACAAATCTGACTAAGGCTAATCAAATTGTGCTTGAGACCCTCTACATAAGATACATTAGTGAAAATAATATCTTTAGTAACAAGGTTTCCTGATCCTTTGACTTTGGCTTGAGAATTGTCACCAAAAGTTACATTTGGACCATTTTTGGGGACATATTGTTGTAGCCACTCCTTTTTGTAAGTCATGTGCTGCTGCATCCACTTTGTCCAAGTACCATATTCCTTTCCTAGGTTCCTACAAAACAACAAAATACATTTATGGTACCCTTTATTCTTTTGGGTCCAAAGGATTAGAATTTCTTTGGTCCCCTAGCTTTGTTCATTGCTCTCTTTCCAAAGTCTTGGTTTAGGGCATTATAATATCCCATGATTTGCGGCATATAGGGAGTAGGAGCAATAGGTTGGGTTTGATTAAGAAATTGGTTGGGAGAAGAGAATTGATTTTGGTTATGAAAGCGAGAATGGCTTGGGAATTATGAGATGATCTAGGAGAGGTATTGTGTTGGGCATGGTTTCTTCCATTAGAGAATGGCCGGTTAGGTCTTTGAGGTTTGGCATATGAGTGATGATCATAGAATCTTTCTTTGTCTTGGAGACCTCGGTGTTCACCATATCTTGGTACATCTAGGAAACCTCTGCTTTGTCCACCATGTCTTGGTTGTCTAGGAGACCTCTGTGTCTGTCATGTCTTGGTTGGTTTTCCTTCATTTGCTCCTTGATTCCTTTCTTTTGCCATATGTATTTACCTTTGCTTGCTTGTTCTCCTTTTCCTTTTGATTGTTTTAGCATGGCTATATGAGTTTTATCGGTGTGAGTGGGGCTATGCGGAGTTGATACATCGGTGTGGGTGGAGCTAGCTTCATCCATTTTCCTTTTTCCTTGAGATCTTCCTTGGTTTGGATAGGATAAACATTTTCTTGGACTTTGACATAGTTCATGCTTTCAAGAACCATCTTGTCAATTGCCCTTTCATCGGTAAGAGGGGTATATGTGTACATAGTAGGATTGTTAGCTCCAATTCCTGATTTGTCACTTGGGTGTCTTTGGTTGTAGCTAAAATGGGTCAAGGCTTCTCCGAGTACATTCCGGGTTTTAAACTTCTTTACGAAGGATTCATTTTCCTTTACAAGATTGATGTTGGTTTCCGAAGTTTGGAATTCATAGGCTGTCGGATCTTCATTGGCTTTTTCAAGCATAAGGTTTTGGACTTTCGGACCTTGATTGGCTTTTTCAAGGTTCTCAATGGTTTTACTTTGGGATAGATTGTCGGTGAGCAATGAAGCAAAGCCGGTTTGGTGTCTTTTTATTTGAATTAATAAAGAAATCTTGACTAATTGTTTAAATTCTTCATTATTTAAGGTGTTGAATTGAGGTACTGTTTTAGTTCCTCAGCAACGGCTAAGGCTTCAAGATCCTCTTCATTGTCCGAGTTTTCATCATCTCCGGCCATCAAGCATATCATTGCTTCTTCTCCTTCACTTTCGGTAGTCACTTTGTACTCACATTCCTCATCACTGAACTTGGATGAGTCGGCAATCAATACTTGCTCTTTATTCTTCTCATTCTTCTTCTTTGTGCAATTGTAGCGGTTGCATCTTGAACTATGAATTATCTCTTTAGAGTATGAGAATTTCTTAGGCCGACTTTCCCTAGGTTTCCTTGGTTCGGGACAATCGGAGGAGTAATGTCCAAGCTTCTTACGGTTGAAGCATTCAACTTTCTTTTTAGGGTTCTCTTGATCGGAGGTGGATGGGCTATAGCTTCTCTCAAAGGACTTCTTATGTGCTCTCAAGGTGTTTCGACGGCCCATGGATATGAGGCTTGGTAGATCTCCTTGGGAGAGGTTATTTGAGGGAAGGTTTACTTTTTGGAGGGAGAGAAGAACCATAGAATCAATATCTTGTTGGGTAATTGGTTTTGGGTGGTTTCTTGGGCGGCTAAGGCAAGAGTTTGTGAGATGGAGGGAACGAGGTTGAAGTTTTATCATTCCTTCTAGTTCATAGGCTTCAAGTTTACCAAAGTATTGTTCAACGGTCATGGTGCTCCATTACGAGCCTTCTCTTATTGGCAAAGCTACCTTCTCATATTCTTGAGGAAGGTTGGAGTATATTTTGAGACACAAGTCTTGGTTCTCAAAAGTTTTACCATGATCGGCAATGGATCTTACCAAGTCTTCAAACCTTGGTTTTGCGGCACTTACTTTCTCACCGGGGTAGAATTTGAAGTTGTCAAGTTGTCTAAGAAGGTTGTATAGGTTTTGTGTTCTAACACTAGTGTGTTTTTGGAACTTGGTATGAATGAGTTCCCAAGCAGCCTTTGCAGTTGGCTCCTTGGCAATTTCTTGAGCAAGAGAGTCATTGACACTCTTTTGGAGTATGTTCTTGACTTTAAGGTTAGCACTAACAAGTTGCCTTTACGAATCGAGTCCAATTCGGGAGATTTAACTTTGCTAGGTCCACCATTTGTATCAACGGATACGGGATATGTGACTTCATTTTCAAGGGCAAACCGATTCCGGATCTTTGTTGGCATCAAGGTAAGTTTTGATCTTTGATGCATATATTTCAAATGATCCACAGTCATCAATGTGGGGAATGTCTTTCTCATTATTTCTTCTTGGTTGAGGCATGGTGGGTTGGTAGTTGATCCTTCACAAGTTGTTAGACTTTTATGTGTGAAGACAAGCTTTGATACCAATTGTAAGGTCCTGTTTACTTTAATCGGATTGAAGAGTTAGGCGGTTAAGGTTTGACGGTGAGGTGAAATCTTAGGCATCGAGGTTGCTTGGTTTTAAAGATTGGAGTTAAATGTGCGGCGGAATAAAAGTGTTTGAAATAATGTAAAGACAAGTGAATAGTGTATGTGTGTGTATATGTGTGTGTGTGTAGTGTGATAATACCAATTGAACACAAGGAATTTTAAGGTGGTTCGAGTTCACTCCTCCTACGTCCACCCTCACTTTGTCAACCTTGACAAGTGAGATCAATCCACTTAAATCTAGTTCCCGTTAAGATTTACAAAGGATTGGATAGGCAAGTTCCTTGAACCTCCTCTTCCTAATAAGTACGATCTATTAGGGATTAAGCTCTACCTTTGAGCAATTCACACTACCCACTTAAAGTCGGTCTTAAGGGGTTCTTACAAATCGGTTTATACACACGAGATCGATTAAAGTGTCTTAATGTTGTTTTGATTGTTGGTTGCGGGTTGAGAAGGTTTGGATGCAAGGTTTGTAGAAGTTGTGTGTATATGAATGGGGTATGTCTTCAGTCTTGGAGAGTTCCTTTTATAAGCTAGGAAATAGCCGTTGGAGGAGACAAGGAGACAAGGGAGTGAATGCATGTTGGAGTTGCATTTAGAGCCTTTGTTATTTGGAGAATAAAATAATTTGGAATGCGCAACCGGGCATGTGATCTTTATGGAGATGAGCGGCAACATACTGTATGGAGAGATTTGGACAAGGCATATCTTGGTCATCACGGGATTTCTTCATAGCTGTTGATGTTGAAGATCATAGGCTGTTGAGGAGTGAAACCTTTCTTTGTGAGAGAACCTTAGGCCATCGAGCTAAGTTCGATCTAGAAAGGTTTAGGCATTATGTAATACATCATACTACACATGTAATTTAGATGCATTAATGTATATGAGAGGTTTTGAGTGATATCTTAGAGGGATGTTTTGAATCATAGTCATCCCGGTTGATATATATAGGAGTGCAGATTGAAGTTGATGGCTTAGCTGTCCAAGGTCATATGTTATCTTGGCTGTCAGATAACATATGATATATTTCTTTGTCAAAACCTATTGTAACTATGTGGCTTACATAGTTAGGTCCTAACAATATATATATATATATATATATATATATATATATATATATATATATATATATATATATATATATATATATTTGCGCCACCGCTCTCCAATCCTTCCCACCTGTCTGGATTTAGAGGCGCTGCAACAGCGTATGTCCTTGACTCCTCAATCTTCAAGTCTATTTTATATGTAGAATCCTAATTTTTCATGTCCTAAATCTCACAAGCCTTAAAACCCTCTATCTGATTTGATTTTTTTTCCCAATTTTCACAAGCCCTAAAACTCTTTCTATATCTGATTTGATTTTCCTTTATGGTAATTTTTTTAAATTTCTACAATTTAGTGCTTGAAATATGTTTGCTTTCTTCTCAACATGTAGTACAATAAGAAATTATATGATTTTCTTATTTCATGTGGTTTACTGTATAATTCTTACTATGCTCATTATGGTTTATTTATGCTAGATAAATTGTAACTAGATTTCTTTTTTATCAGTTATCAATTAAAGATCCAATTTTTTTTACACATGCTTTGACAATGTACCCTACAGTTTTATGTCACATCTCAATGGTGTTTGTTCTTAGTTTCTACTACATGAGTTATTATTGTTTGCTGAGATTTAGGTTTTAAAGTTAAACATTGTTTGCTGAGATTTGGATTTTAAAGTTAGACATTGTCTGCATGCGTTCTCTCTTCATTTTTGTTGTACCAAATTCAGCATTATTGCTTTTGAAATTAGAACTTTCCAAACAGATTAGGAAGCTTATCACTTTTGTTTAAACGTTTGCAATATGTTCAAGTGATAGTTATCGAGTTTCTGATATGGAGCTTGTGACTTGTGAGAGTTCTTCCTACTTCAGAGGATGAGGTCAATGTAACTTGTTTTAATTTAGTGATGCATCCATGTAAGAGAGCTAGCGGAACACAATTGACAAAATAGTTTTTTTTTTGCAATGTTTTGCATGTCTGCGCTGAATAGTAGTCAAACCGAGAACAAATGAACCAAAAATATAAGAGATAGTTGAGAAACCTTTATTTTATATGGAATTGATGATGATCAGGTAAATGCTTTTTATGGGCAAGATACTGTTACCAAGGTTAATTAATTGATTTTATAATACAGGTAGATCCTTCGAGTGGTATGGAGGAATATGGAGTTAGTGTCGAGTCGGGCCAAACGAGTAAAGCCCAATCACAGATAACATTGGCACCCACATTCTCAATGAGACTGATCCAATCAGAACAAGGCCCACGGCCCATCTCACACATCAGTCGACTAAGCCCATGGTCCGACTTACTGGTCCCGACCTAACTTAGTCCGACCTCATGATCCATGCTACAATTCGGGTACGAACCATGCTCTACCCGACAGTCAGGTCGACCATTCCACGAGTGGCGACCTCGACCTAACTCAGCAAGTGACGACCTGACACTTGCCGGCATATTTGGTTAATCAATGCTCACAACTACATCCCTACAAATCAGGGATCGTTATAGACACGTGCCCACGACCAAGTAACTGCCGCTATAATCTCGGAGGACATGTTGCCTCCCCAAAAATACATCACTCTTGCCTATAAATACTTCATCACTACCAAACGGTGAAGGGTAACTGCCATTTTGTATTCTGAGTTCATTATTCAATACATTTTGTGCTACATACAACTGTGATCTTACTCTCACGCCCGAGCGTCTTCGCCGGAGACACATCCGGCTAGTCGTGGGTTCTGTTTTCAGGTCAAGAAGCCAGGTGATCAGTCCTGCCACGTGGAGGAAGATTGATAAGCACATTTCCTGCAGCATCAGTTTGGTTCCATTGCCGGGAAGGTGCTTTAGACTTGACTTCGAAAACTCCATCAAACCTGCAACAATGGTGACTTCAGAAGGACACGTATCCGAGGCTTCACTTGGGCACGATGAAGTGAACAACAACAACAATACAAACGTTGGAAATGCAGATTTGCCTCCTCCTCCCCCTCCTCAACGACATCATGCTAGGGCGACACGCTCTAACAGCGTGGCTGATGGCAGGGGATTGCCAGATGCAAGGAGAGAAAAGCGTCCTATGGAAGGACAAGGAGCTCCACCTCACCCAAAACGTACAACTGGGCGAGGCTAATGTGGGAAGCAGGGCGAGGTCCCTCCACTAATCCCATGAGCAAGAAAGAAATGATGCTTTGGAGCGAGCCCAAATTCGGGCTGACTTAATAGCCATGGAGGAGGCAGAGCAGGCCGACATACGCTCTGAGAGAGTGGCACCCGCTCAGGTTTCTAATGGGCAACAGGCCAGGAGTGCTAGGCCAAATGAAGGTGTGGGACAGAACGGTGAAGACAGAATGGTACGTCGAGCTCCCACTATAGTTCATGTGCCGAGTAATGATTTAAGAGCTAGCCTCAACAGAAACAGAGAGCAGGAGGCTCAATCTGATTTGAGGACTCAGTTAACAGCCAATAGAAATGCAGACATGTTTCCCCGGCCCAGAACACAGAGATCGGGGTCTCAAAGAGACGAAATGGGCATAGGTCGCTGTGAGAGGGGAAAGGCGCAGTCGCCACATGGAGATCACGGCGCAGTCGCCGTCTGGCTGAGAGGCGCAGTCGCCTCAAAGAAGTAACGAGACATAGATCTCCAATAAGATCGAAAGGACCAATTCTCACGGGGACGGAAGGAGTAGGCGGTGACTCCTCCCGAAGTGAAGGCCGAGAGGTCCAATCTGCTCCCCCTCCAGGAGATGAGAGACCCGTGCCGAGAGAATGGTTGTTGATGAAAAAGAAATTTGAGCAATGGGAGGAGGAGAAGAAAAAAGAGACGGGGAAAGGTTGAACGAATTGACTTTGCTCTTCGACCTTTTTCCAAAGAAATCGAAGATAGTCGACCTCCTCCTACTTTCGGGTTGCCTCTTCCGGAGAAGTACTGCGGGTCGACAAATGCCGGGAGCCACATATCACATCTGGAAGCCACTATGTGTTTTGTCGCCAATGAGGACGACAACATGTGCAAAGCTCTCCTAAGCACACTTCTTTGGGCGGCCTTAACTTGGTTCAATGGTTTGGTCGTGGTAGTATCACCACTTGGGCATGCTTCGAGAACAAAATTCTTAGACCGCTTCTCGGCTGCGGGAGCTCGGAAGATAACCGTCACCGATCCGAATAACTTGGTGCGGGGTAAGAATGAAAGCTCGATGAGCTATTTCACCAAGTTCAAAGAAATGGTTGATAAGATAGAGGAAGACCTCACGAGACGGAGAGGTAATAAATTGCTTCCGAAGCGGTATTTCCTCGGAAGACATGGACTACGAGCTCACAGTCCGAACGGTCACAACTCGACGGGAGTTGTTTGAAAAGGTGTATAACGTCGCTCTTCTTTGAGGAAAGGAAAGAAAAGAAGAATGGTAAGAGCCCCAAGGTTGAAGTCGCTGACGATAAAAAAGACTCCAACAAGAATGGGGGGAACAATAAAAATGGAAAGAACAGAACTAGGGCGACAGAGAAGGTGCCCGAAGCTTTCACTCCCCTCACGGTGAGTCGAACGGAGATTTTGAATGCCGTTGAGCGGCTCCTCCGGTCCCAATGAATCCAGGCAACAAGTTTAGGAGGGACAACGGCAAATGCTGCGACTACCACAAAGACACTTTGGTCATCTCAGAGGATTGCTTGGGATTAAAGCGTATTATCCGAGAGAATGGTCGACCGGGGAGACTCGAAGCTTATGTGAAGAGACCTCAAGGCTGGGGAGGTGAGCGGCCCGACGGGTGGGCAACAAGGACCTAGGCGGCCTAGGCGGAACACTGGGGTCATCAAGAACAAGCAAGCAACACGGCCATCAAGCACAAGATATTCCGGCTTAATAAGGCCCCACATGTGCCTCGAGGAGAGAAATAAGAGATGAGGCGATCGGCTTCTACCCCCACGAATTGGCAACGAATATGGCGGCTAGGGAGCAAGTTCTCGTCATCCCAGTCTCATTGATGGATGTACGACGAAGCGGACTCTTAGTCGACACGGGGGCTGCAAGGATATTTTGTTTTACAAAACTTTCAAGGAAATGGGTCTCAATGATGAGCAGTTTGGAGAGATATGATGGCGGGTTGGAGGGCTTCACCAACCACCGAGTTGATGCTAAAGGCCGAGATAGTGCTCGACGTCGACCTAGGCCAGCACCCCCTCGGGATTGTCTCGAAGGTACAATTTATCGTAATTGATGTAAATAGTGACTATGCCGCCATACTTGGAATTCTGGACGGTCGCTCTTGGAATGGTAGCATCAATTCCTCACCAATGAGTAAAGTTCCCCACACCTGCTGGAGTGGAGTTGCGTACAAGGCACGGCTCGTGCTTATACTGGATCATGTTCTAAGAGAAAGAAAGAAAAGGGAGCTAGAGATTGAGGCTGGCGATGGTTACTTGAAGGCTGTCTCGGTCGATCACCAAAACTACCCGATTGTCAACAATCACCGACGTGGTAGAGTCGACCTATCGCTCAAATGACGAGGTCATGCTTGAGTCGACATGTCACTCTAACACCACCGAGGTCGATTCGAGATATAGTTATGGTCGATCAAGTCGTCATAGGAGACCTATGCCTCCGGATAGACAATGACTCGGGGGCCCCTACCAACAAGGTTGCGAACAAGCTTGATGATATGATAGGCGAGGCTCCACACTTGGGAGGCGAGGAAAGACAAAGGTCAGGAAATCATAGTGGAGACTCTACAATTCAGAGATGGACCGAGCTAGAAGGCTGTGGATGAGCTAGAGTCGGTAATCACCAACCCTTCTTACCCCGATCAAAAAATTCAAATTGGAAAGCGGTTATCGGTTGAGGAGCGAGCAAAAATTATCAAGCTACTCAAAGAAAGCGGTGATGTCTTCGCATGGAGAGTAGAGGACATGAGGGAATCAAGGAGGAGGTCGTTCATCGGCTCGAAGTCAACCCGAGCCATTAAGCCTAGACCCCGAAATTGAGAAGCTTTGCTCGCGACAAGGAGGAAGCTATAAAAACGAGGTACAAAAACTTTTGAGTGCGGGGATAATCAAAGAGGCCACTCATACAACGTGGTTGGCCAACGTGGTCATGGTGAAGAAATCAAATGGCAAATGGCGGATGTGTCGACTTCACTACTCTTAATCTAGCTTGCCCAAAGGACGGTTATCCCCTTCCAAGGATCGACAAGCTAGTTGATTCTATTCTTTGGTCACTCCACCCTCGGTTTCCTCGCGCTTACTCGAGGCTACCACCGAGATTAAGATGCACGAGGATGATATAGTCAAAACAGCATTTCAAGCAGCTGGGGGCATCTATGGCTACAATATGATGCCATTTGGTTTGAAGAATGCGGGTGCAACTTATCAGAGAATGGTGAATAAAGTCTTTGCCTCACAAATTGGTCGAAATATGGAGGCTTACGTTGTGACATGGTCATTAAAACCAAGGCCGGGAGTCACGTAGTCGACCTAAAGGAGACATTCGCCAATTTACGAGCAAACGACATGAAGCTCAATCCCGGCAAATGTGTGTTTGGAGTGAGCTGGCGGCAAGTTCTTGGGATTCATGGTATCTCAAAGAGGCATAGAAGCTAATCCGAGAGAAGATAAAGGCTTTAGTCGACATGAAGGCTCCTACCGGTGTCAAAGAGATGCGGCGACTTAACGGAAGGGTAGCGGCTCTTGGTCGCTTCATATCTAAATCAGCCAGAGAGATCTCTCCCCTTCTTCAAAGCATTGAGGGGACGAAAAGCTTTGAATGGACGACCGAATGTCATTCGTCGTTCCAACAATTGAAGGATTATCTTGCTACTCCGCCTCTGCTCGTGCCCGATGACGGTGAGACTTTATTTGTGTATCTATACGTAGGAGACAAGTCGATTCTTTGCGGTATTGATTAGAGAGGATGAAGGACTTGTAAGCACCGTGTACTATATCGGCAAAGCTTTATCGAGATGTGGAAAGCAGGTATTACAACGGCGAGAAAGTCGCTTATGCTCTAGTCGTAGCTTCAAGAAAGTTACGGGCTTATTTTACGGCTCATCCAATCGTGGTTCTTACCAATGCTCCTTTAAGAAAAATCTTGCACAAGCCGGAGAGTTCGGGTCGACTACTCAATTGGTCAATTGCCCTCACCGAATTTGACATTGAGTATCGACCTCGAAAGGCGTTGAAAGCTCAAGCTCTGGGCGACTTCTTGGTCGAGCTTACGTTCACCAAGGAAGATGACGAGCGGCGAGCTCCAAAAGAAAAGGGCAAAGGGAAAGAGCCAGAAGTCACAAGTCGCCATCACTCTGCCGTCGATTGTTGGAAGGTCTATTCGACGGGTCGGCAACCAAAAATGTCGGTGGAGGCTGGAATTGTCTTGGTCGAGCAGTGCAGGGGCTGTTTACGAGGAATCGCTAAGGTTCAAATTTGACGCTTCCAACAACCAAGGCTGAATATGAAGCCTTGATTGCGGCTATCGAGTATGCCAAGTGCTTCGGAGCAACTAAGATCATGGCCTACTTGTGACTCACAATTGATAGTCAACCGGGTCGGAGGCGAGTACGAAGTGCTCGGTTCTACTCTCATCAAATCTTTGCGACTGGTGAAGGAACTAATAAAGGACTTAGAATTGCAGGAGATTGAAAGGATTGGAAGAGAAGATAACGAGTGGGTGATCTCCTTTCGAAACTTGCTACTTCGGATGAGCCACATGGCGAGCCCATCTCCTTCCTCGAAAATCCGACATGAGAGGGTAAAAATTCGGTGCATAGATGATCCCTCAAGAAATTGGACTCGGGAGAGGTGTTGGATCGAGGAAATGAAAGCATACTTAGAGAAGTGGCGAGGTGCCGGAGGACGAAAAGAAGGCTCGAGCTATCAAAAGAAAGCTCAGAGGTATGTGATTCAAGGAGGCGAGCTATTCGGAAGATCCTACACTCGACCATTGCTAAAGTGTGTCCATCCTCGAGAGGTCGCCCTACTAATACACGAAGTGCATAGTGGAATTTGTGGTGGACACCGGGGGCCGGGACTCTAGGCGACAAATTAATCACTTTGGGATACTGCGGCCGCACATGAGAGGCGATACTCATAATTTTGTTCAACGGTGCGATCAATGCCAAAGGTTTGCCAACTTACCTCATATGCCTACAACCGAGCGAGACTCCGGTAATTGCGGCTGGCCATTCGACATGTGGGGTGTCGACTTGATTGGACCCTTCCCTCCCGCCAGGAAATTGCAAGTATGTGATCGTTGCTATAGATTACTTCACTAAATGGGTTGAGGCTAAACCATTAGCTCGTATCACGAGAGGAAAATGCTATCAATTTCATTCATGATTTTATTTGGTGTCGATTTGGTTTTCCTCGAGCCATAGTATCGGACAACGGTTGCAATTCTCGAGCTTTCGAAGCGAGAGATGAACGAGTGGGAATCAAGCATTGGCAATCTTCTGTCGCCTACCCTCAAGGAAATGGGCAAGGCGACGGCGAATAAACTTGTCCTATCGGCACTCAAGACGGGACTCGTAGGTCGGCAACAAGCTGGTTGGACGAACTCCCACTTGCTCTTTGGGCGGTTCGCACAACCACTCGGGGGCCTACGGAAACCCTTTCGCTCTCACGTATGGATCGGAGGCCATGGCACTGCGAGCTCAGATTCCCCATTGCTAGAGTGACTTTCTTCAATCGGGAGCAAAATGATAACAACGAGATTGATCGACCTGGATCTAATCGACGAGAAGCGAGAAACGACCTACCTCCGAATGGTCAACTACAAGCGGCGAACTAAAAGTTACCACGATAAGAAGGTCGGGGCAAGGTCATTCCAAGTTGGAGATTATGTGTTGAGAAAGATTGAAGCAACGGGTAGAAGGACCCGGCAGAACAAGCTATCTCCTAGCGGGAAGGTCCCTATATAGTCACTCGAGTCGTCAAAGAAGGAACCTACATGATAGCTCATCCCGGAGGTGACGAGTTGAAACATCCTTGGCATGCTACTCACCTCATCAAATACTACTTCTAGTTTTCGGTTTCAAAGTTCAAACTTGTGTTAGCTCTTGTTTCAAGTTGATGTAAACATGTTTCCTACTTCAATAAAAAGCGCAGTTTATTCGATCAAACATAGTGTTTCTCCAATCCCAATAAGCTCGACTCTTAGTCAGCTTGAATTTAACAAGCTCGATTCTTAATCAGCTTTGTTCATTTAACAAGTCCGACTCTTAGTCGACTTCGTTCCAACAAACTCGACTCTTAGTCAGTTTGTCATAATAAGCTCGATTCTTAATCAGCTTAGTTAATTTAACAAGTCCGACTCTTAGTCGACTTCGTTCCAACAAACTCGACTCTTAGTCAGTTTGTCATAATAAGCTCGATTCTTAATCAGCTTAGTTAATTTAACAAGTCCGACTCTTAGTCGACTTCGTTCCAACAAACTCGACTCTTAGTCAGTTTGTCATAATAAGCTCGATTCTTAATCAGCTTAGTTAATTTAACAAGTCCGACTCTTAGTCGACTTCGTTTCCAACAAACTCGACTCTTAGTCAGTTTGTCATAATAAGCTCGATTCTTAATCAGCTTAGTTAATTTAACAAGTCCGGCTCTTAGTCGACTTCGTTCTAACAAACTCGAATCCTAGTCAGTTTGTTTTAATTAGCTCGATTCTTAATCAGCTTTATCCATTTAACAGGTCCGACTTTTAGTCGACTCCATTTTAACTAACTCGATTCTTAATCAGTTTGTTCTAATTAGCTAGACCCTAGGTCAGCTTCAGTAGTGTGAGCAGGTTCGACTCATAGTCAACCTCATTCACAAAAAAGTTAAGCAAGTCTGAGGTCGACTAAGTAAATAAAGATCAAGTCACCTTTAAGCTCAAGTTGACTCATTTACCCTATCTATATCTAGCTCGACACTTACTTCAACAAGCATACAACATGCAATCAAGAAAGGTTGGCTACGATTAAATATGAACAAGTCTCCCAAAAGTGGGCTAAGACTTAAAACATGATAACTTGTTTCTATGCCTCCCAAAAACTGGGCCAAGGCATTCAGATAATGTTAGATCAAAAAAGGCAAAAATTGTTTTGAGCTTGTTTATTACAATGTTGCTTGAAATAATTTAAGAGGCCAGGTCGACATTGGTCGATCGTCGGTGGTAACTTGATCTTCGCTCATAGGATCTTGTTCTTTGAGGGCTCGAGGTTTACCCGACTCAGTATAGACCCGCTGATCGACATCCTCTTCCATAGTGGCAGCGTCTTCCATCTCTTGTAAGATTACATCGAAGTTTCTATCAATTACAGGGGGAGCTTCCCACTTCTCACAGTGGTCCTCTTCATCTTCTTGAGCAATGAAGGCCAGATCATTTTCGAGGTAGGGAACGAGCGAGTGGCCACCTCTAGCCGTCATATCATCTTGGGATTCGAGAAAACCAACGAGCTAAGCTGCTCGATGGTAGCTGTCATTGTTGGATCCACCAATGCTCGACGAGGCCATATGCCTCTTCCCAACCTCGAGAAAGTCCTGGGCCTTAGACACGATGGCATTATAATACTCGTCCCCCTCTTTAAACTTTTCAACCGCAACTTCAGTGGCGTTCTTAGCAGCAATGTCGGCGGCCTTCTCGGCGGCCTTGAGGTCTTCTTGCCATTTCCCTCGTTCAAGCCGACGATCTTCTTGCGGTTTGACCATGAGATCGTCCTTGTCCTTCAAGAGTTGGGAAGCTGTTTGCCGGCTCCGTTTGGGTCTTCACCGGCTCCTTCCTCTCGGCCTCTTTCTCCGCTTTAACCTCTTTAAGTTTGGACTCGGATGCTTCAAGGTCGGCTAGAGCTTTGGTCTTCACCGCCTCATTGGCTTCATAAGAGTTGTCCAAATCATTGTACGGCTCCTTCGGATCCATTGCAAGCCTCTTTAGCCTTTTTGGAATAGTCTGAAGGGCTTGTCTCTCCCTTTCAATTGAGGCCCTCCAAGAGCTTTTGGCCTGCTCGATCATGGTCAGATTCTGCATTCCAAAGAGAACAAAGAAGTGTTAGCTCGAGACTTCAGTTGGTCGAGTAAAAGAATAAACGACTAAAATGAAAATGAAAGTAAAGAGTTACCTCGCAATGAGCAAGTCCAGATCGAGCCGAGAACTCCTCAGGCGTCATACCCTTGTCAGAAAATTGAGCTAGCAGGCTCACATCCAACGATCTCCTCACAATGACTTGACCCAAGTTCATAGTTGGATAAGAGCGGCTCATGCAGTTAACTCCCTCGAGAGAAGGGACGTCGCTCAACCTCTGCATCATCTCTACAACAGATTCTTGATCAAGATGAGAGGAAGGGGGAGGAGGTGGAGGTGTTTGATTAGAAGAAACGGCCTTGCCCTTTCCAGACCTCAGCCTTTTCCTGGTATTCAGAGCTTGATCATCGACCTCCTCGGCAGCATCATCATCATCAATCTCTACCACCTTCATAGGGCTAGATCCTGCTACCTCGGCTCCAGAGGTCTCCATGTTAACATCTTGAATTGGGTCGGAGCTCGGACTTACTCTAGTCGACTTGGAAGATGCTTCACCTCCATCAGTAGCACCCACAGACTGGGTACCACTTTGCAAAGGGTCTTCCTCTTCTACCCCTTCCATTGGCACCATCCCGATGTTCTCCTTCGACAGCAAAATTTGGTCCTCAAAGCGGCCTCTCTTTGCCTATCAGCTCGAGCATTGGCTTTCCCATGGTCTTTCCTCGCTTTCTTCTTATCAGAAACCCCAACGATGCGAACCATGTTAGCTTCTTGCTCAGGAGTCAGAACTGCAACAAAATTAAAGTGAACAAGTATTAAATCGACATACGAGCAAAAGTTCTATATACGAGCAAATGTTCTATATACGAGCAAAAGTTCTATGTACAAACACGACATGAGCGACTTGGTCATACTATGAGCAAGTTAGCAAGTTGCGAGTTAATTATTCTACGCGCAGAAACTATGTACGAGCTACAGTTCCAACCATGACTTACTCACCCTAGGCGAGTTGATCATTCATGCCAGTAATTCAATGAAAGGCACATAAAAGAAAAACTGAGCAAAGAGATCTTACCACCAGCATGCTCCCCGTTGGTTTTGCAGTAATTCTTGTCCTTCTTACAAAACTGGCACTCATCCCCAAATTTTCCTAGGTGATGAGTTATCCGATGCAGGTATATCAAGCCCCTGGACACAGGGATAAGGGGCTCCACCACTCCATCCCCTGGCATCATTCCGGCTTGAATAAAATTGTACTTGGTGGTAAGCAAACTCTCCCAACTGATGGGCCTTCTCGACACTAACCGGCATAAAGCCCTGTACAAACTAAGATACCAAGACGGCTCCCAAAAGTCCCTCTCATCTATGGCTTCAGTCTCATCATTGGGCAATGGAAATTCCCATCCTAATCTACTCTCTACCACCACAACGTGCGAATTCCAGCCACTGTGTTTCTTTGGGGAGATTGGTGAAAAGTTTGGGAGATTTAGGCTTAGAGAAGTGCGATGCTCGAGATCCTGCCCACTATATTTGATGGTAAAAAATTCTTTAAATACCCTCATACAGGGCTCGTATCCTAAAAATCTACACACCATGGCAAAGCACACGAGGACCCTACAAGTATTAGCTCCAAGCTGAAGGGGAAGGGCATTTGCACATTCTAGAAATTCATTGATAAAAGGGTCAAGAGGCAACCTGAGGCCAGCAACAAACTGACCCTAAAAGAAAGCAACCTTGGTAGCATCCTTAGTGAAGGTCGACCTATATTTTTTCATGAACTCCTTCTGGGTATATATGGTTACTTGGTAATCCAACGGGTCGACTTCGCAGAAATCCTTGATCATATTGTACCTAGAGGGCAAATTCTGATTGCCACGCGATGGCCCTTGGGGAACATAGCCCCTCTCATTCTTGCCTGGCACCACATTGGGCCCAAATGCGTTGACAATTCGAGGACCAGAAGACGTTGAGGCAGCGTTCCCTTCTTGAGTCGTCATATACGCCTACAAGCAAAAGAGGAAGCAGGGGAGTCAGTCCTATGATCATGTTCAGTCGACCTACCTAAGGACGACCTAGACTCCCCTGGGAAACCTATCCTATTTCTAAGGAAGGAGGGCTTATGGACGTCCCTAACATAAAACAGGGTGATATGGTCAAGCAATTCATGGAACAGATGAAAAGTGACAACATTTGAGTCGTCAATCACCACATTTTCAATTTCTCCTACAATGGGCAGCCCTATCTCGGTGTAATTCAATCCCCAACTAGTCAAAATGGAAGCACACTCGTCCCGGGGACATCACTCTCCACTCACCGTTCACATTCTTGCATGCCCTACGGTTAACAGTACAGTAACCATACCACGCTCCTGGTTCGCAACTAAAGGTCCTAGCCATGGCGGAAAAGGAGAACAGTGCATAAATTAAAACCCTAAAGCAAAGGTATGAAAGAAATACCTTAATTAATTGCAGAAGGTGGTTTCGTTGCTGGAGCAGAGAGCTGAATTTAAATCTTGCTGAGATCCCTTGATTATCGCCGGAGAAGAAGAAGTTCTAGAGCAGTAAAAGTTCTAAACAAAGAGGGATTTCTCTATTTATATTTTCCTAAATTTGGAAGGGGAAAAGAAAATCAAAATTAATTTTCCAAAATTAAAGATTGAGGCGGTTTTCGAGAAAGAGTTCCAAACGTCAGGGCTGTAATCATTACAAAAATCGGCGCTCCTTCATCT
Organism: Adenophora triphylla var. japonica; assembly: GCA_022495995.1. NCBI lineage: Eukaryota > Viridiplantae > Streptophyta > Magnoliopsida > Asterales > Campanulaceae > Adenophora > Adenophora triphylla. Next base: position 108,749 of record JAFEMH010000902.1, read on the forward strand.
CCCACCGTTCGCGCCGACGATCAGGATGTTGCCACGTCATCATGGTCGACCTACTTCAAAGACTAGCATCGACCTGCGAGTGAAGCAATTTTCATCAAAGAAATCTTCTTAACTTCCAAGTCGACGAAGTCAACTCGAAAGTTGGGGGCCACTGAACATACCAAAAGTGCCGAGTCGGGCCCGGCAAGTAAAGCCCAATCACAAGCAGCCTTGGCCATCACATTCTCAATGAAGCTGACCCAATCAGAACAAGGCCCAAAGCCCATCTCTTGTATCAGTCGACTAAGCCCATAGTCCGACCTACCGAGGTCCCAGACCTAACTTAGTCCGACCTCATGATCCAAATCACCATTCGGGTACGAACCATGCTGCAGAGACAGTCAGGCCGACCATTCCACGAGTGACGACCTCGACCTAAATCAACAAGTGACGACTTAACACTTGCCGGCTTATTTGGTTGAACAATCTTCATAACCACATCCCTATAAATCAGGGACCGTTATAGACATGTTCCCACGTCCAAGTAACTGCCGCTATAATCTCGGAGGACATGTCGCCTCCCCAAAAATACATCACTCTTGCCTATAAATACTTCATCACTACCAAACGGTGAAAGGTAACTGCCATTTTGTATTCTGAGTTCATTATTCAATACATTTTGAGCTATATACAACTGTGATCTTACTCTCACGCCCGAGCGTCTTCGCCGGAGACACATCCGGCTAGTCGTGGGTTCTGTTTTCAGGTCAAGAAGCCAGGTGATCAGTCCTGCCACGTGGAGGAAGATTGATAAGCACATTTCCTGCAGCATCAAATTTATTAAATGAAAAATCTTTGATTTCAAAATTCAAATGTTGATTAGCTTAAATCTTTAAAAATAATATAAGTTTAATTAATAATTAATTTCATTTAAATAAATGAAAACAATATGTTAGATTTATGTACAGCAATAAAAAAGTTCAACGGCAATTTTGATATAAAACATTTAGCTAGGCCGGATGAAATTATATAATTATAAAGACTGATAGGGTTATTCACGTAATGTAGATTTTTTTTCTTTTTGAAGATTTGTAGGGATAATTTATAAGGATACTTGGTAATCAATTTAAATTTGAATTGACATCTTCAAAATGTATTAATGTGTTTAAATTAGGATAATTTTGAAATTTAAAACATTTAACTATATTTAAATTAGGATAAACATTGAAGATTTGTATGAGTAATTTTATGGCATTTAGAAAATTTGTCTTATTAAAAAACTTTTTAAATTTTAAGATTAGATCAGTTTATGATACCCAAATTTAACTTGCCAAAGCACTGTTGCTCAAATTTTTTTTAAAAAAATCAATTCCTGTAATTTTAATACTCCACTAACTGAATTTCATGAACTTCTTAAAAAAAAAAAAACTGAATTCCATGGACTTAGTCAAACAATTGAAAATGTAAATATTTTTTTTTTAAGAAAATATAACTCATTTGATAAATATGTAAGATTTGAATTAAATCTAATCTAATTTGATAATATTAATAATTGAATTCTAATTTCAAATTATTTTACAATACTTTTCTTAATTTATACACGATATTTTTGTCATGTTCAACCAATTTATTTCCATATACTCTATTATATTATATAAAAAAACAAACTATATATATACTTGAGTTATATAAGGATTAAAAAAAATAATATAAGAAAAATATATGAAAATAATTCAATGAGTAAATCATACTATATATATACTTGATTTATTGCCGAAATTTAAGGCTAATTAATCTTTTTAAAGGACTAAATGAATCTTATTAATTGCCGAAATTTAAGGCTAATTATTTAAAAAAAAAACTTATTGGATTTATTTTAATGTATAAGTTTAATTAATAATTAATTTCATTTAAATAAACGAAAATAATATGTTAAGTTTATATACAACAATAAAAAGGTGAGGCGATAATTTTGATATAAAACATTTAAATAAACTTATTTGTGTATTATTTCATTTAAAAAAACTTATTGGATTTATTTTAATGTATAAGTTTAATTAATAATTAGTTTCATTTAAATAAACGAAAAAAATATGTTAGGTTTATATACAACAATAAAAAAGTGAGACGATAATTCTGACATAAAACATTTAAATAAACTTATTTGTGAATTATTTCATTTAAATTAATTTATTGGATTTATTTTAATTTATAAATTAATTAATAATTAATTTCATTTAAATAAACGAAAACAATATGTTAGGTTTATATACAACAATAAAAAAGTGAGACGATAATTTTGACATAAAACTTTTAAATAAACTTATTTGTGAATTATTACATTTAAATAAATTTATTGGATTTATTTTAATTTATAAGTTAATTAATAATTAATTTCATTTAAATAAACGAAAACAATATGTTAGGTTTATATACAACAATAAAAAAGTGAGATGATAATTTTGATATAAAACATTTAAATAAACTTATTGAATTTATTTCATTTAAATAAACTTATTGGAAAATTTAATTTTCAAAGGACTAAAACACTAATGAATTAAAAATACTAAAACACAAATAATTGTTATTTATAGACCAAAAAGCTGATTTATTGGTGAAAATAGATGAAATTTAAGGACCAAAATGCAAAATATCGGCAAATAAGAGATTGACACGTGGCGAGCTGTGGAGCTTGAATGTTATAATTTCTCTTGTGGGTCATTTTCTGATTAGGAAATATTAGTCAAAACATCTTTAATTAAACATCAGAATATTCAAAGATTAGGCACTAAGCATAATAATATTATGTAAACATTTAACATGACATCTATTCTTTGTTAAATAATTCAGAGATATCAAATTTTGTGATTTCATAAATCCACTAAAAATAAAAATGATAAATAGGAATATCATTAGCTAAAATAGCTTACATCATAGTAAAACATTGTCCCTGAAATAAAAAAAAAAAGAGTAAAAAAGAAAAAGAAAAGAAAAAACAATTAAGAGATCAAATAGATCAAGAAGAAAAAGAAGATGAGAGTGAGCAATAACGGAGGATGCTTTCACGAATTCTTTTTCAAAGGACCTACTTCAAAAATAAACGCACGGCTGAATATTTTTAATCAGATTATTAATCATAAATCTCAAAGTACCAAATGAAATAACAAAATACCAAAGAAAATATTTCTTAATCATCCCCCTCACTCTACCCACGATAATGTCACCTTGGAAAAAATAGCAAAGATTGTTTAGGAGTATTAAACCAATACATCATATTTATTTTATGGTATGAAATTATAACATTTTGACTAATATTTCCTATTTATCAAATTTGAATTTAAAATTTGAAATTTGATTTTCCGAAATTTATGTTCTTTATGTAAATTTCGAATTTGTAAATTAAGTATACTTTATGAAATTTGATTAATGTGAATATGAAGGATTTGGGATAATCAAATGACCATTAGATAATTTATGTTCTTTCTGTAACTTAAGTATAGTTGGTAGGGATATTATTTCTCTAGAGAGAATTAGAAAATCATGGAATTAGTTAGCATGATTAGAGTCCCATTCCAAGTTGTACTGTGTTAGTTGCACAAATCTATTTGAAGGATAATGAATCTTAATCCCGTGACTGAGGTCATAAGTACTCATGATGAACCCTGGAATTAAGGGGCCAAAATATGTTTTAATTTATTTCCAGAAATAAATTTTTGTCCCGAATAGTATCTTGATTAAAGACCAACAATGGAAGGCAAATATCAAGACATGAGATGAAGGGCATGACATGAAGCATAATATTTATATATACATGTGCCTTGACTGTCATGATGAAGAGGCTATAAAATAAAAATATACACACACTATCATGCAAGAAGAACCGTCTCTTAATCTTGCTGGTCATAATGCTCTTATTGTGATCTATTTTATTCTTTAAATTTTACAGAAAACTCCTAAAGACAAGAATTACCAGTAATAAGCCATTTTTCCGCATCAGCCTATTTTGAAGGGAAGTTCTTTCTTGATGGGTTTCAAAGAAGATCGAAGCCGAAAATGGGTCGACCCGGTGTTGATGGAGCTTCAAACATGTTTCTCTTTGTAAAAGAACTTGACCCATCTCTCTTCTTTTGAACGGAAACATCAAGCAGGCCTCTGTTTTCATTGACATTGCTTCCCATTGGGAGTGCCTTTACAAATTCAGAGGTTAATTTCCTTGAGATTGAGCTTGCAAAGTGGGTCGGATATGCTCTCCACAAATGGGTTTTCTTTTCTTGGTTTCAAGAACCCATTTTTACCCTCCATCAATGCTTCCTATAATCACATTTAATAATAAAATTCAAGAATCAGATCCTACATAATCAAGAAACATAAAAAAGGACAACAACAAAAAATAAAGATGAGTAGTTGTAAATGGGATAAAGGAAGAAAAGGAAGAAGAAATATCATAATTACTGCCAATTCTTAAATTTTCTGTGTATATATATATATATATCTAAAATTAAAGATTTTCAAGGACCAAACTGCAAAAAAATGGCTTAAATAAAGGAATATTAAGGATTGAATTGCAAAATATTGGCGAATCAGATTTTGACACGTGGCGCGACGAGGAGCTTGGGAATTCTTCTGCTTTAATATTATATATAGATAACCCTTTAATATTTTCTTAACAAAAAATAAAAAGAAATTCATTTTTAAAATGGAGAAATTAATAAAATTTAGAATTTTGTGAAAACAATCTTGCTCAAAAAAAAAATCAACATTTTATAAAATATTGATAAAATGTTAACAATTCATATACTCCCTTCGTTACTGTTGAGTGAATACTTATTTCCTTTTTGATTCGTCTCAGTCCAATGGAGATTGTTCAAAATGGAAGAAAATCTTTACTATTTTCTCACCCATTTTCTCTTCTATTTTACTTTTACACTCACAATACCAATTAAATCATTATTCCTCCCACTCATTTTCTATCCTATTTAATTTTTTTCATACTCACAACATTTTCTTTCATTTTTTATCTCTTTTACTTTTTCTTAATTTGTGTATCTAAATTTTTGAAATTCACTTAACCGAAACGGAGGGAGTAAGAGTTAGTAGTGAGTAACTGGAAAGTCGCAATCGACGTCCATTCCTCGTCCCGCCAAAGCATCAAACAAAACAAATCACACTGACCTGACCAAACCAAACGTTACCCTTACCCTATTTCTCCCTCTTTTTCTCCAACAAAAAATACACAAACAAAATCCAATTATAAAATCTCCTCATCACCTGATCCCACTAAAAATCAAAATCCCCAAAATGTCCTCCTCCCCCACCACAACCACCACCACCGCCGCCCCCGCCGGAGGTAGACAAACATACTGGTGCCACGAATGTGACATGAGCGTCTCTCTCCTCTCCCCCACCATCATCACCGCCACCACCAGCCCCCTCTGTCCTTACTGCCACGGTGACTTTCTTGAAGAAATGGATTCCCCTCTCTTCAACCCTAACCCTAACCCTAATCCAATCCCTAACCTCTCCCCATTCCCAACCGAATCCACCACATTCCAATTCCCCTCCGTCACTACCTCCGACGATAACTTCCTCCTCGACAGCCCTTACCTCCACCGTCTTATCCACCACCTAACCAACTCCGATTCCGACGGATCCTCCCCTTCCACCTCTCGCCACCACTCCCCCGCTTCAAAATCGGCAATCGAAGCGATCCCTACTGTCATAATCACAAACACGTTTCTTTCTCCCGATCCAATCCTTCTCTGCGCGGTCTGCAAGGACCAGTTTGTAATTGATGATGAAACCAAGCAGTTGCCTTGTAGGCATATGTACCATCCCGATTGTATTTTGCCTTGGCTGTCGCAGCATAATTCTTGTCCGGTTTGTCGGTTTCAGCTGCCGGTTGAAGGTGGCGGGGATTCGAAGGGAAGGCGGCGGCGATCGAGGATCTTGAGGATGAGTGAGTTGATGGAGAGTGATGAGGAGTTATCTGGGTTTGGGAGCACGTTGAGGAACATTGCAAGGAGGCATAGGATTGTGTTTCCTCATGGGAATTTGAGGAGATTGAGAGATAGAGAGGGCAGTCATACGGCGGCTGAGGAGGAGTCTTTGTTTAGGGCAGAGATTGGGTTGGCAAGTCGCACCGACAGTGTGGAGACTGCTTCTAGTTGGTCGAGTTGGCCTCTGGAAGGTGGAGGCGGGGTTGTTGATGGTGAGGTTGGTGTATCAGTGAGTGTTGGTCAGGAAATTGATGATGGTGATATTGTAATGTCTTGATTTTTTGCTTTGCTGGTTTCCGTTTCCGAAAAATTGAGGTATGTTTTCATTGCCGTTGCAGGGTTATTTGTGCATTTCTGATTAAGTTAGTATGTGCACTCTTAAAAGTTCATTTCTTTTTTATTGTACTATGTGAGCAGTTTTCTTCTATTTCCTAAAGTTTGTAGGGATTGAGAGAATATCATTGAATAATACTTAAAAAATTGCCAGACTTAAATTTGTTGAGTTTAAGGTACCTAAGTGCGAGGGAGCCCCATGTGAATTAGCCTTTTTTCACTGCGCATAGTGAACTTCTGTGTAGCTTATTATTGGGTCTTGTTTCAGAATTCAGGTTGCACATTTGTGTTTCCGGTTAGGTTCTTTGGATGAATTTGATAGAGCATATGCACAGAAGGGAACATTTCCCTTCCATATTGTTATTGGATTTTCTTTAGACATGTATGCAAATCTCTATGTACTGTTTTATCGTATGATCCCAAAACAACTCTAGTTTTGGTACTGTGTATTGATATACATTTTCTGCTAAAGCTAGATGTGGATGGATTTTGACCTATGGACTCTGGTTTGCCGCCTTCTTAATATTGAGAAAATTAAGGATAAAATCGTCTATGTTGTTAGGGAAGTTTGATAAGTTACCTGTCGGAAAAGCGAGATGCATCTTGCTGAAAAAAAAAAAACTGGTTGTTTTTGCTTCAAATTTCCTTGTAATCAAGTCTGATGAGTATCTGTCCATCTGTATGATAGTTTGCTTTTGGACTATCTGAGTGCCTTTTGTGTGTATGCAAGTTTTTACTGAGTTTGATGGCAAGCATTGCAAAGATGTAGTGTGAGGACGACTAGGTTGAAATTATTTTGGTGTATAACCAGAAAAATATTATTGACTAGAAGGTGCTAATGTAATACTTTTTGAAGAAAACATTGATCTTTTTTCTTTTTGAAAAATAGTTGAGTAGGATGGATAGCCAGTAAACATAGTGTGTTTTACTTATGAGGATTCATGTTAGCCGACCCCAAATTATTTTGGGACTAAGGCTTTGTTGTTGTAATCAGTGGCGTAGCCAGAAATTTTTCGTGAGGGGTCAAAAAAATTATAGTGCAACTTTTACATAAACTGAAGGGGGTCAAAAGCATAATTTATAAAGATACTTAACCATTTTCTCTAAAATTAAAGGTACTAAAGTGACACATTTCAAAATTCAAGTGGGTCATATGACCCCCATGGCCTTAATGTGCCTTCGCCATTGCATGGAATGAAATCTGGTTGAGTGAAAAAATAGTTTTTCTTGAACAACTATATCGATCCGCTATTCTTATGCAGCAAAATCTTAGCCAACAAGAAAGAACTATGCTAATGAAATGAGTCTAGCCAAAATGAAAATTACTAAGATGGATGTGTGATAAAACTAGAAAATATAATATTGAAAATGAAACCTATAGAAAAAATCTGGTAAATCTGGTATAGGAGAGAATATGACAGTGACGAAGATGAATATGCAGGATTGTGGCTCGAGTAATTATCTTCATTTGATTGATGGGAGTTGTGAATATTGATTCATGAAGCCGATTCTAATTAATTTGGTTAAAGCTAAATCTGAGCTGAGTATGTAGTTATGAGATAGGTTTAAGATTTTGAATGTGAGAATTACCATAATTGAAGCATCAACCTTTAGCCGAACTTAAGTGTCAAAGTCTACTACCAGGCAGCCCTCGACAGAATCATGTTTGGAACTTGGAAGCACATGAGGAACATTCATTTATTGAAGTTGTCAAAGAAACTGCAAATCTGTGGAAGGATGTCTGTAATACTTATCAGTCCTTTCTTACATGATACTCCCTCCGTCCCAAATTGAATGTCCTTTTTTATCCAGTTTTCATAGTTCATTATATTTTTGCAAAACTATAATTTGAAAGCGAAAAACAGGAAAGTTTATGATTTTTTTTTTTCTATTAAAAATCAACATTTTCAAAATGACCCTTAAATTCCAAATGGTCATTCATTTTGGGAAGGAGGGAGTAACTAAAACAAAACATTGTGAAGATGCATAAAAAGTCATATATAAGAGGACGGAAAAACACAAATTATTATAGTCTTACAAGTCATAGGCCATGACAATTACATTGCTCTCTTTGGAAACTCAAGTTTGACCATGGAATTGGGGCATTGGAAGACAGTTGACTATGCAACGAGTGACACTCTAGTAGCTTTTGTGGGTTATTAGCATATATTGTGTGATTATGAATAATTAACTGAATACTTGTTATTATTACATCCTTCACACGTCAGTTTAATTTTTCCTCACGCTATATTATGAAATCTATCATCATAGTACTTTTAATCAATCCACTTAAATACTTCTGTCCAGTTGAGGACTTCATGAGAAGGCCTTTCAACTGAGTATAGTTAAAGTATCAGAGTTGCTTTCTTAGACTATTTTTGCAAACCATTTTTTGTGATTTATGATATATTTTCATTGCATTACATTACATGTGACACACTGACGGGTAAGTCTGTTTAACAGTAAGGTAATTATATGCTCTTTTTTTACGGAGTATTAATTTGATTTTAAATCATGTGCAGGTAGTGTATAGTAGTTTTTAGGCTTCTCGAGGATATTTCACCAGCATTCATCAGTCACAAAATGAAGTGTATATCTGCTACGAACATTTGCTCTTATATTCGTAAATCGTGATACATTAATTGTTTTTTTTTTTTTTTTTTTCATTTTGTGATTTCATAAATGGTCCAGATTCCTCAATAACAAAGAAGGGATCTGAATATTGGAATTCACATGTTGTGTAACCAGTTTTACCTTATGGTTTGGTTAATAAAGAGGCTCTTGACCTTTTTAAGCTTCAAGTTTGGAGTCTTATAGGCTAGTAAAATTTATATTATTGTATTTTTATAACGGGTTGACTTTTAAAGGAGATGACTTTGAGGTTATTTTAATACCGCCTCTGATCTACAACCCAATGAATATTGAAAAAAGTTTCAAATTTGGAGATTCATTTAATTTAGTAACAGAAGGAGGAAGTAGCACGCATATATGGATGCCTTTAATACCATTGTACCCTTTCTGTCTTAAAATGAATGTTAATTTATGTTCTATATCCAAAAATGGATATTTGGACAGATTAATAAGCACATTTTCTAATTATATAAAGGGTGGGCACAAAAATTAGACAGGATGTAGTGGTGAAGTATTGACCAATCCAATATATAAAGAAAAATAATGAATGTTGATACGTGATTATAATATTGTACCACAATTAAAAGAAGAAAATATTCTAACAACTCTTATCCTAGAAACTTCCCTAATTAAATTAAATTGGATACTTTCGTCTTGTACCAAAAAAAGAAAAAAGAAAAAAAAACACTTAATTAAATCGGAAGAGTGAGTCAACAGCATTTCAATTGTGCAAGTGTTGTTTTTATATGGCACAGCACAGGGGGGCATGACTTCAAGTCTTCAATCAATAAAAGTAAAAGACCAAAAACTGGTAGTCTTGTTGCTCTGGGTTTTGAGCTGCTGCTTCTCTCTCTCTCTCTCTCTCTCTCTCTCTCTCTCTCTTGTTGTTGTTGTTGAGGTTTTGAGCTTCTTTCACAAGAAACTACAGTAATTTTATACTCCATCCATCCATCTTTTTTTTTTAATCTCTTTTTGTATAATAAATATTTTTTTGTTTGTTTCGAATTATATATTACATTTATAATTAAAAAAATAGTGACAATGCAATGATACATTTCTTTAAAATATTGACAAGTTAAATACATTTCTTACGATACAAAGGGAGTAGTATTATTTTTGTTCGATTTGATTGAACCGACAAAAAATAATAATTAATAACCTTCATAAAAATCTAAAAGTTGTTATTAATGCATCACTAACAATAGTATCATTTTCTTTGGACCAATAGTATCATTTTCTTTGGACCGCTGGCCATTCGCCAAGAGTTTCAGGTTGAATACCGGTATTTTAGCAACAAATCCAATAAATCTAAGTGTAGTTATAGGGGTATTGATCTTTTTTGGAAAAAAAAATAATTATGAGAATAATTAATTTTTTTTTATATAGTTTTTATATCGAAGCTAAATCAACCTGAAAAAAATAACTATAATGTAAAACTATTTACCAATAGTTGCTTATATATACTTGTGTCTCTACTCTTTACAAATAGTTGCTTAATTTCATTTTCACCACATTTATTAAATGGATAACATGAAAAATTCCAGAAACAAATTGTTTTCAATTTAAACAAGACAAGTCAAAGAGGCCATAATTTGTACTTACTCCACAATTTTCTAATCTCCCAAACACTATTATTTAAACCTACTTAAACCAACCCCCTAATTTTGCATGTTATTTTCTCTCATCCTTACAATAATTCCTAAATAAATCTCCCTCCCTCCCTCTCTCTCTCTCTCTCACTCTCACTCTCTCTCTCTCTCTCTATAATAGTTCCCTCTCCAACTTCCATTATTTGCTATCTTTGATCATTATGGAATCAGATGAAATTATATCACAAGACATATTAGTGAAGATGGGGTTATTTATTCTAATTCAAGCTCTCGTTTATGTTATTTTATCCAACTCTTCCAATCTTTTCTCAAAAACTTCCCCTACCTTGTTGAGGTCAACCAGCTTCAAAACCGCTCCATCGGTTAGTGCTCACCGGATTATTGCCGCTCTTTCGGACTTCCCCACCGGAGGAGAGCCGTCTCCTTCTTCGAGAGGCCGGTTGAGGTCAACGTTTGATGAAGATTCAACTACCTATTCTTATGCTTCTTAGGTCTTAATTATTGGTTTGATTATGGGTCATTAATTCATGTTAATATGTAGGGGTATATTTGGTATTTTGATTGATTATATGCACCCATATGCATTCCTTTTGTTCTTTCAAGTTTGAATGTTGCATTCATTTCTCATGAAAATTAAAAGAGATGTTTGAATGTATTGTGTGAATAAAAAGAATCCATACCTTATGTACACAAGGACAATGAATTTTATTCTTCAAGTTATAATTGTCTGTACAATATTTCACACTTATGTTATTTGGATTTATTTGATTCATTTTGAGCTGCCGCCGCTATTGGTCTGATTTGATAAGATCGTGTTTTACTGTAGAGCAGTGTTAGGGGCATGAAAAAGTTATAAAATTATATACATGTCTTTTTCGTATTACATTGTTAGATTTAAATCTCTTTCCTTCCGATTAATTATGTATATTTGTGTACTTTTGGAGCAACGAAAAATAAAATTTTGCCTGCAAATCTATTATTTAATAGACATCAAACATTTATAAAGATAAGTAAATGCAGTATAACCATTAAACATCAAACAAATTGGACTACTACTGCTCAAGAAATGTAACACTTGGTGTAATTTTGTTTGATGTTTGATGACATGAGTAGGGAATCCAATTTCTTGACACTAGAGTGGATACTTAATTTACTACTTTCTTTTAAATGCATTGCAGCCTTTTATTGAGAAAGCTGTTCGATTTGAATTATATTAGTCAATATTTAACATGGTGTTCAAAAACCGATAGCTAGACAAAAAAATATACTCCCTCCGTCCCAAAATGTTTGTCCCATTTGACTTTTTTATTGAACTTTGACCACAAATTTATAAGAGATTAATCATGTTCATAAAATTTTAAAAGTTGTTGTTGATAATATTATTAATGGTGAATCAATAAGAATTTTTAGAATTTCATGAACATAATTAAATTGTCATATATTTGTAGTTTAAAACAACAAAAAGTCAAACGGCAAAAACATTTTATGAAAGGAGTATATAAACATCAAACTTCAGTTACTTCCTTTTTTCGTAAATAATATTAATTTTTAGCATTTTCATTAAAAAAAATTTTCTAAAAAACATAGATTAAAGAATTTGACTCTTACACATATTTACTAGAACATGCGTGTGTGTGTGTGTGTATATATATATATATATAAAGATAATTAATTCTGAGAAAATGATGGAAACCAACCACAAAGTAGCATTAGCTAAAACAATAAATTAAGAGGTTCTATCTATCTATCAATCACAATACCTGGCCAAAGATAGCATATAATATAAATTTGCTTATTGCATTATTATTGATTTTCTAAATGAATACTCCTATATAAAAGGAAAGTCCAATCATAATATTCATTCTATTCTTAGCCTCACACCAACTCATTTTATTTAGCTACATGAAATGGACGCAAGTGTATCTCCGGGTAAAAAATATAACTTCACCACCACTTATAAACAAACTAGTACACAACGTGTTTTTTTTTTTTTTTTTTTTTTTTAATTAAAATTTTTTTTTTTTTTTTATTTTTTAAGGGCAAAATGAGAAAGAGACAAATGTATGAGAACAAAATGAGAATTTCGGCAGATGAAACTGTTCATACTACTACTACTGTATCTAGTGGAGGTTCTATTTATACTATAGATAACACTAAAGCCCATTTTTGTAAGGAGACTAGTACTACCCCCATGCCATTGGCACGATAACAGTACAATAGAAAAGAAGTGAAAAAAATAATAGTAAAAAAAGTGTGTTCCATTCATCTATTGAATTGATGAAATGACAAACTATTGTATATATCAAATTATCAATATAGCATAGTCCACCATTATCATACCAAATTGTGATAGAAGCACATCAACCCAACATTCTAAAATCCCAACTGAAACCTTATTTCTATGTAAAGTTAAGTGAAAGAGGAGAGGGAGAGGGAGAGAAAAAAATGAGGTGCATAATAAAACAAATTCAAGCCAAAACTAATAGAGCATTGATAAAGTCCATATATATCACATAAATCTGAAAGTTGATAATGATAACCATAGTATCAAGCTTTTTAATAACTGAAAAGAGAATGAAGAGGTGTTTTAGAAAAACAATTATCCCAATCTGAAAAACATCCAAAGTGTTATCGGTCACCAAAAACAAAATCATAACATCAATTCAAACATAGAAAGATAACAAAATATATAGTTGTTATTTAAAACTATACAGACCTATATCCAATGCAACCAATTCCACACTTAGTTCCACTTTCCCCATCACTTTGTGAATATCAATTAAATGTACATCATTTTACTGGTAGGAGGCACAACAAAAGATTAATGAGCAAAACCAACCAACCAACTTCAAAGGATTTCAAGAAAGCTGTGGTTCATACATATGACTTACAAATCTAAAAAAAGGTATTAAAAAAACATCATAATTTAGCAACTCACACAATTTAGTGGATTGTCTATGTATAGCTAACTCACTTATCTCAGTAAAACTGCAACACGACTGAATCCAGCAAAATCTTTGGCAAGATAGCCTTCAACTCCACGTATAGGCTTGGAATAACACGGAGGCCTACTGCTGTGTTTAACAATTTCCATGGCCTCCACCATAGCATTTCCTGGTGGTTCCCTCACACAATTCACTAAGTTCTCAATAAAATTGACCCGCCTCCTTTTACATATCAAAATGTTGTTAAAGTCCGCAAGTTTATTAGAGGCTTCATAATTATGGGACGGAAGAATTGTAAATATTGACCACTTTCTACATATAACATTTTTTTTCATTACGATCTTTAAAAAGATTTAAGTATCCAACTATGTGCTATTTTAGGTCAGGTTGTTTTGAGTCCATTTGTGCACACATAAAGTCACCACTATAATAAAACTGCTACAAAGACTAAAAACCAACAAAAAATTCCCAGTGCAAAGAGAAAAAATAATCTTAGAAAACATCAATAAATTAATTGCGGGAGGAAAGAAGGAAAGATTATTCGGCCTGGTCAAAATCCCCAAATGGCCATGCATGAGGAGGTGAGTTAATAGGTAATGAAGGAGAGCATTGACAGTTGAAGACTTTGTTTCCATGTTGAGAAAAAGATTAATGTGCGCACAACCATTACAGTTGTGGTGGGTGAGAACAAAAATTTATATTCATTTTGAGACGGAGGAGTATAAATGAACACTCATAAGAGAATATCAGTGACAATCAAAATTAGAAAATAAACAATAAATTACACTTTAACATAGATCTAGTTGCTTCTGGACTGATGCGAGACATTTCTTGGGCTGACAATTGAGTCTTGATCCAGTAAAACTATGCACATTCTTCTAATTCTCCTCCTGCCACAATTGAAGCCAAAAGAAATTAATTAAATTTTAATTTCACATCAAAAGGGCACCGCTTTAATAAAGAATTGAGTTGTATACCAACAATATAGGAGTAGATGATTTATATTTTTAAATCTCTAATTTGGCTCGTCTCCTCTTAATAGTCGTACTGCCACATGTTCTCGCTCGCCTGCTAACTAGCCTGTAATTGAACCAAACGAAAAAACATTACAAAATACCATTTAAATAATCTTGAACATCAAAAACATTGCGAGTCATCATTTGAATCATCCTGAAATCAAAACCTTTTGGTGGTACACGAATTATCAATAATACAGTAAAACAACCTATTGATGATACACGAATTTTCACAATTACATACTAATGGGGGGGGTAAATAAATCACTTTCCAGTTGCCTGAGAGAAAGAAAATTAAAATGAATTATCTCATGCATGATTATACCTGAATATCATCTGATGAACTCTTGGGCATGAGAAGACAAAAGTGTAGGGATGGCCAATGTTAGTCGGCCCCTACAGAAAACTACCTGCATAAACGACCACAACCTTTGCGAATAAAGGGAACACCAGTTGATGTGTATGTCTCATATACTGCCAAAAAGAAACATAAACAAAACTAAATACACACATAAATGGAGATATAGAGATTGAGATTAGAGAGAGAATGGAGTTCTACCTGTGCTGCAGTAACGGACAATGCGGGGCAAATAAACAGAAGAACTAAAGAAAAGGCTATTGACTGTCTAGGAGTCATTAATCATGGCTGTAGTGAATTTTGGGCACCGGGAGGAAGGGAAGAAGGCATAGGAGTAATTACATTTCTCATAAATAACATCCATCTATTAGCTCTTTTCTGTTTAGAAAACAAATATGAAATAGAGAAAGGAACAAATTCAAGTAACTGATGTTGGAATATGTAATTGCTCGTTGCTCATAGAAATTCCCAAAATACAAAGTTGAACCAAATCCACTTCAAAATACAACTGTATAACTCTGTCAAAAGAATTCAAACCCCTATCATAAAAATTATTGACAATCAAATCAACCAAAAGCATTGGGGTTTGATTGGGACCCTGCAAATGAAATTATGTCCAAAACATGATATAATGATAAGTAATAACATGAGAATTTAAGAGAAGAACTGAATGATTACCTTTCTTAACCCTAATAAACTTTCAGAGTGAGAGTGATGAACGTGAGAGATTGGAAAGTTGTAATCAATGGAGAAGAGGGGAATTCAGAAGAATTCAAACCTCTATTCAGGGAAAACAATCGGTCATCGTCTTTTTTGGCCGGTTAGGGGTGGAGGGGGGGGGGGTTTCTACCTATTGCGTTGTGTGAAATGATCGAGTAGTGGGTTACAGTTTTGGGAGATTTTTTTCTCAATATATTCCATTTAAAAAAATATATATATATCCCAAAATAACAACCCTTCCAAACTATTGACCAAAATGACTCATTTTTTGAAACTCGCTACACGTTGTAGCGACTTTATAATTTTTTTCGTTTACCATTTAGCGAGTTTAAATTTTAATATTAAAAAAAAAAAAACTAAATTTGAACTCGCTAATTGAATTAGCGAGTTCTAAGTTTCTTTTCTTCAGTGTGAAATTACTAATTCATTCTCTGTCTCACTTTAAATTACAAAAAAAAAAAAATATAAAAATTATGTTTTAATAAAGAAAACTAAAAGGAAATATTATTTTTTCTGTCTCAAATAAATACTTAAAAAATGTACTGCTGTAAAAAAATTATTTCCTTCATATCAAAAATTAATATTACTTTCGACTCAAAATGAAAAAATACTACTACATTTTGGTCCAAAAAAATGAATATTACTTATTTCATTCCAATGAATATTTTATAAAACAATTCTACTTCATTTATTTGCCTCTAAAATTAATGTTTATAATGTTAGTGTATTCGTGCCAAAATATGAAATTAAGATGACATTAATTTTTGAGACAAATGAAATAGTATTGTTTTCTAAAATATTCATTGAGACGAATGAAGTAATATTTTTTTAAACGAATTAGTATTCTTTTTTAAAAGTTAATGCTTGTAATATTAGTGTCATTGTCTCAAAAATGAACATTAATTTTTTAGACGAATAAAGTAGTATTATTTTTTTAAATGTTCATTGGGACGAAGGAAGAAATGTTCATTTTTTTGACATATAAAGAAATTCTACTTCTTTAAAAAAAAAAATCTTCATTTCAAAAATGAATATTATTTTCGTCCAAAAATTAATACTACTTTCGATATAAAAAAAATGAACATTGCTTCCTTCGTCTCAATGAACATTTTAAAAAATAATTATTTTTTAGGATGAAGGAAGTAATGTTCAATTTTTTGGACAAAAAATGTAGTATTATTTTTTTGTTATTCATTTTGAGTCGAAAGTAATATTCATTTTTGATATATATGAAGAAAATAATTTTTTTATAGTAGTACATTTTTTAAGTATTTATTTGAGACGGAAAAAATAATATTTTCTTTATTAAAACATAATTTTTATATTTTTATTTTGTAATTTAAAGCGAGACGGAGAATGAATTAGTAATTTCAAACAGAAGAAAAGAAACTTAGAACTCGCTAATTCAATTAGCGAGTTCAAATTTAGTTTTTTTTTATATCAAAATTTAAACTCGCTAAATGGTTTAGCGATTTTAAACGAAAAAAAAAATTATAAACTCGCTATAGCGTGTAGCGAGTTTCAAAAAATGAGTTATTTTGGTTAATAGTTTTGAAGGGTTGTTATTTTGGGATATACTCCCTCCGTCCAATTACATACTTCATACTTTCTATTTTGGGCGTCCAATTACATACTTCACACTTTGTCTCCTATATTATTTTAATATTCACAACACCATTATAATTTACTATTCCCTCCACTCATTCTCTCTCCTATTTTACTTTTACACTCACAACATTATATCATTATTTTTTTCCTTAATCCACGCGTGAACAGTAACTGTGAAGTATTAACTTGGACGGAGGGAGTATTTTTTTAAAATGGAATATTGTGAGAAAAAAATCATTTTGGGAGGAGAGGCCATAACCGTTGGTAACTGTTGTAGTAAGGCGGATCCCTAGATTCAATCAGAGCCGCTGTTTGTCTTTTTTAAAATCAAATCCTGACCACTCTTTGTGTTGTGGTTGAAATCCACATCTATTGTAATACTAGAATAAGCCCGTGTCCGAGGACACATTTTTTTTTTAAATTAAGCCCGTGTCCGAGGACACATTTTTTTTTAATAATTAAATTTTTTTTTTTAAAGGGCAAAATGGAAAAGGGACAAAATAGTGAGGGCAAAATGGAAAATTCGGCGATTGAAACTATTCATTCAACTGTAGCACACCAATACCATTTATACTATAGATAGATAGATGAAGATGTCCAACCTGGGCCTGAGCCCACAATTCCTCAATGCGCGGCATTCCTCAAGCCAGCAAAGCCCAGCCTGTGTATCATTTGAGTTGGCCCGGCCTATGGCCCTTTTCAACCCGTCAGTCCTGGCTCAATCAAGCCCATTTGCCTCTTTTTAAAAGAAACGCTACCCTTGCTTTGTGTCTGTTTGCCCAATGTTGGGAATGGTGATGGACAAACGGGCTGGCCCGTCCCGGCCCAATCCATACTGATCAACCCGTTCCATTTCACATGTCCAAGCTTGCCCGTTTGGCCCGGATCTGAAGATTCACGGGCCAAATGGGTTTGCCTATTTAAAAAAAAATCAGAAAAATATGGAAAAAATAAAAATTAATTTAGCATTTAATAAGCTATTTTTTAAAATATAAAATCACCTATACATAAAAAAAAATTAGTTGTTTTATATATAAAAAAAGATAGAAAAAAAACTAAACAAATGAAAGTATATAAAAGAAAAGAGAGACGGACTACCCTTTATTTTTATTTTATTTTTTAAATTTTTTATTGACTAGAAAATAATATTTAAACTTTTTTTATTATTGATATTTTTTACAAATAGGTATATAAGAAAGGATAAAAAATAAATAAACAAATGAAAGTATATAAAATAAAAGAGGGACAAGCTACCCTTTATTTATTTTTATTTTCATTAATTTTTTATTGACTAGGAAATAATAATCTAGATTTTTTTATTAATGATATTTTTTACAAAATGGTATATAAAAAAAGATAGAAAAAAACTAAAAAATTTAAAGTATATAAAAGAAAAGAGGGACGGACTATCTTTTATTTATTTTTATTTTTATTAATTTTTTATTGACTAGAAAATAATATTTTAAACTTTTATTATAACTGATATTTTTTACAAATAGGTATATAAAAAAAGATAAAAAAAACTAAACAAATGAAAGTATATAAAAGAAAATGAGGTAATAATCTAATCAATTTAATAATAGAAACTCCATGAATATTTATTTCATCTTTTTTTTTGGAAAATTTTCATTGTCTTCAAATGATACAATTTAAAATTACATAGTCTTAAAATAAAATGTCTTCAAATCTTCAAATAAGTCTTCAGATCTTCGAATGAGTCTTCAAATCATCAAAGTAATTATGGTCTTCAAATTTAACAAAGTCTTCAAATTTAACAAAGTCTTGAAAATAAATGAGTCTTCAAATCTTCAAACTAATTATGGACTTCAAATCTTCAAAGTATTCAAAAAGCTTTAGGTCTTCAATATTGTTATTGATTTAAAGTCTTTGAATTTTTTGAATTCTTCTTCTTCTAGTATGCTTCTCGCAAAAACTCCTCGTTGAGATTGTCTTCTTCGAGGCTTTCATAATCATTGTCTTCAAGATCCCGGAATGTGCCTTGTTTTCTGAAATCTGCGTCATCCCAATCCGCAAGACAAATCAATCTCTCGATAAAAGCGAATTTGAGTTGGTTTCGCTTTGACATCACCACTCTTCTTGCATCACTAAAAGCAACCTCCGATACTACTAAGAACACTAGAGGGGTAAGTAGATCACGTGCCATCACCGAAAGAATAGGATAAATATTAGCATGTGATTTTCACCATTGTAGGACATTCAAGTTTTCAAAACTTTCACCGTCTAAGGGGTAATAAGGGCTTTCAAGGTATTGGTGTAATTCATATACACCCTCTTTGAGAACCACTACTAGATGAGGATGAAGTTTTTCCTTTTGTCTTGAAACCCCATTCTTTTTTAACATTTTTGTTGCTTCACTCCCTTTTCTTTCGGATGTTGTGTTTGATCCCTTTAGTGTTCTATAATAGTGGTCGAACAAACAATATAGGATTGTGTGAATTTTTCTAAGTTTGATCTTGGACAAAGTGTTTACGCCATCTGGGTTAAGGTCGGGCCTCGTGTTCTAATAAAATTCATCAACAAATATGAAATAGAGAAAGGAACAAATTCAAGTAACTGATGTTGGAATATGTAATTGCTCGTTGCTCATAGAAATTCCCAAAATACAAAGTTGAACCAAATCCACTTCAAAATACAACTGTATAACTCTGTCAAAAGAATTCAAACCCCTATCATAAAAAATTATTGACAATCAAATCAACCAAAAGCATTGGGGTTTGATTGGGACCCTGCAAATGAAATTATGTCCAAAACATGATATAATGATAAGTAATAACATGAGAATTTAAGAGAAGAACTGAATAATTACCTTTCTTAACCCTAATAAACTTTCAGAGTGAGAGTGATGAACATGAGAGATTGGAAAGTTGTAATCAATGGAGAAGAGGGGAATTCAGAAGAATTCAAACCTCTATTCAGGGAAAACAATCGGCCATCGTCTTTTTTGGCCGGTTAGGGGTGGAGGGGGGGGGGGTTTCTACCTATTGCGTTGTGTGAAATGATCGAGTAGTGGGTTACAGTTTTGGGAGATTTTTTTCTCAATATATTCAATTTAAAAAAAATATATATATATCCCAAAATAACAACCCTTCCAAACTATTGATCAAAATGACTCATTTTTTGAAACTCGCTACACGTTGTAGCGACTTTATAATTTTTTTCGTTTACCATTTAGCGAGTTTAAATTTTAATATTAAAAAAAAAAACTAAATTTGAACTCGCTAATTGAATTAGCGAGTTCTAAGTTTCTTTTCTTCAGTGTGAAATTACTAATTCATTCTCTGTCTCGCTTTAAATTACAAAAAAAAATATAAAAATTATGTTTTAATAAAGAAAACTAAAAGGAAATATTATTTTTTCTGTCTCAAATAAATACTTAAAAAATGTACTGCTGTAAAAAAATTATTTCCTTCATATCAAAAATTA
The DNA here is from genome assembly GCA_022495995.1 of Adenophora triphylla var. japonica. Lineage (NCBI taxonomy): Eukaryota > Viridiplantae > Streptophyta > Magnoliopsida > Asterales > Campanulaceae > Adenophora > Adenophora triphylla. Next base: position 129,389 of record JAFEMH010000902.1, read on the forward strand.
ATATTACTTTCGACTCAAAATGAAAAAAATACTACTACATTTTGGTCCAAAAAAATGAATATTACTTATTTCATTCCAATGAATATTTTATAAAACAATACTACTTCATTTATTCGCCTCTAAAATTAATGTTTATAATGTTAGTGTATTCGTGCCAAAATATGAAATTAAGATGACATTAATTTTTGAGACAAATGAAATAGTATTGTTTTCTAAAATATTCATTGAGACGAATGAAGTAATAATTTTTTAAACGAATTAGTATTCTTTTTTAAAAGTTAATGCCTATAATATTAGTGTCATTGTCTCAAAAATGAACATTAATTTTTTAGACGAATAAAGTAGTATTATTTTTTTAAATGTTCATTGAGACGAAGGAAGAAATGTTCATTTTTTTGACATATAAAGAAATTCTACTTCTTTAAAAAAAAATCTTCATTTCAAAAATGAATATTATTTTCGTCCAAAAATTAATACTACTTTCGATATAAAAAAAATGAACATTGCTTCCTTCGTCTCAATGAACATTTTAAAAAATAATTATTTTTTAGGATGAAGGAAGTAATGTTCAATTTTTTTGGACAAAAAAAAATCTTCATTTCAAAAATGAATATTCATTTTTGATATATATGAAGAAAATAATTTTTTTTATAGTAGTACATTTTTTAAGTATTTATTTGAGACGGAAAAAATAATATTTTCTTTATTAAAACATAATTTTTATATTTTTATTTTGTAATTTAAAGCGAGACGGAGAATGAATTAGTAATTTCAAACAGGAGAAAAGAAACTTAGAACTCGCTAATTCAATTAGCGAGTTCAAATTTAGTTTTTTTTATATCAAAATTTAAACTCGCTAAATGGTTTAGCGATTTTAAACGAAAAAAAAAATTATAAACTCGCTATAGCGTGTAGCGAGTTTCAAAAAATGAGTTATTTTGGTTAATAGTTTTGAAGGGTTGTTATTTTGGGATATATTTTTTTAAAATGGAATATTGTGAGAAAAAAATCGTTTTGGGAGGAGAGGCCATAACCGTTGGTAACTGTTGTAGTAAGGCGGATCCCTAGATTCAATCAGAGCCGCTGTTTGTCTTTTTTAAAATCAAATCCTGACCACTCTTTATGTTGTAGTTGAAATCCACATCTATTGTAATACTAGAATAAGCCCGTATCCGAGGACACATTTTTTTTTTTAAATTAAGCCCGTGTCCGAGGACACTTTTTTTTTTTAATAATTAAAAAAAAATTTTTTTTTTAAAGGGCAAAATGGAAAAGGGACAAAATAGCGAGGGCAAAATGGAAAATTCGGCGATTGAAACTATTCATTCAACTGTAGCACACCAATACCATTTATACTATAGATAGATAGATGAAGATGTCCAACCTGGGCCTGAGCCCACAATTCCTCAATGCGCGGCATTTCTCAAGCCAGCAAAGCCCAGCCTGTGTATCATTTGAGTTGGCCCGGCCTATGGCCCTTTTCAACCCGTCAGTCCTGGCTCAATCAAGCCCATTTGCCTCTTTTTAAAAGAAACGCTACCCTTGCTTTGTGTCTGTTGGCCCAATGTTGGGAATGGTGATGGACAAACGGGTTGGCCCGTCCCGGCCCAGTCCATACTGATCAACCCGTTCCATTTCACATGTCCAAGCTCGCCCGTTTGGCCCGGATCTGAAGATCCACGGGCCAAACGGGTTTGCCTATTTAAAAAAAAAATCAGAAAAATATGGAAAAAATAAAAATTAATTTAGCATTTAATAAGCTATTTTTTAAAATATAAAATCACCTATACATAAAAAAAAATTAGTTGTTTTATATATAAAAAAAGATAGAAAAAAAAACTAAACAAATGAAAGTATATAAAAGAAAAGAGAGACGGACTACCCTTTATTTTTATTTTATTTTTTAAATTTTTTATTGACTAGAAAATAATATTTAAACTTTTTTTATTATTGATATTTTTTACAAATAGGTATATAAGAAAGGATAAAAAATAAATAAACAAATGAAAGTATATAAAATAAAAGAGGGACAAGCTACCCTTTATTTATTTTTATTTTCATTAATTTTTTATTGACTAGGAAATAATAATCTAGATTTTTTTATTAATGATATTTTTTACAAAATGGTATATAAAAAAAGATAGAAAAAAACTAAAAAATTTAAAGTATATAAAAGAAAAGAGGGACGGACTATCTTTTATTTATTTTTATTTTTATTAATTTTTTATTGACTAGAAAATAATATTTTAAACTTTTATTATAACTGATATTTTTTACAAATAGGTATATAAAAAAAGATAAAAAAAAACTAAACAAATGAAAGTATATAAAAGAAAATGAGGTAATAATCTAATCAATTTAATAATAGAAACTCCATGAATATTTATTTCATCTTTTTTTTTTGGAAAATTTTCATTGTCTTCAAATGATACAATTTAAAATTACATAGTCTTAAAATAAAATGTCTTCAAATCTTCAAATAAGTCTTCAGATCTTCGAATGAGTCTTCAAATCTTCAAAGTAATTATGGTCTTCAAATTTAACAAAGTCTTCAAATTTAACAAAGTCTTGAAAATAAATGAGTCTTCAAATCTTCAAACTAATTATGGACTTCAAATCTTCAAAGTATTCAAAAAGCTTTAGGTCTTCAATATTGTTATTGATTTAAAGTCTTTGAATTTTTTGAATTCTTCTTCTTCTAGTATGCTTCTCGCAAAAACTCCTCGTTGAGATTGTCTTCTTCGAGGCTTTCATAATCATTGTCTTCAAGATCCCGGAATGTGCCTTGTTTTCTGAAATCCGCGTCATCCCAATCCGCAAGACAAATCAATCTCTCGATAAGAGCGGATTTGAGTTGGTTTCGCTTTGACATCACCACTCTTCTTGCATCACTAAAAGCAACCTCCGATGCTACTAAGAACACTAGAGGGGTAAGTAGATCACGTGCCATCACCGAAAGAATAGGATAAATATTAGCATGTGATTTTCATCATTGTAGGACATTCAAGTTTTCAAAACTTTCACCGTCTAAGGGGTAATAAGGGCTTTCAAGGTATTGGTGTAATTCATATACACCCTCTTTGAGAACCACTACTAGATGAGGATGAAGTTTTTCCTTTTGTCTTGAAACCCCATTCTTTTTTAACATTTTTGTTGCTCCACTCCCTTTTCTTTTGGATGTTGTGTTTGATCGCTTTAGTGTTCTATAATAGTGGTCGAACAAACAATATAGGATTGTGTGAATTTTTCTAAGTTTGATCTTGGACAAAGTATTTACGCCATCTGGGTTAAGGTCGGGCCTCGTGTTCTAATAAAATTCATCAACAAGCCACCTAATGAGGAGAACCTAATCCTATGATCCATTATGGTCGCTAATTGGGAAACTACGGGAAAATGTTCATAATATTTTGTGAATTTACTTTCCATTTGCATAACGGCACCTCCAAACAAGGCATGCGATCTAAATTGCCTAATAACTTCACTTAGGACATTTATTTCACGGCACAAAAGATGGGAGGTGGGATAATAACTTTTCGAAAAAAACTTGATTACCTCCACCAAGGTTTAAGTAATTCTAAAAGATCGGTAGCTATCAACCAATCATACTCACTAATTTGGTAGTCCCTTTGATGACTAGAAAAGTAATCTGTGAGGACCACCCTATATTCGATAGCTCTCTTCAACATTTTATATGTTGAGTTCCACTTAATATCCTCGGCCACTTGAGGTTTCTTGGATTTCATGTTATAAGCGTGATGGGTTAAAACTCCCACTTGTAATAAAATACATCTCGCAAGTGTACGAGTGTCGTTGTGATAGCGTACACAAGTAGGGGGTCGTGTCCACGGAGAATTGTTGGGTGATTGAGTCGATTAGAGAAATGTACAACAAAAATAATTAAACAAGTAAAAGGGGAGGGGTTTGGATTTTTAAACTACACTACAAATACTAGCAAGAAAGCAAATAATAAAGGCAAGAACAATCAATACTTCGGATTCAAATAATAAAAGAGGGGTTCCATGGATTGGACTTAACACACCACTAATCTATCCCAACTTTGATAAAAATCTTGATTCCAATCTAGAGTTCATTCACTTGGGTAAAGATTGGGACGGTGAGACGGCCGGATTGCAATCTTACTTTTTCCAACCAATTTTACATCACAAATCAAGTTTATAAAATTAATTTATAAAAGCATTACACTTTAAGGAATGTATGAACAAAACCCACTTTGATTCCAATCAAGTTGTCACAATGGGTTTCTCATCAAAGCATTGGTCAAAATAGAGAAATCCCCAAATCAATGGAAGAATTCAAAACCCAAATGATTAAAAAGGTGATTTAAGACTAAATCATAAATACATCTCTTCAAACCCTAATTTAAGAAGATGCAAAGATGAGCTAGAATGAAATCAAATGGGTAGAAAAATTATGGCATAGATTAAATGGTTGTGCTTACATCCAACCCATGAAATTAAAAACACTACTAGAAACAAGCATTTTACCGACGGAAATTTCCGTCGGTAAATCCACCTATCCGTCGGCAAATGGATATTACCGACGGAATTAGTCCGTCGGGTTCCGTCGAAAATAATTGGTTGGTAATACCGACGGACAAATTTCGCCGGTATTTCCGGCGGATTGTCCGCCGGAAAATCTAAAATTCCGCCGAAAAACGTCCGTCGGAAATGAGTTACGCCGGCTGGTTAACCGGAGCAATAGCCGGAGGTTACCGATTGAAATATCCGTCGGTAAATATTAAAAAAAAAAAAAAAACTCATTACCGACGGTTATAACCGTCGGAAACCATAAAATTTACCGTCGGATATGTCCGTCGGAAATCTAAACCCTAAACCGACGGATATGTCCGTCGGTAATGAGTTTTTTTTTTAATTTTTTATTATTTTCCGACGGATATTTCCGCCGGAAATTAGTATTATTTATTTTTTTTATTAATTTACCGACGGAAATTTCCGTCGGTAATCTGGCCAGATTTAAAAAAAAAAATGTTTTATTATTAAACCACCTGTAAAAGGCTGTAAACCTGTTCAAACAACCTGTTTTAAACAAATACAATTACAAACTACAAACACACACAAACAACCTGTTTCGCTTGTACATCAAATAAAATACATATGTTTGTCCAAATCAAGTGACAGGGGAAGGGGAAAGGGGAAACGGACGGGGAAAGGGGGAAAGGGAAAGGGGAAGGGGAAACGGGAAACGGGGAAAGGGGAAAAGGGAAGGGGAAACGGCCGGGGAAAAGGGGAAAGGGAAAGAGAAACTACATATGTTTGTTTGTTTGTTTAATTACATGTCAATGAAAATTCATGTTTAACAACCACGAGCGCTGCCGCTGCTGCTACCACTACCACCACCATGCATGTATAAACCTATCAAGATATTAATTAAAAAACAATATATCAATATATATACAAATAAAAAGACAATAATAAAATGTAAACATTATATATATGACATTTACAATTAAATAATACTTACTGGCCACTGGGAGAGATAGATATTTCTATTTTTCCTTCCTCATTAATAATTGCGTCCAAATTAACCCGCCCGGATGGTTCACTACGTCCAGAACCAAAAGTAGATCCCCTCCCTCCCGTCCTTGGTGAAACAAGACGATGGACAAAACCCGCAACCTTCCCTCTCTTTGAACGATTGCCACCTCGACCCGACATATCTAAACTAGTATATTATATATGTAGACATAAAATATTATCAAGTAGAACAAAATTTAAATAGTAGGAAGCATTCAAATTAATGACTACATGTCCAAGTAAATTATGGAGTAAGATGTTTGCAGTTTGCATTTAAATAGTAGGAATCATTTATTGTCCAAATCATGAGATAGATGTAATATTACATAGCATGTAAAGAGTAACCAAGTAAAATTGAAAATCATGAGATAGATATAATATTACAGTGATAAGTGATATAAAATGTAAACATTATATACAAAACATTATCTGAATTAAAACTAAACTGATTCATTCACTACAATCTTGATCACTATCACTACAAAATTCAATTTCTTCTTCACTAGTTTCCTCGTCGTCGTCTTCTTCCCCATCTTCATCATCGGACCCAGATATATACCCTTCTCCTTCCTCATCCTCCACATTGTCATCATCGATTTCATTGAAAGCGACTTCCTCCCCTAGTGGACGGGTGTTTTCGGCCATTAATGCTTCATCCTCGACATTACCATTCAAGGAAATAATCGGAGGTATAGGCATTTCCTCTTCCTGATAACAATCATTTAATGATGAATCAATATTTGAAGTAGACGTTTTTGCACGCAATGGTATATCAAAAGTGCTTCTTGCTTTGGTTTTCCATACGGCCCACCATCCGCTAGACTCTCTTCGTCGACGGGGTAGGGGTCATATACACCTGTTGTGCTTGAGATGCAAGAATGAACACATCATCACCATTATGCCTAGAAGAATGCTTTAAGTCAACGAGATCAAAAGTACCATGTTTTGTAATGCCTCGCTCAGCGTCCCGCCACTCACAATTGAAAACAACTACAGAATTTCCAAGCAAGTACTCCAATTCAATAACTTCTTTCAATACGACATAATAATCGAGATTTCCCTTGAGATTGACCCCGCTATTCCAAGTTGATTTCGTTTGGCCATATTCTTCGGTGTGGAATACGTAGCCATTGACAAAATATCCCTTATATACATTCACTCTTAAGGACGGACCGTGTGCTAATGCTTGTAATCTCGCAGCTTTTGCATCTCCAAGGTTGTTCAAAATCTAAATAAAAACACATAGATAGTAAAAAACTCATACTTCAAATTCTATTAAAAACATTGAATTAATGAATTGGCATTTACATAATTATTAAACCAGGAGGGAAATTCGTTGTCTGTCCTTATTGAAATCAATTCAGGCGCAATGTCTCCAGCCTGTTCTTCAAACATACTGCATTCAAGGAGAACATAAAGTTGCTTAGTTCGTATTAAAGTTATTAGGATTAACATTACTTAATAACAAATGAAGAATGCTTACTTCAAGAAGTCCTCGACCTCAGCACAGTTATGGAGAATATAGAGTTTAGCCGCTTCTAATTCTTTTACGCTTAGCATGCGCGTGCACTTTCTATTGCCAAGGAATCGACCAATGGAGAAGAAAAAAAGCTGAAATTTTTCCATCAGGATCAGTGACTCCCCCATCATAATTGCGTCCCACTTTATTGAACCTTGTCTCAATGTCTGGGTGAAAATATGTTGAAACAAACGACACAATTTCATCGACAATCACTGATTCAGACATAGATGCCTCAACTTTTGCTCTATTGCTCATTTTCTTTTTCAAACTCCCCAAAAAATCGTTCAAATGGATACATCCATCTATACCGAACAAAGTCCTCCAACTCTAGCTTCATAAGCTAGGTGAATTGGTAAATGCTCCATTGAATCAAAGAAAGATGGCGGAAATATCTTTTCAAGCTTGCATATTGTCACCACAATGCTCTCTTCGAGTCTTTTCATATCCTCAACACGAAGAATGCTGGAAGTCAATGCTCTGAAGAATTCACTCAATTCTGTTAGGGCAACCCATATTTTATTAGGGAGAATGTCTCTAAATGCAATGGGTAGCAACCTATCCAATAATACGTGACAATCATGACTTTTCAACCCATATACCGTCCCTTCTTCCCCATGACATTATACGATCGTAAGTATGCTGGCTCATATTTGTATCAGCCTTGATAGTTAGAAGCTCAGTCACTTGCTCTAACACTGTAGCCTTTGAACCAGGATGAATTTTCTCATTTGCAGAGTCCATTAAATCCATAAACTTCTTTGCAACGGGATTTGGTGCCTCTGTTGGATTAGGGTTCCAATCAAACTCTGGGCCAGCCGCATTTCGAACCATATCATCCAAACCGACAGACGGCTCCTCTTCATCAATCAAATGTTCAGGTTCCCTTGGCGGACCACTTGATACAGTAGGATGATTGCGAACACTTGTTTCAACCACATAACGCTCCCCGTGCGCTACCCATACCTTGTAACCATCAACAAACCCTGCCTCTAAAACATGTTTCTTTACCCATCCAACACTCAGATATTTTCTATTCTTACACTTTTTACAAGGACACCTAATCTTATCACCACGCATGCACTGGGAATGCGCTCTAGCAAACTCCACGAAATGTTCTAAACCTTCTAAGAATTGAGGTCTGACACCCCTTCTACCGGGATTACTACGATTATCCATCCAACTACGATCTTCTCCAGACATAATTAATTCCTGCATTTCATAATGTATTAACAGTTTAGATGTAATTAACGCATTACAATTCCCTAAATTTGGATTACAAACTTAAAAGTAACAAGACATGTTTCTTTAGGTTTAGAATTGGGGTTGGCTTCTATCGCACACATCTATCACATTTTTTTAATTATTAATATTTTGAATAATTTTAAATATTAATATTTAATTCTTTGTTGTAAAGTATATCATTCCCTATGATGAAAGGACAATTCATGTCCATTAGGTTTAGAATTGGGTTGGCTTCTATCCCATCCCGAAATACACGTATGAATTGCAAATATCACCTTGTCTACTTGCTTTATAATCGAAAATCAAGAAAGCATAACCCCATGGTCTCCAAGTGCACGACGTAGACTAGGTCAATCAAACACTATCGATTAGAATCGACAGTGTGTAATCAACCATATATGTCTAGTATACACTCAGAGAACAATAGGATTAATGCAATCGAAATATCTCAACTATCAACTATTCAAGCAATTTTAATAGACAATGATGATATTTACAAATCATATAATCGTGCATTTCAAGACTGTCCACACGGACAATTTAAGAATCGATGACTACATGTTGACCTCAACATGATAAGTTAAAGATTCTTAAACGGGTTTCTAAGCTTTTGTGTTTCAACCGTCACAACGTCACGTCGTAACATTAATTTTTATTCATTACCGTAAAATGCATAATTTTACAATAATGAATTAACACACACATCTATCATAATATTTTGAATAATTTTAAATATTAATATTTAATTCTTTGTTGTAAAGTATATCATTCCCTATGATGAAAGGACAATTCATGTCCATTAGGTTTAGAATTGGGTTGGCTTCTATCCCATCCCGAAATACACGTATGAATTGCAAATATCACCTTGTCTACTTGCTTTATAATCGAAAATCAAGAAATTTCGGCAGCATAACCCCATAGTCTCCAAGTGCACGACGTAGACTAGGTCAATCAAACACTATCTATTAGAATCGACAGTGTGTAATCAACCATATATGTCTAGTATACACTCAGAGAATAATAGGATTAATGCAACCGAAATATCTCAACTATCGACTATTCAAGCAATTTTAATAGACAATGATGATATTTACAAAACATATAATCGTGCATTTCAAGACTGTCCACACGGACAATTTAAGAATCGATGACTACATGTTGACCTCAACATGATAAGTTAAAGATTCTTAAACGGATTTCTAAGCTTTTGTGTTTCAACCGTCACAACGTCACGTTGTAACATTAATTTTTATTCATTACCGTAAAATGCATAATTTTACAATAATAAATTAACACACACATCTATCATATTTTTTTAAATTATTAATATTGTGAATAATTTGAAATATTAATTCTTTATTGTAAAATTTGAAATTTTACAATGATGAATTAAATTAACATTTATAAACAAGATAAGAGTCATTCTCATCCACAACTATCAAAACCCAATCTCATCTTAGACCAAGAAAGACAGAGCAAACAAGTTCATTGCCGTTTGAGTAAATAATTTTCTGTTTAATAAGAATTTTTTCCAGTTTCACTGTCCTCCTCTCTAAGGATCTCAAGTGATGTTTGAGATCCTTAGAGAGAAAGAGGACAGTGAAACTGAAAAAACTCTTATTAAACAGAAAATCCTTTGCTCAAACGGTAATGAACTTGTTTGCTCTGTCTTTCTTGATCAAAGAAGACGAATTTTGATAGCTGTGGGTGAAAAAGACTCTCATCTTATTTATATTTTAAATAGAGTTGTACCTCAATCTATTTAAAGCCTAATTAACTACCAATTAGGTATAATGAAAAGCCACTTCCAAAACCCAGCTTGATAAACTAGTTAGAAAATGCAAACAACCTAAATCGGAGGACCAATCAAGCATCAAACATTCAAATATTTGAAAATTCACACAAATACCAATCAATAATCATGAATATTAGAATCAAAAACAAATTAGGGTTCTTACAAATACCAATCAAAAAATAAAGAACACCAAACAAAATTCAATAGAAGTATGTTGAGGGCACAAATACATATCCGAAAATAAGTTTGAACAGTGCACAAATTGAGCATGATTTTGCAGACAGTGAACCAAGGCCAGCACTATCATATTTGATTTCCACCCCTCTAAATAACCATGTTGAACAGAAAAATTTAATTATAACATTTTTGATGGAGCATCACTAATAAAAAAAATTCATAAAATCAAACGAAAATTGTGTAAAATCAAACCAAAATTCATAAAATCAAACAAAAAATATGGACTTACCTTTGCTTCCTTGAAAAGGAGTAGTCGGCGGCGGTGCTAGGAGACGGCGGCGATACGGGGACGGGACTATACGCGACTGGGACGGACTAATGAGAGAGAGAGAGAGAAAGCGGGTGAGAGAGAGAGAGAGAAAGCGAGTGAGAGATTATTAACCTGCGACGGCGAACGGCGGCAAACGGCGAACGGCGGCGAACGGCAAAGACTCGGCGACTGGGATCGGCGTTGTTTGCGTTTATTCCCTGAATGAATAAACGCGTAAATGGTTGGGAAGGGGAAAAGGTTATATATATATGGCTAATTACCGACGGAAATATCCGTCAGAATTACCGACGGACAGAGACCGTCGGCATTACCGACGAAATTAATTCCATTACCGACGGACTAAACGAAAATTTAAAAAAAAAAAATTCCCGGTGAAATGAAATTAATTTCCGTCGGTAAACGTTTCATTTCCGTCGGTATTACCGACGGACTGTGTCCGTCGGTAAAAGTCCGTCGGTAAACGCCCTGTTTCTAGTAGTGAAAATTAGCTAGACATCATAATAAAAAGCAAAAAAATTAAAATAACAAACATTAAATTACTTATCTTTTTTGGAATGTGAAAACCCCCAATTACAATGGAAGCCCCACTTTCTCTCTCTAAAAAGACTACACCAAAAGTTGATACTTCCAAGATAACCCTAAAAATTAAACACAATTCTATTTATACCAAGGGATTAGGGCTTGGGTTTTTGAGTTCAATTGGGCCAAAAACAATTTGGGCCCAAACACAAAAATAGAAAATGGGAAGAAATCAGTCAAACTCGGGGAAGGCCGTGGCTGAAGGGCGGCCGCCAATGGCTAAGGGCGACCGTCGTATGTGACTGGGGCGTGCGGCTTGGGCGTGGCCTGGGCATGGCATGGGCGTGGCCTGGGCGTCCGCCCCTTCTTCATGGGCGCTCGCCGTAGTCTCTCGACCTACCTAAGGGCGTGACCAATGGGCGACCACAGGACACAAGAGCGTTCGCCCTTAGATCTTTCTTCTTTCTTTAATTCCCTTCAAGCCCCTTTGTTGAGATATTCCCTCTAAATCCTTCCAACTTTTCCGCTCCACTTTTTCTACCCATTTCTTCAATTAAAATTGCCAAAACTCACCCATTTCCCTGTCTAACACAAACACTAACAAACACAAATTAAAAGCACTTTTTACTCAGGATTTCACAATAAATAGAATTTTAGGGACATAATTTGGATGTATAAAATACATCCATCAAATACCCCCAAACCTATCTTTTGCTCGACCCCGAGTAAAATAAAATACCACAAAGCTAAACAATAACTACTAGAAAGTAAACAACAATAAAAAGATTAACCCAAAGTTTTTGTGTTGTCCAAAATGCCATAGGTTTGCCAAAAAGAAAGTCTCAGAAACCTCACCACGAAGACCAAAGATAGGGTGATAGTCATGAAAAAGAACTTCCAAACACATTGAAGCACTCAACCTTTAATTTTCATCTAAGCCGGTAATGTGGAAGTGATATTGTGGACCATTGTTACCAACCTAAATTCCTTTATAGATTCGTTTTGTCATGTCCTAACTCAAAAGAGGATGATGATGCACTAACGCATAAGAAAGGTGTCCATAGGCACTCTTACACAATTGCTAACCCGGTTAACTCATATTGAAGACACGGCTTAGGAAGTTCACTACATTACATCATTGCCTCAATACAAAACTCTTCCTTGGTCACTATACAAATACTCAAAGATAGGGGAACAAGTTGAACAACTAAACATATTATTTGTGTCACGTAGGTACAAGAATGTTTAATCATTCTCGGAGCGGGAATCGGTACCAAGGAAATATTACTTTTTTTTATCCTTGCCATTCCTTTTCTCTTCTTAACATGACACATATTCTCCTGGACATGACGAAGAAGATGGAATTTTTCGAACTCAAGCAAATAGGCAGAGAAGACAACCAAATCGCAGACGTTCTATCTAAACTAGCAACCATGGATGTGTCTAAGTATAAGACCAATCCATACGTAGTTTATGCCGAGGAACCTGCGTATGAAAGACTACAAGTCATGCTCCTAGATGGAGAGGAGAGATGCTGGATCGATGACTACATTGACTACATCGAGAAGAGCCAACTCCCGGAAGATGAGGCGCAAGCTAAACTTATCAAGAAGAGGTCCCCAAGGTTTGTTGTGATGAGCAGAGTCCTCTACCGAAGATCTTTCACGAAGCCCCTGCTGAGGTGTGTCTTCCCCAAGGAAATTGAGAACCTCTTGGCAGAAGTACATGAAGGCGTTTGCGGCGGACACCCGGGGGCCAGAACCTTAGCCGACAAGATCATCTCGCTAGGTTACTACTGGCCAAACCTGAGGGAGGACGCGCACGCCTATGTTAGAAAATGTGACAAGTGCCAAAGATTCTCCGACATTCCTAGACTACCGGCAGTTGAGCAAACACTTGTAATACCTACGTGGCCATTTGACATATGGGGAATCGATATCATCGGAACCTTCCCTCCCGCCCGTGGTAATTGCAAGTACGTGATAGTAGCTGTGGATTACTTCTCCAAGTGGATAGAAGCAAAGGCACTAGCCAAGATAACGGAAGAAAACGCAATCAACTTCGTCCATGACTAAATCTGGTGCCGATTTGGCCTTCCTCATACAATTGTCTCTGATCACGGACTCCAGTTCTCTACGGCATTTACAACAGAATTGGGAAGAGTCAAAGTCCGCCATGCGAAGTCATCAGTTAGCAGACCCCAAGGAAATGGTCAAGCGGAGGCTGCCAATAAACTGGTCCTAATAGCCCTTACCAAGAATCTTGAAGGACGCGAGGGTAGATGGTTGGACGAACTTCCCCTAGCCTTATGGGTTGTTCGCACAACCACCCGGGGGCCAACCGGGGAAACCCCATTCGCACTAACCTTCGATTCTGAGGCTATGGCACCAGCCGAAATGGCCATCCCTACTGTGAGAAACTCCCATTACGATGAGCAAGTCAACAAGGTTAATAGGCTCCTAGACCTAGACCTGATAGATGAAAAACGACAAGCTGCACAGATGAGGATGGTGAACTACAAGCAAAGGACCAAGGCATATCATGACAAGAGGGTCATCAAAAGAGTATTCCAAGTAGGTGATTGGGTACTTAGAAAAATTGAATCAACTGGCAGGAAGGCAGAAAAGAACAAGCTCTCCCCGAACTGGGAAGGTCCCTACATCATCACTCAAGTCATTCGAGAGGGGACTTACAGATTGAAGACTAAGGAGGGGAAGGACCTCAAGCATCCATGGCACTCCGACAATCTTTGAAAATACTATCATTAGTCTAGTTCATTTTTGCAATAGATTAGTTTCTCGTTTTCTGTCTTTTACTTTTTAGTTGATAGGATTGCAGTTTGATGTAATCACGTTTCAATTTTACGAAAGCAGTTTCTTCCAACATGCAAAGCAACTATCAACTCCTGATATAAACACCAGAAGATGAGGGTTTTATCCCCGACTCTCCAAAACATACGCCTTACGTCTTGACAAGGGTCCGCCTTGACTCAACGACTATAGGCTCCTAATAGCCAAGACCGAGGGTCCTCCTCGGCCTAATGGCTTACCTTACATCCTGACAAGGGTTCGCCTTGATTCCAGGATTACAAGTATCACAGTCAAGACCGAGGATCTCTCCTCGACCTAATGACTTGCCTCACGTCAAGACAAGGAAACACCTTGTCACCACGACTAAAAGGAATCACGTCTGAAACCTGTGCACGAGTCATCTTCCTCGGCATAAGGAGACGAAAAAGAAGAAATCATCCAACAGTCAAAGCTGAGGAACCCCTCCTCGGCTTATACGACTTAAAAGTACAGTCAATGCCGAAGGATATCACCTCGGCCTAGCCACTTACTTTACAACTGGGAACGAGGGAACCTCCTCGGATTCCACCTTCACAAGTTCTGTGCCTAGGCATAGCATACAAACAAACACTCAAACAATTCATTGAAATAATATGAATTAAAACAAAAGGACCTTTTCATTAATATTCAAAAGAAAAGTACAAGTCCTAACAGCTATTACAAAAGAAAAAAGGAAAAATCCTGAATCTACTGGCCATCATCAAAGGGATTTTCAAGCCAATCCTCCGTGATATTGCCAGGAGGGGGAAGGATGGCCTGATCAGCTTGTGCCCCTGTTTTCTTGGCATTTCTCCCTTTGTCCTCGGCCTCAGCTCCTTCATCTTGAATGGCCTCCACCAAGGATAGAAGGTTGCCAGGATCAACAGCCGGGGGCACCCAAGCCTCTCGGCCTGCTCGGGCATCCTCCCCAGCCATGACCACCAAGTTATATTCGGAGAAGGGAACCAGATGATGAAGGGCCCTAGCTTCCTAGTCATACTGATCCTGGCTGATCAGCAGAGCAATCTTGTTCAAGTCCAAGCCGGTGGAAGGATCAGCTAGCAGACGACATGCCAAGTGAAGGTACCCGTCCTCAAACATTGTCGCCGTCTTCGAATCCACGGCATCTTGGAAAGCTTGGCTCTCCTTGAAACGGGTCACGGCCGCCTCTTCCCAGGTCACAAGGGTAGCCTCATAACCTCGGCATTTGGCTTCGACTTCCTCGGCCCTCACTTGGACCTCGGCCTTGGCCTTCCTTGCCTCAGTCAGCTCAGCCTCCTTCAACCGTAGTTGTTCCTCGGCTTTATCACGGGCTTCCTTGGCCTAAGCACGAGCCTCCTCGGCTCTCTTCACCTCGGTCTCTACTTTGGCCTGAGCAGCCTCCAGGTCGGCTTCCTTGGCTGTCAGTAGCCCAGCCAGAGAGACTTTCTCGGTCTCTCCCTTCTCTTGGGCGGCCCTAGCATCATGCAGCAGTTTGGCATTGTTCTTTGCCAAAACATTTTCATAAGCCATGACAGAGGCAAGCTGCAAGGAAAGTCAAGGTCAGAAATCTATCAAGTATAAAGTTACGAGATCAGCAAGACTAGATAGTTACCTCGGCAATTATAAGCCCCTTGCGGCATAGTAAATTATCATGGCTAGGCTTCTCTCGAACAAGAGCCTCGTAAGCCTCCTCATCCAATGCTCTCTGAACAGGAGCTCTGCCCAACCTCAGCGAAGGGCCCTTTCTGTTCTACAGAGGGATGCCCCTCAAACGGGGGACATTTGCAGCCATACGCTGGGCCACCTCCTCGGTATCGTCATGAGATTTGATGGTCTGAATGGTGAGGACGGGAGGAGCTTGGGGATTGGAATTCCCCCCCAGCAGGTCTCTTGGCTGAAGGTTCCTCGGCTGAGGCACCTTGAGGCCTCTTGGAGCCCGAACGCCTGTGGACGAGGTCAGCGTCCTCGGTCGCCGGAGTATCCGTCTCAGCAGCATCAACATGGAGGCTATGCCCCTCTACAGTTGATTGGTTAGCCCGTTCCTCGGATGCCGTCTCCTCGGCATTAACCTCCTCATGCAATTTAAGGGGAAGGGGATGGTCACCCTGAGCACTCAGTAAGAGGTTGCGGGCGTTGACGTCCTCCTTCCTCTCCGTCAAACCTGACTTCTTGGCCTGACGTCTCTTCTGCTTTACCAGCTCCATGGGACTCAACCTCTTCATGGCTAATTCGGACTCTTGCTCGGGGGTCAAATCTGCGAAGACAAGGGATAGATGGTTAAATACGAGCAGAAAGAAAGCCAACAAAAATGCAAAGCATACAAGTATCAAAGGGTAAAAATATTTACATCCAGCCACATCTTCTTCCTTAAGGCATTGGTCAAGTGGAGGGACCTTATACCTCGGACAATCCTCATGGAAAACGAGGCCGGGATGCGTCCTCCAATCATTGAAATGTCTCCCTGAAATTACCCGGACTTTCGCGCGCGGGCGCGTAAAGGGCGGTTGTCTTTCGCGGGGGGTTGGTGTCTGAGACCTCGCTTCATGGGAAGGAAAAATGAGGAGTCGCCACGCGGTTTTTGTATTTTGAGCCCAAACGTTGAGAAACGGATTTTGAAAATGGTGTCGTTTTTATTGGTAGCAAAAATTTAGGAAAAGGCTTTGAAAACAGGGGATCATTTTTATTGGTAGCAAAAATGAGTAAAAAATTTTGAAAACAGGGGATCATTTTTATTGGTAGCAAAAACGAGTAAAAAGCTTTGAGAACAGGGGATCATTTTTATTGGTAGCAAAAACGAGTAAAAAGCTTTGAGTACCAGAGATTGTTAGGTTCGGAGGTCACGTTACGTTTCAGGAAGAGTATTACGAGATCACCCGAAATGCCTCGTATGACGAGTCTTTCTACCTTTCTCGAAAACGCATGTGTGTGTGTATGTGTGTGTTTTGAAATGGGGGCTTGAATGACAAGCTTAATCTTGGTTTGAATGTCAAACGTTGATTAGGTGACTTTGTTTGAGAAGACGAGCGTTTGAATGACAAACGTCGGTTTTGAGTTTGAAATGAGCGTTTGCGTGGCAAACGTCGATTTTGATCCTTTTGAAAGAGAGTTCGAAGTACGAACTCCGATTTTGAACCGGGCGAGTCATTGTTAACGATTTTTACGGAAAAAAGCGTATTAAATGATTTTATGTCAAATGGCAGCTTTTAGTTTGAAGATGAGCGTTCGGAGGCCAAACGTCATTTCGCGCGTTTTGAAAGAGAGTTCGAAGGACGAACTCCGGTTTTGAACCGGGCATTACATTGTTAACGATTTTTACGGGAAAAGCGTATTAAATGGTATGCAATCAACGAATCGGGTTGCGACTCGGACTTTGAAAAGTAAATACTATCACGATTCAAACGGGACGGACTTTGTAAATGATTGTATTTAAAGCAGTATCAACGGAATCAAACGATCCGGAATCATAAATGACGATCAACGAGCCAAAACGGCTCGGAATTTTAAATGACGATCAACGAGCCAAAACGGCTCAGAATTGTAAATGATAGAAAGTAAATGACGATCAATGGATCGATCGATCCGGAATGGTAAATTACATAAAAAAGTAAACGGAACGGGGTCGGAACGCCGTTTTAACCCGTGATTACTTCTCTTACGGGAAGAGAAGAGGATCGAGGGACTAAAACGTATCGGACCCCGTTAGACGAAGGCGTCTACATTTCAATAACGTGGTTCGAAACGGTTATAGCGACTGGCGCATAAACCGAGACAAAATGAGAGATTTAGAGAGAGGGAGTTATACCTATGGCTAGGGTCGACTCCTTTGGATCGGGGGTGTGTACGGGACACGGAAAGTAGTTTGAAACGATGTTTCGGAGGGATGAGGGGCGTATTTGATCGAAATACGGAAGTTTCACGCGAATTGAGACAAAACGGGAGCTCGGGAGGGGTGAAACTCAGTTGGGCCGTGGGGTAGAGTGATTTTTGGGAGTAAATTTTGTCCTCTTTTTGGCTTTGACAGCAACTTCTATTTATAGGTGAAAAATGCAGTAAGAGTTCGGACGGACTTAGACTGATTTCCAGGGTTTTATGGTATTTTGGAATTTTGAGGGGCTTGCTGGCAATTTCAGAAAGTTTGCACAGGGAGTCCGGCCGGACTTTGACTGAAATCCAGGGGTATTTTAGTCTTTTCCCTTTGATTTCTGATTGAAAGGTGATGGGTAGGCTGTGGCATGGCTTCCACGTGTCCCATGACTCACCAAATGTGTGGGAGTTCGCTCCCCGGTCCCGGTTTTGTCCGTTTTTTTAAATAACAGTCCGGAAAATGTCCGAAACGCCCCCGGAAAGTGCCGAAAAGTGCGTTTTTCAGGGAAAGCCGTACTTTTACGTGCGATGACGTGTGTTAAGTACGTTTCGACGTCGAGATGCACGGGGCAGTCCCGGGACGTCTCGTTGGCTTGGCAACGGGGAGTTTAACGAGTTCCGGTTAACCTGGAGCGGGCCAGTTAACGGATTTCGGTTAACTTTCTGACGGATTTTGATGATCCGGATTTGGGTACTTACAGTTAGCCCCTCAGCGACGTCTCCTCCAAAGGAGGTGGGGTCGTTGAAAAAGATAAGGATCTAAATCGGGATGCCTTAATTTGAAAGACCTGGGCGGTCAGCTGGCTGGACCCTTAGCGAAAGGATTCCTACGTATCCCGAGCGGGAATCAAGCCGATCGTAGTTCGTAGGTTCAAGGGCCGCGCGTGGGGACCTTGACCTGAGCGAGACTGTTGGGAGGCGTCTAAACCTGAATGAGACCATTGCCAGGTATCGGAACCTGAATGGAGACTATTATGAGGCGTCTGAACCTGGGATTCCTGGAACCTTCGAGGGCGTGTGGCGCCTCAGACCGGAGTTGCTGATACTGACGAGGGCGTGTGGCGCCTCAAACCGGAGTTGCTGATACTGACAAGGGCGTGTGGCGCCTCAAACCGGAGTTGCGAGGATACGTTTATCCTGAGACGAAGGCGTTCGTGCCTTGGGTTTCGGGCTTATTGCAGCTGCCGGGTTTATCCTGCTGGGGATAAGGTGGCAAATGATGGGAACGGTTGTGTTAAACTGGCATTATTAACAACTCGGAAGGATCAACGTTTCTTCTTTAGAATCCTGCTGGGGATGAGCATTCGGGCTTACCTTGATGGCTGAAGAGGGATTGTTGTGCGGGCTTACCTTGACGGCCGCTAAGGTGGAACGATCGGGCTTACGACTGGCGGCCGGGGAAGTGAACGATGGTGAAAACCACTAGAAATTTTAACGTCAGAAGACGGAGGTGCAACTGGAATGTCCGGAGACATGATTGAGCGTTTGAATGTCAAACGTCAACTGGGGATAAAATTTAACGTCTGGAGATGGAAATGTAACTGGAATGTACGGAGACATGATTGAGCGTTTGAATGTCAAACGTCAACTAGGAATTTAACGTCTGGAGACGGAATTGTAACTGGAATGTCCGGAGACATGATTGAGCGTTTGAATGTCAAACGTCAACTGGGAATTTAACGTCTGGAGACGGAATTGTAACTGGAATGTCCGGAGACATGATTTAGCGTTTGAATGTCAAACGTCAACTGGGAATTTAACGTCTGGAGACGGAATTGTAACTGGAATGTCCGGAGACATGATTGAGCGTTTGAATGTCAAACGTCAACTGGGAATTTAACGTCTGGAGACGAGCGTTAGTGAAAACTAACTGAGAATTTAACGTCTGGAGACGAGCGTTAGTGAAAACTAACTGAGAATTTAACGTCTGGAGACGAGCGTTAGTGAAAACTAACTAGGGACTTATCCTTGGGGGATGGGGTGTTAGAAATGTCTAATTGAGGGGAAATTTTACACTTTTGGGGGTCAAAAGGAGTAAAATTGGAACTGCCAAAAATTGAGGGACTGAATTGGAAGGAATCTTTTTTATTACGACAAGAGTCCGGCCGAACTTGGACTGAATTTGACCAGGTTCAAATCAGCTCCAAGTCCGACGCAAACCATCCCTTTTCCCCCATTATTTTCGACGAGAGAGAGGAGAGAAAAGAGAGAAAAACTCATCCAAATTGTGAGATTTGCTCAGATTTGTGAAGGAAAATTGCTATGGAAGGTGATTGGGAACCGATGGCTCGCCATGGAAGGACCGATGACGAAAGAACACGGTTGGTTCGGACCATTCGAACCATTATTCATCCATTGAATCCGGCGGAGTTCTACCCGGCTAGGGAGAGACACAACTCCAAAGGAGGGATCGAGAGACAAGTAAGCTTCCTTCAAATTCCATTAATTTTAAGAATGTGCATTCTTTAAATGTTAGAAATTTGATTAGGAATGAACTAGGGATTTTGGTGCCCGGATTGGGGCTTTTGACTTTGCTATGAACCTTTGTCGAAATTGACTAGGATGTAGTTCAATTGACACTATGGGTAGATGACATAAAAATTTTGGTTGCAAAATTCCATGTCTAGATGCATTTTCCAAAATTAAAGTAGCTTTGATTCGGGACGGAGTAAATTTTCGAAATGTTCGAAATGATTTGAAAGTTTCGATTTCGACGGAGTTTTCGAAAGATTTTGAAAGTTCCGGATTCGACAGAGTTTTCGAAAGATTTTGAAAGTTCCGGATTCGACGGAGTTATCGAAGTGTTTTGAAAGTTCCGGATTCGACGGAGTTTTCGAAAGATTTTGAAAGTTCCGGATTCGACGGAGTTTTCGAAAGATTTTGAAATCTTGGACCGTCAATACTCCAACCTAGATGGAAATATTTTAGGAAAGGAATAAGAACTGCCATTGCATTGCATCATTCTGACATGCGTCGTGCATTCTGCTGATGTTGCTATTGTCTTGTTCACCTGCAGGGGCAAGGGACGGTTGATACCCACAACCAGAAGAGTCGGGGTGCCTTCGAGGCAGTGCGAGCGCTGTGGGAGGTATTCCCGGACGATGCTCGAGAGGGAGAGAGGAGTCCGCGGCAGCTGGTGCTTGACTCCGGATTGGCTGGGTTTATCAGTGCGGTAGCTGCGATAGGCTGCGGCCAGGGCAGTCCATGTATGTAGCTCGAGCGAATATTGGTGGGATACGACCCATACTTTCCATTTCGGTGGGGGGAGCGACGGTGACTCCCAACGGCTTTCCGCTATCACTGGGTTGCCAACCTGGGGCAACGCGCTGGTGTGGGTGGACGGTTATACCCCGGGGCAGGTGTCGGAGCTGCTGGGTTTTGATATTACCGACGCCAGGGGCTTTGGTATTCGGTTCAGGCCGATGGAGATACATCTAAGGACAGGCATTGTTGATTATGGGGAGGGGTCCCCGAGGATGACCGCTGAGCGCCTGGATCGAGGGTTCATTTGGTTCGCGTTGTCAGCGACTTTGTTCTCGACTTCCGACACATCCTGTCACTTCCCTCTGCTCGGGTCGCTGACAGACTTGGATGCCGTGAGGGGGTATGCATGGGGGGAGGCTCGACTGGCTAGGGGTGAGCACGGATCGGTTTGGATCGGTTTTAGGATAAAACCGACACCAAACCAATAACTATCGGTTTTATGTAAATCGAAACCATTAACTTCGGTTTCTTAATGGTTCGGTGTTACCGATTTCGGTGTGATATCGGTTTGGTTCGGTGTCTTAATGGATTGTTGGACTTTAATGGGCCTTGTTTGGGCATCAATTACTTTTGTTGGGCTTTGGTTGTCCGCTGTTTCTTACTGCGAAAATTTGAAAACTTTAAGGTATATATCTTGTAAAAGAATTGATATGAGTCCTGGATTTGATGAACACTTGGGGTTTTGTCCAGCACTAGAACGATTGCATTTGGAGAGGTGCCAATTAAGAGACAAGCATGGAGTAAGAGCTTTGTTTCTTGTTTGTAGAGCTGTAAGGCAGATAGTTCTTCTGAATTGTTATGGGCTGGAAGATGGGATCTTCAGCAGTGCAAGTTTATGCAGGTATTTATATTTCAAGTCTATGCTTTATCTTATACTACCTCCGTCCCATAAAGACGTTCTCATTTTCTATTATTGTTTGTCCTAAAAGAAAGTCTCATTTCCAAATTTGAATGGTTAAAACAGGTGAACTTCCTAAACTATACCACTAAAATAGGTGGTATAATATCGATGTCATTAACAAAATTCACTCATTCCTTCAATAAAGATAACAAATTTCACTTATAATTGATGTTTTTTTGGCTTACAGGAGGCTGAAATTCCTCTCTCTCTGGAGGGCTGCTCGAAGATAACTACAGAAGGTTTGGAGTCTGTGGTTCTTTCATTGAATGAGCTTGAAAGCCTCAGAGTGATCTCGTGTAACAATGTGAAGGATAGTGAAGTTAGTCTGGCACTTGCCACTTCTCTTAAGGAGTTAAAGTGGAGGCCTGATTCCAAATCTTAGCTAGGGCATTGAACGTGGAAAACTGAAAATAAAAAGGTAGAAAAATAATATATATATATAGTATAAGATAAAACGACGTAGTTTTGACTATCGGTGTTAACGGTTTCTTATCGGTTTCTAAATTTTTAAAACCTAAACCAAACCGAAAATTTCGGTTTCTAAACTTTTAAAACCTAAACCAAACCAAATGGTTCGGTTTCGGTTTTTTCGGATTCGGTTTTTCGGTGTTAATGGTGTTAACGGTGTTAACGGTTTTTTTTGCTCACCCCTACGACTGGCCGAGCTCTATCATGCCTTGGACAGGTTCTCGCGAGGAAAGGAGAACTCCCTAAGCTGCTTCACACCTGTCTTGGATGTAAGTTCATGTCCTTTTTTTTTCTTCCTTGTCACTTTTATGTACTCGTATGTATCTGCTCTGTAGCTGACATAACTTTCCATTTGCTTGACAGGTCTGGTGCTATGAGGTGTTCAGTCCGCAGGAGTGGGACATTAGGGAGGCGTATCGACCCCTATTCCCTGCCATGCTGGTTTGGCAGAAGAAAGCGAAGAGGGCAGTCTCGTCGAGAGTCGGCACTCGAGTATCATACGAGGAGGTGTACCAGGCACTGAACCGGAAGTTCTCTGAGAGGATCCAGCTGACCTGGTAGAGTCGGTTCCACATGGGCGTGGTTTAGGTTGCTAGCGAGGTGACGCGGCGGAGGAAGCTCCTGGTGGGACTTCATTGCGACGCTATGTATCTGGGGGAGCGGGTGACCAGTCAGCACGGCCCGGGGTCCATTCCGTTGGTGCCGGTGGATCCTCCTATGAACATGCAGCATCCTCGGGAGATGCCGATGGAGGAGTTAGGGAGGTATAGACAGGGCGTGTTCTATACTGAGTACATCATAGCGGGGGCCGCCTATGATACTTTCTTGAGGATGAGGCTGAGGAGCCCACAGGTGCAGCATAGGGAGGGCGATGGCCCTGGATATCCCCGAGATCTCCCGCTTCCATGCGCTAGGCTGGCGTACGAGGGGCTGGACGGTTCGCGCAGGCGACTTGTGATCCCGCTCCCGGATGAGCAGAGACCACGATACAGGGCTGACCTCAATGCTTCGGTGAGCACTTTTTTTCTGCATTTGATAGTAGCATTCTGCAAATGTTGCATCTGTACTTTCTGTTCGTCTTCTGATGACCTTCCTGGTTCGCAGGTGTCTGGCTGTACGTACAACGACGCTATGAGACTGGTGGACGGGTGGTCCGCTTACGCTAGGAGGCTCATCGCGTTCATGCGGTGCAGTTCCCGGAGGAGCGTGGATGTTCGTGAGCCGAGGCCGTCTAGGCCAAGAGGTTCGCCTGCTCCCACGGCTGGTAGGGAGGACTTTGTACAGGGATTTGGCCAGTTCGCGGGCGTAACGGCTGGATTCGGAGCTCATCCTCCTTCGCACTCGGGGCACGAGAGGGGAGAGTCCTCGAGTTCGTATACGCCGAGGAGGCCTTTCGCGTATTCCCGCCTGGAGGAATTTGGCGACTTCTTGTTTGCGACGGATCCGACAGCTGCGGAGCAGTGCCTCGAGTGCTCGGATGACGAGCAGGACTCAGAGTAGTCCTTTTTTACTGCTTTCTTTCCCCCTTTTTTTTTGTATGTATCGTCTGGAATGAATTGATTTGAACTGTATTCGAAAAAGGCGCCTGTGGGGCGGAACCTGTATTTCGCGCATTTATTCTGTGATCACCTTCTGTTATTTTCGGCAAATAAGGAAGTAGGTTAATCAAAAATAAATAAAATGAAACATGCATTAAAAATTGAACGGGTCAAAAATTAAGCCTATATGCACTGATTATTAATTATTTGCACTGTTGCACGAGCCCGGGGGCGGAAGAGGTGTTGGCTTTGGTTAATTAAAACCGGGGAGCACCCGGGTTTTTATAAAGGCATGAATAGGGAAGCTGTTTGGAATTGTTTCCAATTCGGGAAGCAAATTTGGCTGCGAGTTAACCAAGTCAGCTATGAGAGAGTCGCCGGACTAGAAGTGAATTTCAGATTCTTTAAATTGCGGTTTCGGCTTTGCAATTTGTAAGAAAACGCATTGCTGATCGGTTAGTTGAATTCTCTCAAATTTCTTAGGTTTCCTTCACTTCTGTCATGGCTCCCTTTCCTAAGCTATCGTCTCGGATGCAAGAGCGATACTTGGACAATTTTCGGTCATGGGTACGGAACCACACGAGGCGGAAACAAGGGGTTTTCGAAGGCCATTATGGGATGAAATCATTTGGGCTTTGAAGGAGCTCATGCCGAGATTGGGATATTTTGAGAGCCGCGTCTCGCTTACGGGACGTACGGAGGAATGTGTCTGACACTTTCGTACAACGAGGTCACTCCTACGTTTGAAGATTTCCGGGCCGTGCAGGAGGACCTGAGACAGAACGGCTAGTTCTTCCGTATCTTTGGTGGCATGGCCACCGTTGAGAAGCTAGTGTCTCCTTGGTATCTCGGCCCAGGAAAGCATACGGGATGCCGTCTTGGATGCGATTATGTTGACATTTTGGGACTGCCCGAAAGATTTGCCGGAGTTGAGGGGAGCGTCTTTGCGTGAGACGCGTTTGCTCTGTGCGCGATCGCTACTTCATTCACATTCACGTCTCTGGGTGTGTGCCATCACAGTGTACTGGACATGGTGAGGCGGTCTTGGGAGGCGGGGAGACATCGTGCGTTGGTCTTGGGCGAGACGTTCACAGGCATAAGCGGATGGCGGCCGGTAGCCGATACATGTGGGGAGGAGTCCCGCTATGCTTACCATGTGGTTGAGGAGAAGGCTGAGATGATGCACGAGGTGCCAATGTCTTGTGACGCTTGGTCCTTCTCTCGGACGTCCTCTGGTGATAGGGGGCAATCAGTGAGCCTGGAGCTACGGATGGCCGGACTCCGCACGCATCACTTGCGATGGTGGGTTCCCAGCTGGAAGTTACGAGACTTGTCGGACCACTTCGGGAGAAGGGTCACTTGGTTGTCGAGTGTCGGGGCTGTCTCGTGCGTCTTTCTACATTCCTTCGTGGTTACTGCGACGATGCGAGTGGAGCGAGGTGCCATTGACGGGTTTAAGTTATCTTTGCTACCTTTGAGGTGGGATCTCTGGCGATGGAAGATCCTTCGACGCTATTCTTTGCTCACACGGTGGTGGAAATACACGTCCTTTCCTGCCAGGTTCTCCTTCACCGAAGAGGGGGCACCGTTCGTCGACGCAGATATCGAACCGGTACGAAGAGTATATAGGGAGACACGAGATGTCAATCTTGTGGAGACGGAGTGAGTTGTTGAGTGCGCCAACTTGACGCTCGACCTTGAGGAGGGCTGAAGCGAGGGCTAACCCTCGGAATAAGGCCCAGGAATGCCGTAGGCGACTATGAGGCCAATGCGTCGGGAGGCCAATCGAGCCTTTGTTATGATGGCTCGAAACGAGGCGGCTCGAGACAGAGCTAGAGAAAGGGCTGCGTTGGCCGGCACTGGGGTTGACGGAGCGTCGGGAAGGGTCCACGAGCCGAGGTAGAAGGACTACCGGAATATTTCTGTGAAGGTGAAAAACACTCGCCGTGGGAAGGGGAAGAAGGATGAAGGACCAAGTACGGGAAACTAGGTTGACCTTCTTTGTCCGTAGTATCCACCCATTGTCATTTGCGAGACACATTAACTGATTAATGTTTTATTGTAGTTTTGCTAGCGTGTAGCGAGTCAAGAGTTGACCGTGCTTGAACTCATCAAAGATTGTTTTAACCGTAATGAATTTGTAGGTTAAATGAAAAGAGTTTTTGAAACACAAGCAATTGATGCTTATTGTATTTTTTTTGTTTTTTTAGACCGAACCAATGATGGCTGCCTACGTTCCCCTTTTACAATTTGACTAAGGGGCTCAGGTCACCGTAATTTGACACTTTAGGTGCATTTGAGAAAACCAAAGACAAAATAAGTGCGACCACTGTTTTTACTGGATCATTAGCGGGAATGTATCCGGTTGGGTATTACTCTTTTAGCACTTTTAATTTTACTGAAGGGACGGTGTATGGGGAAGGAGAGTTGACTCGTGCTCTTCCTCAAACGAAGTATCTGCGGAGCTTGCTTCCGTTCACGGGGTTAACGAAAGGGTTTCCGTCCAAGTCTGCTAACTTCATGGCTCCTCCGGAAAAGATTCTTTGTACCACGAATGGTCCTATCGAGGTAGGCTCCCACTTTCCGAGGGGATTGGTCTGCGTAGGAGTCTTTTCCTTTAGCACCAAAATGTCTCGGATCTTGACTTTCTTGTCGAATGCTCGGGCCATTCTGCTCTGGTAGGCTCGAGTGTGTTCCATGGCTTTCAATCTGCGCTCGTTGAGTAGAGCAAGTTCGTCGTGACGGCTCTGTAGCCATTCGATTTCATTGATCCCGTTTTCTAAGATGACTCGGAGGGATGGAATTTCCAATTCCACGGGCAACATCGCTTCCATTCCGTAGGTAAGCGCGAACGGAGTCTCCCCTGTGGCGGTTCTGACTGATGTTCGGTATCCCCAGAGGGCTAAATGTAGCTTTTTGGGCCAGTCCCGACCTGCAGTGGTCATCTTTCGATTATCATGGCGAGAGTCTTGTTGGTGCCTCTCTTGCACCATTGGTTTATAGTACGTAAGGAGAAGACTTGTGACGTGCGACTCACGGTCGGTCGAAGTTGGTCACAATCTCCTTCGAAGTGAGTCCCATTGTCGGATATGATCTCGTTGGGCACTCCGTACCGGCACATGATGTTCTCTCGAATGAACTCGGCCACCTTCTTAGAATTCAGTACCTTGTACGATCTGGATTCTACCCATTTGGTAAAGTAGTCGACTGCGACTAAAATGAACTCGTGACCATTGCTCCCTGGAGAAGTGATCTTGCCGATGACGTCGATTCCCCATGTGGCGAAAGGCCATGGCGTAGTCATGCAATAGAGTTCATGTGGAGGAATGTGATTGAGGTTGGAGAACCGTTGACATTTGTCGCAGCTTCGGACGAACTGGATGCAGTCTGTTTCCATTGATATCCAGTAGTATCCCATACGGAGGATGATCTGTGTCAATGCTCGGGCGTTCATGTGCGGACCGCAGGTTTCGTTGTGAACTTCGTTCATTAGCTCGCTGGCTTTTTCTTTGTTTACACACCGAATGAGTGGCCCTTGGTGGCGCTTCTTGTACAACATACCCCCTAGAATGATGAAATGGGATGCCAGGCGTTTTAATGCCATCATGTTTTTGGCTTTGATCCCTTCTTTGTATTTTCCATCTTCATTTGTGAAGGAAGCTTCTCCGTTTTGGAGGTACTGGTAAATTTGATTGTACCAGGGTTCGTCGATCGTTTCCTTTTTTATTTCGATCTCACAGCAATAGGCGGGTGTTTCCCGTCTGCCTATTCTGAGGGGTTTTACTGCTTTTCCATCGGGAATTTCAACAAGAGAGGCGAGGGTTACCAGGGCATCTCGCGGCGGTTCCTCGTCTCTTGGCAAATAATGAAAAGAGATGTCCTTGAACCGAGCAATGAGCTCCTCCATGTACGCGTGGTACTTCGAAGGCCGAATCTACCGTCTTCCATTTGTTGGACACTTGATTGATGATCAATGCCGAGTCTCCATATACATCCAGCTTCGAGATGTTGCGCTCGAGGGCGACTTCCCGCACCCGCCGCACAGCTTCGTATTCTCGCCGCATTGTTGGTTGTTTCAAAATTTAACTTGATGGCTATGGAGTGTGCTCGTCCTTGGGATCGACAAGGAGCATTCCAATACCATTCCCCTTCTTGTTGGCTGTCCCATCGAAGAAGAGTTGCCAGCGGTTTGCGCCTGTCGAGTGAAAAGATTCCGTCGTCCGGAAATTGCGGATCGTGACCCTTGGGTTCGCTCGGGAAGTCGGCCACTGATCTCGCCATTACTCGCCCTTTGTTGATTTTCTCGACCATGTACTTGATGTCGAACTCAAATGCCGGGAAGAATGACCACTTGGCTAGTCGCATTGACAGGATGGCTTGTCAAAGAGATATCGGACGGGGTCCATTTTGGAGACCAGGAGCACCGAATGTGACCGCATGTAGTGTTTCGCTTCCCGACTACCCATACCAAGGCGGTACAAGTTTTCTCGATGCCGAGTAGCCGAGTTCACTTCCTTGAAGCTTCCTGGCTTACGAAGTAGATTGCATGCTCAACCTTGGAATCTTTCTGTTCTTGTGCCGCATTGCTCCGATTGACGTGTCTATTACCGTCGATACAGGAGTAGTGGCTTGTCTTCATGTGGCGGGCACGTAATCGGGGGATTCACCAAGTAGGTCTTGATTTTCTCGAAAGCCGTTTGGCACTCGGAGTCCCATTTGATGTCGGCATTCTTTTTCATCGCTTGAACATGGGCTTGCAGAGAGATGTCAACGGTTGATGAAGCGACCGATGTACCGAAGTCTTCCCATGAAGCTCTTCACTTCGTTAATGTCTCGAGGCGGCTTCATGTCGATGATGGCCTTGATTTTCTTGGGATCGGCTTCGATACCCCTTTCGTGACCATGTACCCCAAGACTTGCCGCGCTTGACGCCGAAGGTGCACTTCGCAGGTTCAATCTCATGGAGTGTTTTATGAGTCTCGTTGAAGAACTTCCTCGCATCCGTCATGTGCCGCATGTCCGATCCTCTGGAGTGGATGATCATGTCGTCGACATATACTTCGATTTCTTTGTGAATCATGTCATGGAAGAGGGCCGTTGCAGCCCGCCGGTAAGTAGCCCCAGCCGTTCTTCGACCGAACGGCATGACCGTGTAACAGCATGTCCCCACGGAGTGGTGAAGGCGCCTTGGCTTGATCCTCCTGACATTTTGATCTCGGTTGTATCCAACAACCCGTCCACGAAGGACTTCACTTCGAAATTTGCCGTGGTGTCGACCAAAGATGTCGATATTAGGCAAAGGGGAAATCATCTTTAGGGCTGGCCTTGTTGAGATCCCGGAAATCCACACAAAGATCCGACCTTTCCATTGGCCTTGGTGACCGTCACGATGTTGGAGAGCCAAGTCGGGTACTCAATCACTCGATGAAACCAACTCTGAGCATTTTCTCAATTTCTTCTTTAACTTGCAAGGACCACTCGCTTGATCTTGCGCAGCCTTCGTTTGATGTGCTTGGATTCTGGATCCAGGGGAATTCTCGTGCTCTACGATCGAGGGATCGAGTCCCGGCATGTCCCGGTATGACCAGCGAACACGTCAACGTACTCCCTGAGGAGGCTTATCGTGGCTTCTTTTCTCGCATCGGCGAAGAAACCGCCCACTTGTGTCTCTTTAGGCTCTTGCACCGACCCCTGTGTTCACTTTGGTCATAACCTCTTCTAGCTTGGGCCCGGTTGTCCTCTTGGTCAACTACACGCTCGAGAACTTCTCTAATGTATTGTTCATTTAATGTGTCTCGCTTCTTTATCAATTGAATTATTAACGTCTTTTAAGTTGTTTGTTAACTTATTAGTTGTTAAAGTGGCAATGAGGGGATACTCCGAAAGATCAGACTTTTCATTAAACGAGAACGAGAATACATGGTTGGCTACATTATCATGGTCCTCCGGCGTAAGGCCATTGGATGACTCAGAGGACTCGGACTCGACAAGGACCGACTCGCAGGGTTTGAGACCGGGTTTAGGGAGATGTGGGCGCAGCCCAACTTGTCTTCCATTTCGCCCGGCTTGCCCTTGGTCCGTGAAGGTTACCCAATTCTTCAAAGGGCATTGTTGGATGCTTGATGAGGGTTCGGGGATCGAGAGGCTTGGCTTCTGCTGTCCCCACCATGGCAAGCAGGCTGTTTTCGGAGCCCAAGTAAATCAAGTTTGTCACCTCCATGACTTCTTCAAAAAGACTCGTAGAGCCGGTCCACCGAGAGCGTCTTCTATGAATTCTCGGTTCCTTCGCTTTGGAGTTACCGTCTCGAATGTGGCCTCTACGGCTGATCCGAATAGTCTATTTCCCGTGAAGAGTACCTTGAGTTGCTCTTCCGCATCCTGGGATTCCCTTGAATGTGTACTCGTGCCGGACTCGTGGTGGCGCTGGTCCAGTAGAGCCGTGATGTCGAGGAACGCTCCCCTTATCTGATTAGCTTTGAGTCCTCTCGAAACGCTGAGGTCCCGTGCTAGCCGTTCCATCCTTTCGTAGTCTCGATGCCGACTATCCCTACTTCTTTCTCATCTCCATCGGGCTCCACCGCCGGTCCCCTCGCTGCTGTCGGTTCCGTCGGTCCCCCGCCCTGCCGGTTCCCCTGCTGGTCCCCTCGCCCGCCTTGGTTCCCTTGTCGGTCCCCTCGCTCGTTGGTTCCTCTTGGTGAAGTAATGAGCAAGGTCGAAACCGTAAGGCCGGAGGTTGGGTGTGCCGTCGGAGGTTCCCTTTGCGGGTTGCCGCCTTGGTGCGGGCGAGCCTTTTGTTCTCTCTCGATGTCACCGGTGTTGGCACGTAGCCAAGCCCCCGGACCGTGGTGTGGTCCTTGACTTCAATGACTTGGTGTTGGCCTTGTAACCTTTTGCCGAGCCCCTGCCCCGGGATGAAGTTCATGAGTTTCATCATCTTCATGGCAGAGGGATCTTGTCGTGAGACAAAGTGGAAGGTCCACGTTGCATATTTGGATCTTGGAGGTCTCCAGAGTGAATCCAAGTTAATGGCATGTCGTCACTATGCTTGATTTCTAACACCGGAATGTCGTTGGTGCCGGTCCCCTCGGTGGTGACGCCGTCGCCGTAGACCGTGGTTAGCTCGTTGCCTTGCATGAACTTAAGGCACTGATGAAGGGTGGATGCCACGCCATTGATTTGATGCAGCCAGGGACACCCCAGGATGGCTGTGAAAGTGATTGGAATGTCCAACACTTGGAATTCGGTGGGAATCATCCACTTGCCGAACCAAATATTAAGAGTAGCAACCCCGAGAACAAGACGGGAAGTAGAGTCATAGGCCTCGACAAAGTGTGGATCAAGGCTTCAGATATGTGGGCTTGATGTCAAGCAGTCCATCATCTTGGCGGGCAAGACATTCATT
The DNA here is from genome assembly GCA_022495995.1 of Adenophora triphylla var. japonica. Lineage (NCBI taxonomy): Eukaryota > Viridiplantae > Streptophyta > Magnoliopsida > Asterales > Campanulaceae > Adenophora > Adenophora triphylla. The sequence goes on from JAFEMH010000902.1 coordinate 160,777, forward strand.
CCGGAACCTCCGTCTACCAACACGCGGGGAAGGCGACGCCGTCCACTGACCGTGGATGTAGAGCGGCTCATTGTGATCAGCCCCCAAATTTTGGAAGGTCCAAATCGTGAAGGTGATAATGTTGCCATAGTGGATGTTGCCGATCATCCGAATGACTTCGTCCTGGGGTTGCGTCCACGGGGACCATGGTACGGGCCAGCTTTCCTCTAGCTTCGAGCTTGTGAGGATATGAAGAGGTGAGCAGAGACCAAAGGGAAATGTTCGCCCGAGTCCGCTTTGAGCCGAGTGAGGATCGGGTCCTCTTTCACGGAACTTGTGTCTTCGGGCGCACCGGGTTGCAGCCTGCTCCGTCGGCTTTTTGGTGGCCTTAGGTGGTAATGCATGGATTTGACCCGATCGGGTTAGAACGCCGACATCGTGTTTGGTCCCTTCGAACAGCCGCTCCGAGTTGAGCCATAGTTAGAGGAGGATTCCTCGTAGCATAGGGCCATATGTCTTCCTCAACTCATTGATCAGATGTATTCCTGAGCTTCGGCAGCCTTGACGGATTCTCGTCCTGTGATACCGGCTTAGGTGCCTCGCGGGGAGGTAGTTTACGGATTGCCGCACTGCTCGAACGTCGCTGCACAACAAGGTTGCTCGAACCGAACCGTGCGTTGCCGACCCTCCGGGAGGTTGGAGAGTTCTCGGCTCAAGCGAACGGTCTCCTTGCTCTCTTCACGGTATATCGCGTTCCTTTCCTTCTTGCTGAGCATACCCAAGGCATTCTGGAGTTGGGTCTGGCGATATTCATGGTTTGCCAGTTTTCCTCCGCTCGACCTGCATCAACTTTCTTGCAGCAGCTCGCGTCGAGAGTTAGCGCCGCGTTTCTTCCCACGTGAGAATAGCCAAGCTTCTTTGAACTGCGTGCGGCGCCTAGGTAAACCTCCATCGGGGAGAGTTTTCTCCTCTGTTTTATCTCGAGTGGCGGGTATGTCGAAGGTGAGTACACGGCTTCCCGAACATCTCGCCCATGTGACCGGTTGCTGTCCCAGTTGATCGTTTCTGTAAACGAATGCCGCGGTCTGTGGAATTTCCCCGAGTAGTTGCTCGAGACGAATTTCCATCTTCCTCTTGTTTTTAAATAGACCTTCCTCTCTAAGTTGGCCTTTCAATTTGAGTGCGGAAATGATCCGTCCCCATCCTCCCGTGACCCTCGGGAGTCCGGCTTTGTTGACTTCATGCCCGGCTTGGAAGAGAATGGTTTCATCGTCTTCGTCGTCGCTTTCACAGAGAACTTGCTTTCCTCGGGAGGTAAGCGCCGGGATTCGTTCCGCCGTGTCGTTCCATCTCCTAGGTCATCGGGACCGTCGACCACCCTCGTGTGGCGAGGGGGTTGGATGAGAACAGACGGTAGTCGAGGAAGTTGCCGTGAGCAAAACCCCGAGGTCGAACCGGTCTAGAGTGGCCTCTAGCTTTCGTCCGAAGCCGCCCGTGACACTTTAAGGGCTCGGTCCCCGTCGGTCTTTTCGAGCTTGGTTTTCGTCCCGTAGACGGCTTTCTTGAGCGGCTAGTTCCATGAGGGCTTTCCTTGCGAGAGCTAAACAGTCTCCGTAGGTGCGCGCCGTCTGACTAGTGACCAGAACCGTGATCACATTCAAATCGCCGAATGGCGGAAACACTTGGATTACGTTGACGAAGGAAGTCGGACCGGGACATTCCATGCGGCCTTCCTTGATCTCGATTACCAAGAAATTTGCCCATATCTACTTGATTGACCCCACGGGGGTGTTGAATTCTGCAATGTTGACAGTCTCGTGATCTCGCTCGATCGCTAAGTCTATCGTAGCTAGCGCCTACCGCGTGATGTCTCGAATCCGGGCCGTGACGACCGGGAGCAGAATCGAACCGGAGCATGTTGATGCCGAGGTGGTCATTTCCTATGCCTAAGCCGACTCGCCTTGCGGGAAAACCTTCACGTATGTTTTCGGTGGCCGCCAAGCGTTCCCGAGGTTGATCTCGACTCGTAGCAAGGTGAGGAGCTTTGTCTCCTTCGTTGTTTCCCTTGGCCTTCGCGGCGCTGAGGGTATAAGCTTGACCGACGGCACGGGCCGGTTGCCACCGGGCCGGTACTCGGAAGTAATGATGAGCTCGAGCTCGCTTGGCCGTGGCCTCGTTTACCATGAGCAGCAAATGCCGAGGGTGACTTTGGCATTGCAGTAATCCGACGATAAGGACCGGATCCTTGGCATCATCAGATACCCGGAATAGATGATGTTGACGAAGTCGCGTCGTCACCACTTGATCGAGGGATTCTTCGTCGTGTGAACCAGTTGCTTCCAATTATCGGATAGCCGCCTGTACTGGACGTTGAGCTTGACAATTTCCATGGTATTGGAGCCTTGGTCATAGGTGACCTGATCAGAACGGGTGCCGTCCTCGAAACTGAGCATGTGAATGCAGAGATCTGCCCGCGGGTCTGCCGCATCCTCGACTCCGGAGAGTCCTGATTCGTCGTCGTCTGACGGCTCAACCCAAACGTAGGGACGTATCGCGTCCGGGTGCGTTGCTGGAGCTGCTAGAAAAACATCATGCCCTTCATTGGAGAAGAGGGGTGCAGCGGGTAGTTCCTCGTGGAGGACATCCCATACGACTTCCATGCATTCATCACGAGTGTGACGGTGCTTGTTGACCTTTATCACGAAGATCTCTTCGCCTGGCGGGGCCAGAGAGTTGGCTTGAAGAATGCTGACGAATCTCCGATTGGAGACAGGGGGTTTGCGTGCCCGCATCATGGCGATGCTCAGTGTTTCTTTCCAATCTGCCTCCAAATGTTGGAAACGACAGTTGAACTTGATGTATCCGACCGCCTGTGGTCCGCCCGCTCGAGTACGTTTACATAGTTAGCATCTCCGAACTCGAGGGATTCTCGATGAGATTTGCCCCGATAGTCCCCTCGGTCGGTTTGAAGGAGGTAGCCCCGTGCCCGATCGCGGGCACGCTTGGCTACTGTCTCGGCTTCGTTTCCTATGAGGAAACTGTCCCCTCGGATGACTTCAAGATCTCCCTGCCGGTTAATGAACTTAACGCATTGATGGAGAGTGGAAGCTATGGCTTTCATGTGATGCAGCCAAGGGCGTCCTAACAGAGCCGTGAATTCGGATGGAATGTCCATCACGTGGAATTTTGCTGGCACCATTTGGGTTTCGAACCAGAGTTCCAGAGTCACCGTCCCTGTGATGGGACGAGACGTGCCGTCGTAGGCCTCGATAGTCCGAGCCGACGGAATCGATGGCTTTCGTTGATGCGGAGGGCTCGCATCATGCCGAGAGGGAGAACGTTAACACCTGACCCGTTGTCTACCAATACTCCAGGGAGTGTTATGGTGTTGAGCTTGAGAGTGATGTACAGAGCTTCGTTGTGCCCCAAGGCATCTCTCGGTAAGTCTTCATCACGTAAAGTGATCATACCGCCATACGCCGGGAATCGTAGATCCGATCTCTATCCGGAGAAGGAGAGTCATCCAACCATCCGTTTCCTGTCTTCCTCTTGCAAGGTAAAGCCTTTGTTGGAGCCTCGGGATTGCGTTGAGGGTGTTTGTGGCGGTTGCCGCCCTTGGTTAGCACGTTGATCGAGGGCGAGTGCCAAGCCGACTTTGATCTTCCCTTGCCTGGTCCGAGCTCTAAGCCGGACAAATTGAATCTTGGCCGATCCCGCGGGGGGTTAGGCTTCGACCGGCGCAAGATTACCAAGATCCGAGGTATTCCTGTCCCAAGGTCTCGAGCTCTATTGTCGCCAGGACTTTTCGGCTTTCCCACCCTCGCTTGCTCTAAAGCCGCATGGCCCGGAGGAAGAGAGGACTGGCCGGAGTACAAGCACGTAGTAGTCGAACCTCCCTAAGGCTCTCCGAGTGTACCCACACCGGTGTCTCCAGCCTTCGTATCTTTCTCTCGCTTGCCGTTGAGAGGACTTCTTCTTCGTTTTCTCTGAGGATCGCTCCGGACCATGTCTGGGACTCGTACTCCGTGCAAAGTGAGCGGGCCACAAACATCGTAGCCGATGTGGACATTTGATGAGGACCCGACCGGAAGAGGCGGAGGGACCGGCTCGCGGCAATCTTCTTGGGCACCCACTCAATGGAATTCACGTCGTTATTGTTCGGAAAAGGGTTTCCGATCGTATTGGGCCCACGGGGCGCTCCAACTTGCCTTCTTCTATCAAGTTCGGATTTCGTATCGTAACCCCACGCAGCTTGTCTGGTATGGCCGTGATATCATGGAAGGCGCAAGATTTGCTCTTGTCGGCGTTGACTACGGGATTCTTGGGTTTGTAATTGGCAACGGGTTTAAGGAGACCTTCCTTGATTAACCCTTCCAAAGATCTTGCTCAGGGCATATCCAACTTGTCGAAGTGCACGGTAGACCGCTTCGAGGTGGAGTTGTTGCTTTAGGACCGGGTTTCGTTGCCCGACCGCTGTCCCCGATGGATGTAGTTGACAGACGTATCTTTCCTTTGCCTGGGGCCGGTGCGGGATTGAATGCAACCGCCGAGCTGGTATTGTATGGCCGCGCAAAGAGCCAACTTCTCCTCGAGATCCTTCTCGAACCGTGAGCCGCATTGACCATGGCCCTGAGATCCGGGAAGAAATGGTGACTGATGAGAGTTCCGATGGACGGTCTTAAGCGTGACTTGAAGATCCGCATCTGCTCATCCTTGGAGAGGGGCTCCATGATCTCGGAGAGTTTCCAACTCCACCTTTTGTAGAATTCTCCGACGCTTTCGTCCGCTTTCGCTCGGGTGATTAAGTCCTCACGACTTGTTTCCCACTCTAAGTTGGATCGGTACTGCCAGAAGATGTTACTAATCCGATCCTGTGTGTGGCGATCCGCAGCTTGACCTCGTAAACCATCGTAACGCCGAACTCTTGAGCGTATGCCGGAAGTGGTCGGCCATTTGCCGGAGGGTTGCTCCTTTCGCTCTCATGCCGAGAACGTAGGTGTCGACGTGCGTTTGAGGACATTCGGTTCCGTCGAATCGGTCCATCTCCGGCATTCTCGAACTTGGCAGGAGAGGCGTGACCATTCCCGGATCCGTGGACTTGAGCGTTTCCCGCTTGAGCCGCTCATGGTGGCTTTCGTGTCTTTCATCCGTTCGACCATCCAGCCAAGGTCGGGTCCAAAGGGTGGACCGTGAGGCTCGGCGCCGGTGCTACCACGTGAGCGGTAGTGATTGGAGGTGGAAGGCTTGATATATGTGGATATATGGGGGCCTTTTCTCGAACCGTATCGGGGTTTGTCCCCGGTGTTTTGGGATTCGTGTATAGGCAACGGGACGAACCCGGAGGGTATTGAAGGATATTGGCATCCTCGAGATGGTCCAAGCCGGTGCGCCGGTGGTATTGAGTGATAGGAGTAGCACCGGCCCGGCCAAATATGACAGTGGTTGCCCCGGGAGGTGGCAATGTGAAGCCTAGGTCGGCTGCTTCCTTGGTTAGAAGTCATCCCGTAAGTTGGCGGGGAGGAACCCGGTTGAAGGTTTGAGGAGCCGGTTTCGGGAATCGTCATCCTCGACTGTGACAAAAGTACCGTCCGACCGGGGATAGCCGCTATACCACGCTCATTCGTAAGCCGTACAACGAAATTCTCGCCGATCTTCTTTCTCGCCTCTTGTGAACCTCACAAGCCCTGATGGCTTCTTCCAAAGTCATATCTCGTTACGGTGGCGGGGGTCCTTCCCCGTCACGATTTCTCGGTGAGCTAGACATGTCGGAAATTCTGGCCGAGGGAACCGAGGGAACCGAAGAACCTGTCTCGACGCCGCCGTAACGGTGATCCCGGCAAGGCGCCGACCCGGAAATCTGAACCACTTTCTCGCTCGCCGCAGGAACGAAAGGAAGGGTTTAGGCTTCTGAAAGGGAGGATTTGGATCAAGGTTTCGGCTTGTGCAATGTGCGCTACCGATTAATGTTTACTTAAAGCGCGTTTTCTCGTAGTCCTAATCGGTTGGAAAAGAGCGAGTCTTCTTTTTCGCAACTAATCCTAGAGCTCTAATCAAGTGATCTCGTCACTACGCTTATAAGCCCCTCGTTTCCATTGTAGATCATCTTTCTCGGGACGGACTATCCCGAGCGAGGTCCTATAAGGCAAGCGAGTTCCACCGACAAAGGAAAAAGTGAACTTAAGGCTAGCCGATCACGCAAACTTTCAACGTATGTGACGCACGGCCACGCCGAAGTCAACGTCCTTAAGTTAAGGCGGGATCGTGCCAAAATTTCGGCATGACCTCTCCCGACTCGCTTGCGCGAGACCTTAGCTTTTGGCGTTGGCCAAGTTGTGGCCGGCACGGTGAACACGGTGAGGGTTTGGTGACACGGCGTCACATTGAACCTTCGGGTATATTTTTCGGCAGAGCTCCGCGTCAAAGTCAAGGCCGAAGAGCTCGAGACTTCGGGTCGGAACGACCTTCTGGCCTCAACCTCTCGAGCTTGACTCGGGCGGGGCCCGGCGTAAAACATACACTTAGGCTTTATGACACGAGCTAAGCCAAAACGAACCGGGGCCTTGGACAAAGTGTGACACAAAGAGTGCATGGCTTACACGGGCTAGGATGGGATGTTTGGGACGACCCCGTGCGCCCCCGAAAGGCATCTGGCAGGCCAATCGAGGTGCAACTGATAAGGCCATCCCAGGTTACGGGTTGTAGTGTGCAAAGGTTCCGAGGCGCAAGCGCACGTGAAGTGCGGTGTTCCGAGGCAAGAAGTGCGCGTAGGTGCGGTCACTAAAATTCTTTTTTTTTTTTTTCTGAGTAAAACAGAGATTTTTCAGAATGTGTCTTAAAGAATTATGATGCGCAGCTCAAAAGACAAAGAATGAAAATCAAACATGAATGGGGATGCACAAACATGGTATGATTTTGAAAAGTTGACAATGTAATGCCTTTTGAAAAAAAACCGTTCGAGGTTTAAAGGAACACACACACACGAAAACGAGGAAGGGTAAACGAAAGTTTGACCCACGGAAGGCTTTTTAGAAAACAACGGTAGTTTTGAAAAAAGTATCACTCTCCCCAGCGGAGTCGCCAACTGAAATTACCCGGACTTTCGCGCGCGGGCGCGGAAAGGGCGGTTGTCTTTCGCGGGGGGTTGGTGTCTGAGACCTCGCTTCATGGGAAGGAAAATGAGGAGTCGCCACGCGGTTTTTGTATTTTGAGCCCAAACGTTGAGAAACGGCTTTTGAAAATGGTGTCGTTTTTATTGGTAGCAAAAACTTAGGAAAAGGCTTTGAAAACAGGGGATCATTTTTATTGGTAGCAAAACGAGTAAAAAGCTTTGAAAACAGGGGATCATTTTTATTGGTAGCAAAAACGAGTAAAAAGATTTGAGTACCAGAGATTGTTAGGTTCGGAGGTCACGTTACGTTTCGGGAAGAGTATTACGAGATCACCCGAAATGCCTCGTATGACGAGTCTTTCTACCTTTCTCGAAAACGTGTGTGTGTGTGTATGTTTTGAAATGGGGGCTTGAATGACAAGCTTAATCTTGGTTTGAATGTCAAACGTTGATTAGGTGACTTTGTTTGAAAAGACGAGCGTTTGAATGACAAACGTTGGTTTTGAGTTTGAAATGAGCGTTTGCGTGGCAAACGTCGATTTTGATCCTTTTGAAAGAGAGTTCGAAGTACGAACTCCGATTTTGAACCGGGCGAGTCATTGTTAACGATTTTTACGGGAAAAAGCGTATTAAATGATTTTAAGTGTCAAATGGCGGCTTTTAGTTTGAAGATGAGCGTTCGGAGGCCAAACGTCATTTCGCGCGTTTTGAAAGAGAGTTCGAAGGACGAACTCCGGTTTTGAACCGGGCATTACATTGTAAACGATTTTTACGGGAAAAGCGTATTAAATGGTATGCAATCAACGAATCGGGTTGCGACTCGGACTTTGAAAAGTAAATACTATCACGATTCAAACGGGTCGGACTTTGTAAATGACAGTATTTAAAGCAGTATCAACGGAATCAAACGATCCGGAATCATAAATGACGATCAACGAGCCAAAACGGCTCGGAATTGTAAATGATGATCAACGAGCCAAAACGGCTCGGAATTGTAAATGACAGAAAGTAAATGACGATCAACGGATCGATCGATCCGGAATGGTAAATGACATAAAAAAGTAAACGGAACGGGGTCGGAACGCCGTTTTAACCCGTGATTACTTCTCTTACGGGAAGAGAAGAGGATCGAGGGGCTAAAACGTATCGAACCCCGTTAGACGGAGGCGTCTACATTTCAATAACGTGGTTCGAAACGGTTGTAGCGACTGGCGCGTAAACCGAGACGAAACGAGAGATTTAGAGACATGGAGTTATACCTATGGCTAGGATCGACTCCTTTGGCTCGGGGGTGTGTACGGGACACGGAAAGTAGTTTGAAACGGTGTTTCGGAGGGATGAGGGGCGTATTTGATCGAAATACGGAAGTTTCACGCGAATCGAGACAAAACGGGAGCTCGGGAGGGGTGAAACTCAGTTGGGCCATGGGGTAGAGTGATTTTTGGGAGTAAATTTTGTCCTCTTTTTGGCTTTGACAGCAACTTCTATTTATAGGTGAAAAATGCAGTAAGAGTCCGGACGGACTTAGACTGATTTCCAGGGTTTTGTGGTATTTTGGAATTTTGAGGGGCTTCACGGGCAATTTCGTAAAAGTTTGCACATGGAGTCCTACGGACTTTGACCGAAATCCGTGGGTATTTTAGTCTTTTTCCTTTGATTTCTGAGTGAAAGGTGATGGGTGGGCTGTGGCATGGCTGCCACATGTCCCATGACTCACCAAATGTGTGGGAGTTCGTTCCTGGTCCCGATTTTGTCCGTTTTTTAAAATAACAAACCGAAAATGTCCGAAACGCCCTAAAGTGCCGAAAGTGTGTTTTTCAGGGAAAGACGTACTTTTACGTGCGATGACGTGTGTTAAGTACGTTTCGACGTCGGGATGCACGGGGCAGTCCCGGGACGTCTCGTTGACTTGGCAACGGGGAGTTTAACGAGTTCCGGTTAACCTGGAGCGGGCCAGTTAACGTATTTCGGTTAACTTTCTGACGGATTTTGACAATCCGGATTTGGGTACTTACACTCCCCCTCTTCACAGTAACAAGGGGAACGACCCCGTCACTAGGTCCCGGCATTAAGCCTGCCTGGACATAGTAATGATCTGAGGCTTCTATTGCCAACCAGTCAAGGAGTCCCACCTCGGCGAACTCCTCAAGGCGCTTAATCAAGTCCTTGGTCCATTCGTACTGTTGAACGGGACCTGATGAAGTGGGAGCATGGCAAGGGGATTGGAACTCCCAGCCTTGGCGGCTCTCAACCCTAATTGCGTGATTCTCCCAACCTGCAACCTTGCTGGACATGGGGAGAAGAAGTTTTGGTTTCTTGGGGACACTACGGATGACGAGGAGCCAACTGTCCTTGACGAAGCTAACTTGATAGAAATGACGGAAGGCTCCCATGGTCGGCTCGTAACCTAAGCTACGGCAAAGCACTATAAAGCTAACGAGGACCCGGGTACCATTAGCTCCCAACATGGTCGGGACAGCCCTCACGTCGTCTAGAAATTCGTTGATAAAGGGGTCCAAAGGAAGACGAAGCCCCTGTTGAAATTGTTTGAAGTAAAAATCACTGTTCTAAAAATCGGCCTAGGCGGCCGCCTAGGCGGCGCCTAGGCGCTAGGCGGCGGCCGGGCGCCGCGACTTTAGGCTAGGCGGGGCAATTAGGCGCTAGGCGGGCTAGGCGGGGCTAGGCGGGGCTAGGCGGGCTAGGCGGTCAAAGGCGGGATGGGCGGGATTAGGCGGGACTAGGCGGGGCTAGGCGGGGCCTAGGCGGGATTGGGCGGTCTAGGCGGTCGAAGAGTTGGCGTTCGAGTTTTTAGATGCGTTCGACCGTAACGGGTATAACTTTTGATTCCGGAGGAGTTACGGGACGCACAGCATATCAAAACGACCGTCTTTTCCAGAGAAACAAAACTAATTGGGATATGCCCCTTGAGCGGCCCATAAATGGGCCAAAAAACGCTTCTAAGGGCCTCAAACGGCCTTCTGAAGTTTTTATCCGTTTTTTCATTGTTTTGGACCTTTTCGTAATTTTGCAGTTTTAGGGTTTCATTTCAGTAGGGTTTTTTCCAGACTTTATATACTTTATGTTAGGGTTTTGAGAAATGACGCCGTCTTCTAATGTTATGGTTCAATGACCGAAATTTCCTGACCCATAGTTGAGTTGTTCAAGATTTATACATTTATCCTCTTGAATTTGTCACTATGGACAGAAACCATGGAATATATATAAAAATGTGTGTAAATTCGTGGTCCCGCCTAGGCCCCGCCTCGGCCCCGCCTAGGCGCTCTAGGCGCTAGGCCCGGCCTCGCCGCCTAGGCGCCGCCTAGCAATTTTTAGAACCTTGGTAAAAATGGACGTAGCTATCATTGTAGTAAAAGCTCCTCTCTTCCTTATTTGTCGCACAAACGGGTTTGCCGATATATGTTAATCTGTATTCAGCTTTATCTACCCCGTATTTGGAATACAGCTTCTCCAGCATGGGATCCCCGGCCTTCGGAGGCCTCTCTCGTCGTTGCCCTCCACCTCGGCCTCCCCTTCCTCGGCCTTTACTACCTTCAACTTGGGCACCTTCCATGAAGGCATCAACTATCTGGGTTGACGAGGTGGCCTCTCCCCCTCTTCCCGTCATATCTGCAAAAAGACGAGGAGCATAAATTAGTTACCTCGTCCATAACTGACCTTAAGACGGGGAAGAGGGATATCCCCCCTCGTCATTATAGATAGGCCGAGGAGGGAGCCTTACCACTTAGACGCTCACGAACTATATGATCTGAAGACGGGTAGAACAGTTCGATGTGCTCCATCATCTCTGCCCTATCCTCAAACACAATAATATTGGGGGAATCAGACACAATCCTATCTATCCTTGTGGAATCTGGGTATTGAAGGAACATCCGAGTACGGCCATAACTTCTCAGCCTCTTTCCTATATCATCCAGGGTCAGCATCAACCAGGGTCCTCTCTCTCTCCGGTAAACCCTCAGATCGCCGGTGTGGTACCCATAACGGAATCGGGGGGAATGGTTCCAAGAACGAGCCATTTCTAGGGGTAATCAAAGATCAATGGGGGAGTTTATTCAATATTCAAAGGAATGCAGACAAAACAACCGAAAAATCCAAGAAATTCATGCAAGATTCAAAGAAACCCAAAAAAAACATGCAAGAAAAATCATAAATTCAAGAGAAGCTTCAAGAGCTCAACAATGGCGGTTTCCAAGATTAAAACTTTCCAAAAAACCCTACAAAATTGCGGATTACAAAGGTAAATCGGTAAAGGAAAGGGTTGTACCTGTTTTTTGTGTTGAGAACGGTCGGTATCGAGAAGTAAACACAACTTCGCCGGAAAAATCAAGCTCGCCGAAAACTGGGTATGATGAAGCTCTGAGATTCGCCGGTGAATTTCTTGCCTTTGCTCTCAAATAACTTGGGTGTGTAAAGGTTTAACTGAAAGGGGTTTTAGCTTTTTATACTCGCTAAATCCGGGTCAAACCCATGGGTAAAGTAAATAGCGGGTATGGCGCCACCAACATTAAATGTTGGTGACAACTTCCGAGGCGTGACAAGACTGGGGAGCCCCATGTAATCATCAGAATATTAACCGTCAGATATATGAAGCGACGCCAAGGACACGTGTCAAGTCTGTTCGTATTTCATAAGCCGAGGACGAGATGACTTTCTCCTCGTCCTAGGCCGAGCTAGAAAGTCGGGGGCCACTGAACAGTATAAACCGAGAAACGAACACGGCCTTGTCCGAGTTGGGCCTAAAGGGATTGGCCCATAAATATAATCCAATATATAAGTATCAATGATCAGTTACCAGGGCCGAGATACCCTCCTCGTATGCCGAGGAGTATCTCCTCGGCCTTACATTGACAACGAGCTCTCCATACTTGGCTCATCATGCTCTGAGACGTCACAAGTGACGAGGAGAGAAAAATTCTTACCTCGGCATATCATCAAATGACGAGGAGACGTAATCATTCACCCCGGCATATTCACATGTCGGCCAATCATCAAATGACGAGGAAGCAGAATCACGCATCTCGGCTTACATGACAATGCCGAGATAAAACATTAATGCTCCTCGGCTTTCCGGCTAGCAGATCGTACAATCCTATTCAAACAAGGATTCAACAGTTATGATCCAGTCAGGATTGTAACCACCTACATCAATTTAAGTCAAACAATGACTCCTTAACAGATATAATTCTCGTAGGATTATATCTTATCTCTTTACAAGTTCAATTCTACATGGATTCTATCAATCCATCCCTATAAATACAAGTCATATGGCCTATTATTTGGTACGTTACTTTTTACAATACAGAAACTCTGTCAATTTAGTTTCTCATACACAAATCGTGAACTTACTCTCACGCTGGAGGGCCTTTAGCCGAACTCGCCCCGGCTTAGTTTACGTGTTTTCTCTTATTTTCAGGCCTTGCAATCTCCGGAGCATCCGAACGCTTGAATTTAGACTGATTTGACGATTTTGGCATCATCAAATCGTATAATGGGAGCTGTAAAAAACGTATTCCTTCATGAAAAAGTCTTCAGTTTTGATTTGTGGTTGCTATATATTCACAACAATTATGATTATAATTGTATATATTTTTTGGTACAAATAATTGCTATACATACACGGTAGAGATTTGTTGAGCAATACTCCCTCCGTCCCACTTCACTTGACACTAATTTCCATTTTGGTCCGTCCCACCTCACTTGACACTGCCCAAAATGAAAAGTTTTTACACTCACAACACCAATCAAATCACTATTCTCTCCACTCATTCTCTCTCCTACTTTACCTTTTCTACTCACAACATTTTCTTTAATTAATTATCTCTCTTACTTTTTCTTAGTTACCGTGCCCACTTCTTTGGTGCCAAGTGAACCGGGACGGAGGGAGTATGTGAAATTCAACGAGCACTTTATGAGGAAAATATTGGTAGGGCTAAATCGTGTTCGAACCCTGCAACACATCAACAGTTCTAAATAATCTTGACGAAACCCGTTAAATGGGCTTCAGTAGCAACAAAATTAAAAAAAGCAATAATTAAAATTAAGTAAATAGCTTGTCATTACACAAATTATTGCTATACACTGTAGTATAATGTTCCCAAGTAATTCTCTAAAGCAAACAATTATGTTGTATATTGTATATTTTTCACAACTTTACCTAGAGAATCAATATATCAAAAAGGGAAAGAAAAAAAAAAGAATTGAAACCTTTTGTTGTTTCTCCACTGTTTCAACAGAAAAGTTAGACATTCCATGTAAAATAGAAAAAAAATATGAAAGGGAGTAATAAAATTAGAAGAAAAAAGAATTATGAACTGATCCCAAAATGAATATCCATTTTTATATTTGATAAAAGAAAATGGACATTCATTGGGACGGATGGGGTATAAACAGTCATTAATGAATATAAAGAGTCGAAAACGCACATGGGGATTTGGCGCACCGATGTAAAAATTCGTAGGCACTGGAGATCGTAGGTTCGATCCCCAGAAGTGAAAAAAAAAAAAAAAAAGTCGAAAACCATGTTTTCATGAAGATTGACATTCTTTAAGAAAGAGATCATGGCATCCCTCCAAATATTTGTGAATACTTAGAAAAAAGTGAAGAAAATTCACTTGGATCTTGAAACAAACCACCCATATCTGGAAAACCACTCATGAAAACCCCATTATTAGAATTCTCACCTTTATATGTATGATCTCCTATGAATTCCTTCTTCACTTTCCCACCATATTGCGAAACCGGGATTCCATTTTTTACTTGTACCATATCGCTTATAGAAACATTCTTTCTGCTTGCAGGAGTCACGACCTGTATATTGGATTCGTTCCATACTCCATAATGATTTGAGTCTTGTACGTTGGACCGTCCTTTTAGTTGTACCATCTTTCTTGGCCTTGAAGCTTTGGGTTGGCAAATACTACTTGTACTTTTGGTACTACTATTAGTACTTACTTTGCTATGAGCTCGTTGTCCGGTTAGGCTTTGCACTAGTTCCCGGAAGTTGGCTTCATCCGTCATGATGATTTTGGGGGAAAATATGTGAATTATGCGTATTTTTGGCGCGATCTTTGATTTTAAGTGGGAATTTTCATGTATTCTTAGCTTTGGATGACTGTGTATGGAATCACTTGCACCTTGCCGCTTCATTATTCCTGCAGTATCAAGGAAGAGAGAGAGAGAGAGAGAGAGAGAGAGATGGTTAAGGTTATAAGGAAGAAGAGTCTAGGGTTGAATACTTATAAGGAAGAAGAGTCTAGGGTTGAATACTTATCAAGTATCAACTCAGAGAGAAAGAGAGAGAGAGAGAGAGAGAGAGATGGTTAAGGTTATAAGGAAGAAGAGTCTAGGGTTGAATGCTTATACTGATTAGGTAATGAAAATTGTTGACATAAAGATCAATTTTGTATGTCTCTTGGAAGGAACCTAGAGATGAATCTTTGTTCTAAACCAACTTGTAAGAAAAAAATAAATGATAAATATTACATTCATTTGACAAAACAATTAGTAATCTAAGAAGATTGAGGTGAATAAATTATTGAAGTCCGGATCATTATAAAATACAATTATATACATCAATGTGTTAACAACGAGCTAACAACACATTAGAACACGCTAAATAGATCTGCACACTTGGAAATTAATGGAATAATTCCACGAGGCCCCTCACCCCAAATCATTTTCCATAAAAGCACAGATGAGATTCAAAATTCCACACTCAAATAGATGTCCGAATCAAAATTCCACAAAAACCCAAAACCTGATTATAAGAGTTATTTTAGTCTTATACATTTGGGTATAGCAACGGATTGCTTAATAAAATATGAGATTTTTTAATTGATTTTAAGAAAAGGTGAAAATTTTGAAAAAAAAATAATAATTTTATGCCTAGGTATAAGAGTAATTTCAGTTTTATACCTTTGGGTAAAAGAGCGACGGACAGGGTTAATGTGTAAGCGTGAGTTTTTGTGAAATTTTGCATATCGCATGATCTTTTATGTATTTGTTATGTCGCCCATGGGTTACGGAGTCCATGACCCGAAATTAATATGTAAATAATTTTGCATCTCACTTTGACTTTTGATGATCAATAGTTCTATATTAATGAACTCTGACCAAACACTAATGTTAATTTAATCATCATAATAAAAATCTAATTTTTTTATTGATAAATCACTAATTGATTTATCAATAACAAATCTTAAAATTTCATTTAAAATTATTTTATTTATATTAATGTTTGGTTAATGCTCATTTATATTGACCATAGAATAATAATGTGTTATGGATCATCACACACTCAACTGCCAGCAACTTGTTGCTAGCTGCCTTGTGGGAAATGGGTAACTTCAAGTTGGTGATTTGTTAAATCGTTGACTTAAAGGCTTAACTGCTACAATTAAGCAACTTGTTTATGTTAGTCAAAATAGAAAATAAAAGACATGGGTGTGACAAATGCAGGAGGCAATTGTTTAATTTGCTGTGTGATTCATAGAAGTTGACTTTTTTTTTCCATGAAGAATTATAACCCCAAAAGTAGATTTTTTTCTCAAATAATTACATTTTAAAAATATAAATCACAAAATAACTCACATTTGAAACTATCTTTCCAAATGACCAACTTTTTATAACTCGTTAAATAGTGTAGCGAGTTCAACATATTAACGTTGAACTCGCTACACTATGTAGTGAGTTTAGTTAAATTAAGATTTAGGCGTTTGAATTAATCATTTGTAATTAACAAAGAATAACTCGCTACATCATGTAGCGAGTTTAGGTGTACACAAAACTCGTCACATGGTGTAGTGAGTTTATAAAGACATTTTTCCAATAGATAAGGTTTTCACATTCAGATTTATTCTCATTCTCATATCCTCAAGTACTTACTCTCTCAAAAAAAAAAATCCAAATATTCACATTATTTAATTTCGTAAGAATCGTTGAATACCAAGAATCGATGTAAATTAATTAACATCATATTAATCATTGTTTTCACTTGTGTTTAGATATAAAATTTAAGTTTTTAACTGAGTTTTAGTATATTATATATATACATGTTAGGGTTTTGTTATATACTTCCTCCGTCCCACTCCAATTGATACTTATTTCCTTTTTGGTCCGT
The DNA here is from genome assembly GCA_022495995.1 of Adenophora triphylla var. japonica. Lineage (NCBI taxonomy): Eukaryota > Viridiplantae > Streptophyta > Magnoliopsida > Asterales > Campanulaceae > Adenophora > Adenophora triphylla. The sequence goes on from JAFEMH010000902.1 coordinate 177,003, forward strand.
CCCACACCAATTGATACTTACCCAAAATGGAAAGGAATATTCACTATTTACCCCACTCATTCTCTCTCCTATTTTACTTTTTCACTCACAACATTCTCTCTCCTAACTATTCCTCCCACTCATTCTCTCTCCTATTTTACTTTTACACTCACAACATTCTCTCTCCACTTTTTCCCTTTCTTACCTTTCCTTAATATGTGTGCCCTTTTTTTTGGTATCCATTGCTATGGGACGGAGGGAGTAGGTTTTAACACTATGATTTTGTAATATAGGGTTAAAGATGAACGGGGTTCTATCATTTTCATTTACTATTGGGGAGGTGATGATAAACAACCATTTGATGGTCCTCATTTAAAAAAAGAGCCAAAATGTGCAATTAGAGCTAATTGTCGATGGAGATACAATGAGTTGATTGATATATTATATAAAAAGATGGGCTTAGATCGATAACAATATGATTTGGAAGTCATTTATAGATGTCCTCATACTTTTGATAGCGGGATTGGTGAGTACTTTCCTTTCCTTATTGAAGATGATGCGTGTATGAATATAATGTTCGATGTTTTAGCTAAATTTGGGGGATGGGTAATTTGCAGTTGTATGTGGTTGTAAAATTGATTGAAAATCGATGTTATCCAGAGTTTGAAACACTGCACAGAGAGACCATTTATAGGTATTTACCAAGTTATAATCTTGATGCAGGGGTTGGTCCAATGACACAAACTCTTGTATCAACCCAAACACCAAATTATGATGATGGGGCATGCCAAAATGATCCTGTTAATGACGATAATTCTGAAGATGATGTAAATTATGAAGAAGAAGAAGAAGAAGACACTGATGTAGATGCAATGCTAGACGATAATGATGAATATCAGGAGGGTAGTAGTGATTCTGATGTCGATTTGGGAGAGGGTGATAATGGACCGATTGATGATGACGTGGAAACACATTTGGTTCATTATAAAGCGCCGGATAATTGAAGGTATGGGAGAGTAGATTATCCTTTTTACAGTGATATTGGTTGTTCTGCTCGACAAGAAAAAGGCTTCATTGATTACCATAATGCACCTAGTTTTTCGGTTTGAGATCCGGAGAAACATGAAATTGCTAAAGGGATACGCTTTTCTATCAAGAACGATGCGCAATTTGATATAAAAAGGTACCATATTCGCACTAATCGCCGGTTCAGGGTAAGAAAGAGAACAACTCAGACATGGGTAATTGAATTTCTATTGAAAAAAATTTCATGCAATTTTTATGTTCGTGTGAGTAGGAGGAAGTTTGGCTATTGGGAAGTGATCAATTATAAGGCTACTCATTGTTGCTTATATTCTGGAGAAAGTCGAGATCACCCCAATCTAGATGCGTAGTTTATTGGTCGGCAAGTAGTTAGTTGTATTAAGGCCGATTCAGATGTAAAGGTTGGAGTTATTATTGCACATATCAGTGGTATGTTTGAAAATGAAATTACGTATAAGAAGACATGGTGTGGAAAGCAGAAGGGCATTTCATAGGTTTTTGGAGATTGGGATGAATCTTATATAACGTTACCTCGTGTCCTAGAAGCCATCCAAAAATACAACCCCATAACAATTGTTGAGTATACTCATCCTCCTCCTCCTGTCGGTGAATTACACATGTTTCAATGGGTGTTCAGGGCATTTGGATCTTACATTGAAGCTTTCTCTCATTGTCGGCCTGTCAATTCTGTTGATGGAACATTCATTCATGGTAGATATAAAGGGGTAATACCGATTGCCATAGGTGTTGACGCCCAAGACAGTATACTCCCTCTTGCATTTGCTGTTATTGAAAAAAAGGACTAGACGAACTGGCGTTGGTTCTTATATCTTCTTTGCAGACATATTATAAAGAGTCGTGAAGTATGCTTGATATCTGACCGTTATCACGATATTCTTAAGACTATAGTGGAAGATACGTGGTGGCCAAATATCCATCATCGATATTTCTTGAGACATATGCGAGCAAATTTCTTGGATAACCATAGAGGGGAAGGTTTGAAGTATCTGTTTTGGAGAGCGGGTAGAGCAAGTTAAGATAGAAAATTGAAATCTACTTTAGAGAGTATCCGTTCAATTAACCCCGAGGCAATTGCATGGTTTATGAATTTAGATGCCAGAAAATGGACATTGGCATACGATGGTGGTTACAGATATGTCATTATGACTACTAACATGTCTGATGTTTTCAATGGTGTCATGAAGGGAGCCTGTGGGATGCCAATCCCAGCAATTGTTGAAACTGTTTTCTACCATTGTGTGGAGTACTTTCAAATAAGGCATGAATTTTCAATTAATGCATTAGGAGGTAATACTAATAACCCTAACATCAATCCCCTACACCAATTCATCCAGAAAGTTCATTACCGATACTTGAAGAATAGCGAGAAAGGTATGACACGTCAGGTAAGGAGGTTCAACAATCATGCAATGGGGGTGTATCAAGTGACAACCGCACGTTAGGATGATAAAGGTGGAAATATCCAAATTTTCTGATTTAATGAGCGTACCTGCACATGTGTGAAATGGGTTGCCTATCACATGCTCTGTTCCCATCTTCTTGCATGTTGTCAAGCATAACATCTTGACGGTCATTTTTTCGTTTTTCCATTTTGCACCATAAGTGATAGGTTCCGCAAAGCGGCAGTTATCTTTTGGAAAGTCGATAACCTGAGTGTACCAACTGCATTTTTTTAAACAAAGTAATTGTCATGAGTTTTTATAGCATTAGCTATACGAAAGAATAACTCATGAGACATTTGAAATCTACGTTCGCTCTTCTCCCATGTGGTTTTATCTGCGAAATAATCATTGAACATTCTAAGATCACCCATTTCTCTTGATCGATCGATCGTTATATGGCCAGGAATTGAGTCCTACGGATAATCGCCGCTAAAACATGTTTTTCTGGTAGTGGAGGAAGAAGACGAGTTAGATAATACTGAAAGTGATGGACCGCAAACACATGTTTGACCAACTTTGTCTTTGTATTAAGCATTTCGGCATGCTTCATCACATTTGCTTTCGCCATAAGAAATGTTAGACAACTTTTCTCCAAAGTTCTATTCTCTTTTCCAACACAAAGACGAATAACACACACCTCAACATTCATTTCTATTCATTTATGTTTGAGGTGATATTAAAATATCTTCAAGTGAAAAGCAATTTCTCAATTATTGTCATCACTTGAGAATTTCACTCAACACCATCCATTCGACATGGTTTTCATGAAAGACTATTTTCACTTCTTCCATATGATTTTTTACGATTAATGAAGTCCACTATTTTAAAATGAATGAAGCGGCGTACGATGAATTTCATTTTACCCGCATTCTTGATTTTATATTTATAGTCCAACGACTTCCACAATTCTTTTGTCGTTTTCTTGGTACTATATACACCCTCCGTCCCACACCATTTGATACCAAAAAAATGGGCATGCGGATTAAGGAAAGGTAAGAGAGAGAAAAAGTGGAGAGAGAATGTTGTGAGTGTAAAAGTAAAATAGGAGAGAGAATGAGTGGGAGAAATAGTTAGGAGAGAGAATGTTGTGAGTGAAAAAGTAAAATAGGAGAGAGAATGAGTGGGGTAAATAGTGAAAATTCCTTTCTATTTTGGGTAAGTATCAATTGGTGTGGGACGGACCAAAAAGGAAATAAGTATCAATTGGTATGAGACGGAGGGAGTATATTATAACAAAATCGACAATTCGTTAAATATATAGTTCCGACAAAGGAAATTCATATGTTTCAACCGCACTCACGGCTTGAACATTCATCACATTTTCACCCAACTTTGTATGATTTTTCATAAGAAACCTCTCTAAGTTTAAGGTGTTTAAGTATAACATCTTTTGTTGCTATCACTTAAAGTCAAGGCAAATAAAATTTTCTAACTTCTCACTATGGTGATCCGGAATACTTGGAACAACAACATTTCATTAGAGATTTGTCTCCACACAAAGAGCATTTACCAAATATTTGATTTAATTTTCAACAATTATAACTTTGTTGTTACAAATATAATTCTCAAACTTAATTAGAGAATTAATTCCAAGAATAAATTGCTAATTCAATAGAAGAATTAACATAATTTATTTTTTATAACCACTCATATTTATAAACCTATAAATTACTTAATGGAATTATAGTTGTAGGTTAATTATTCCAAAATTTTAAAGGTCTCATCTTTAAGTACCTCTAAATTAGAGAAAGTTACATTCTCATTTACAGAATACACAATTTATTTTAGAAGTCCTCTTTCTAAATATTATGTGTCATTTGTCATCATCAATAATAATAAGATTTAACAACTTACTTTAAAAAGTTCTATCGTTTTTATCTTTATAATATTAGTCACATACTTCCCTAATAGGTTTTAACAACTTATTCCAATAGGCCCTATGATTTTAGTTATTGTAACATTTGTCAATGTTCACAACAATATAATTCAACAACTTCTTTCAAAAAGCTCTATTGTTTTTATCTTTGTAACTTTGTTACTAATAATAATAATAATAGGATTTAATAACTCATTTCAAGAAGCCCTATCATATTTGTCTATACATCATTGATAAAATGCAACATTAAAGACTACATCTTTTAGCGTTCATCTTCTCAACATAGTTCCAGCGAACTGTTCAATTTTTCTCACTATAATTCTTGTGAACCATAAAAACATTAAATACTACATCTTTCAACGTTCATTTTCTCAATTTATTTCCTACGAACTTTTCAATTTATCTCACTATAATTCTCATGAACCATAAGAGATATATCACACATTATATAAACACTAGAAGTGGCTTCGCAACAACTATTTTACACAATCGTCGCAACATCCTTAATGTCCATTCGTTATTTCATTATATGTTCAATTTTTTTTATTTTTTTTCCTTTCATAAACTGTTATGTTCCGAAAATTTTATATTCATCTCCACCTAAAATATTTCGTTCTCCACCGTCCAGATTGTTCTTCTATGCGTCTAGAACTTGCTCACCAAATTTGAGCTCGATCCAACGGTTCAGGAATTGCAATTTTACCACAGCTGGTTATTGCAAAAACTTGCTGGAATTTTCTTTAATTCATCTCTTCCATCGTTTTCTATCCTTTCTCCCGTGACCAACTCTCCACCGGATTTCTCAAATCTGTAGTCCTTTATCAAATAGGGAATTTATCTTAAGATTGTTAGACAAAATCTTACAAAAGCACAAAAGAGAAAATAATTACAATAAATTAAATGATAAAATTATATTAAAACATAAACAAAGAGAAAAACCGTAGGTTGATCGTATTGATTTTGTTCGAGTCATGGGTAACACACTCTCATTAAGACAAATTCTCCCCCTCACCGAGTTGTGGTTGAGGTTGTTTTGCACGTTCGTCCCACAGGATAAAACGGACGGACCAGACTATTATTACACACTAGAATCTCCGACAAATTGAAGCAATGATTGGACAAATCACCATACCATTGTATACTATTCTAGGTGGCCAAACAAAGAAGAATAACAAATTGCAAAGGGAGAGGAGGAAGATTGATGAAAAAAGTTATTTTCATTTGTTTTGGGTTTCTCTAGTTATAGCTTAAACAAACATGTGATGAATTCCCAATTAATCCTTTTATTAATATGGAAGTCATTACCTTGTATTGATGGAGTTTTATTCCACAACTTGTAACCCCAAACCCATGGTAATGATTCCAATTAATCTCTTAATTAATTTGGTAATCATGACACATCAATAGTGTGGTTAAATTTTAAATGTTTACACTTTCAACCTATCAACTTTGAGCTATCATTTCTTTCTCATCCAATCTCAAATTGGACATATAGATATACCATTTCAATGTTCAAACGTAGTGAAACATGAACCCACAATAATATTTGTCAAACGACAAACGATTAATGTAAGGAATACACAATTTCCTTCACACACAACATATTTTTCTAACACTAATAAAATTAATGAAGTGGGTGTACACTATTATATCTAGACAATTCTTCAATTCCTTTAGAATGGCTGCAGAGCTTTGAAGAGTAAGGCTTACGGCCTTGTTCTTTTTCTAAGCTTCAAGATTCAGCTAAAAGGCAGTTAAAATGCAACAATCTTATCTAACCCTAAAGTGTTTGTGTCACTAGTTTCCTCTATTACAACAACTTTAATGTTGAACCTTTCAGGTAAGGTCCTCAAGATTTTGCTTATCAATCTGGCATTTGAAATAGACTCACCAAGACTAGTGCATTAATTTGAGATCTCATGAATTTTAGCAGTATAAAAGACAATGTCTTATGTCTCTTCCATTTTTAGTATCTCAAATCTTTCCATTAAGATCTTGAGACTAGTGGATTTTACACTTGTAATACCCTCATATTGCATCTATAAGATGTCCCAAACAGATTTATCAATGCTTTCATTAGTGATAAGTTTGTACATATTTTCAAAAATATGGCTGAAAATAGAACCCATGACTTTTGAATTATAATTTGCAGAGGTGATTTCATCAATAGTCCAATCGGCCTCAGGTTTTCTTTCAAATATTGGTTCACCAACACCTGATGCAAGCTTATTCTCCATAGTTGGAGGTTGCCAAGTAACAAGTATACACATACACGCTCTTTCATCACTGGATTTGATGTAGTTAAGCATTTTAGACTTCCAAAAGAATAATTGGTACCATCCAAGACTGCAGATTTGTTTTGATGATTTTGACATTCCATTATAACTACACTTTTTGGATCAACACTCAATAATGTCGAGATTTGGCTCTGATACCAATTGAAAATTTAGTGTAGCTAGGAGATCAAGTTTCAACAGAATAGAATATGAATGTGTGTACAGATGTGAATCACAACTGTCCACACATCTAAAAAAATGCAGCAGAATAAAAGTAATAACACGAAGGTTTAAAAGTTTACTGGTTCTAACCCATCAAACAAGGCTTTAAACCTAAAAATGTTATCACTATTAAAGATCTGATTTACTGACTAAAACAATGATAAGTGAAACAAAAACATAAAAATAATAAAGTGAGTCATAACCAACTTCTAAACAATGGACAATCTTCCTTTGTCAAGGAAAGCTTATTCTAAACAGAAGAAAAACAAAGAACTTGAATGAAATATAGATGTGAGTTCAGATGTAAGAAACAATTGCAATGGCAACCTAAAAAAACTATCTAGAATCCGTGAAGAATAAAGAGTTTTCTCTTCAAAATAATTCTTGATGCGTGTCCTTCTCTTTTACCGTGTACTTTGTATTTATAGGCACATTTGAGAAGTCATTCAATCAATCTTTTCCTTCTTTGTAGCAATCCAAATCCTATAAGAAAATAAAAGATTGACACTAACAAGAAAAATAGATTTGTTAGTAACATTAGTCGTAATCATAATATATTTATATAAATAAAAGATATGTACAAATATTAACAATATCCTTTTTCATATATGATTATAAATATTTGATAGAAAAGTCAAAAACCCACTTATCAAATTTATCAATTTGTTTCAAATTAGGAAAGTCAATATTTCCTAAAAAATCATTCTTTCAAACTCTTTAGAGGAAGAATGTCTCCATAAGTTCTAAAAGAGTTTCATAATGCCTCAAAGTTTCTTTCCATATTATATTATCATATTGTATTAATCTGTAATAATACTAAATAAAAGATAATACATAATACTGCACACTGATATAATACAACATTGATGATGACAGAGAGCGCCGACGACCAGCGATCGGTGATGGCAGGCGGCGACGGTGGTGGGCGACAGCGGCGGTGGTGGTAGCAGCAGACAGTATTGATGATAATGTATCATAATTTTTTAATATTGCATATAGAATGTATTATAATATAATACTGCATATAGAATACAGTATAATATAATACTGTATAAAAAATTATGAGACATTTAATTGATGAAGAATTTATGAAAAAATGATTTATCCCAAAAAAAAAGAAAAAAACTTATGGGTAAAATTTCCCTATTTAGAAGATTCGGAAGATTTGTAGAAGAAAAGACGAAATAGGCCTCTTAAACAAGCGCATGCAAAAGGAGATTCTTGAGAGGGAGGAGAAAGAGTAATAAATACTCGTCCTGCTCATTAGGATTTATGTAAACTTGATTATACGCAAAACACGCAAAGAGCTATTTTTCAAACGGCATTCGATCTGATGCCATTTTTTATACGAGAAATCAGTGGTTTGAACCTCACTAAATGCAATTTTTAGCACTTTGAAGTGCAATTTTTATAATAGATTAAGTCATTAATTAATAAAAAAGGTAAACTTGATTATACTTTGACAAAGTAATTTAAGTAAAAACAATTATCTTCATAAAAATAATAAAATTATTATTGTATCACAATTAATAATACTCTCAATAATAAATTTAAGATTTTCTTATATTTATTATTTTTTATTTAAATTAAATTGAACAAAATATACTTAAATTGAACAAAATTCGATTTCGACCGGGACAGTTTTAAATAGTACTCCTATTTCGCCAATTGAGATAAGAGAATTGCTCCCTTCCACCCATAGTTAAACCATTGTTAAACTTAAGATACGATTTAGGCATACTTAATAAAATGTGGGACCACTATCAGGAACCACTGCAACCATTTCACATTAGTATAACATTATTTGCTTTAAATTTCGTTGTACGAATTTATTTTTGGATATCTCTCCCAATGTCTCATACTAATAAAATTAATACTATTATATAATAGACAATTCGTCAACGTGGGACTTGGTTGACAGTCCAACATAAAATTGCACTTAAAATTTAATTTTTTATATATAAACACGACATTTATTTTACGATTGGCAAAAAAATATCACACTTATTATGGAACACAAAAAAGTCGATCCACATATTTATTTACCAATGTGTATGTATTAAGCAAGTAATGACCAAGAGATAGAATAAGATATACAGGTAAACAAATGGTAATATTATCAAGGTAAGCATGCTTAAGGTCTCTTTCTGGGGATAACACAATGGTGATGTTGCGATTTTGACATTTTCTACAAGTTATACAGCATGCCTGATGACAAGCAAGCAACTATCGCACCTCGTCATCTCGAAAAAAAAAAACCATTAAAAGAAAGAAAGAAAGAAGAAGATGATTATCCAAGCCCGCTATGAGGCATGCCGGATCCTTGTTTTTCAGGATGGGTCGGGCAAAATCTGCGGGCTTTTTGGGCCCGTTCAGCCGCCTAGATTCAAAAAATTCATTTTTTTTATAGGTATTGTCTAAAGTGTCCTCTGATAAATTGGTTAAGAAATACTCCCTCCGTCCCACCTTAGTGTAGACTAAGGTGGTGGACACAATAACTAAGAAATATTATTAAGATAATGAAAATGTGTGGTAGAAAATGAAGAGAGAGAATGAGTGGAGTGAATAGTAGGTTGGTTGAATAAATTGTATGGTGAAAAATGAAGAGAGAGAATAAGTGGGTGGGGTAGGGAAAATAAAAAATAATAAAAAACTTTCTAATTTTGACAGTCTACACTAAGGTGAGACGGACGAAAAAAGAAAGAAGTCTACACTAAGGTGAGACGGAGGGAGTAAAAAATAGGGATATTTTAGAATCAATTTTTGGGTAGAGTCGACCTTGGCTCTACAGCCTCTACTAGTAAGCCTTTTCTCCTGTAATAGCTTTTTGGCAACCTCTGGCTCTGCTTGTGGATAATTTACGATAAGAATATAGAATATTATACTCCCTCCGTCCCATAGCAATTGATACTTATTTTCTTTATGTTCCGTTCCACACCCAATTGATACTTACCCAAAATGAAAAGGAATCTTCACTATTTATTCCACTCATTCTCTCTTCTATTTTACTTTTTCACTCACAACATTCTCTCTTCTAACTATTCCTCTCACTCATTCTCTCTCATATTTTACTTTTACACTCACAACATTCTTTTCACTTTTTCTCTCTTTTACCTTCCCTTAATATGTGTGTTCTTTTTTTTTGTATCCATTGCTATGGGACTGAGGGAGTAAAATTTATCACATACAAGACAATGGTTCATTGGTAAAGCTTCTTATGCTTTGATCTGAATTCGATTCTCTTTTCTTACGTTTCCCATTTTTAATTTTTTGGAACTTAAAAAATAAATAAATTAGGCTTTTCTTTTTAACACCAATCAGTGTATTGATTTTTGGCCGCTAGGGTCGAAATGACCAAATTGCCTTTCCCAACTGGAGATGGCCATTTTGGGCCGTGCCCCGTGGGCGGCCCGCCCGTCCCGTGGCCCGCTGCCCGCTTGGCCGTTCAGCCCGTGACTCGTTATTGGCTTGGCCCGCTTCGTATACGAGATGGGCCTGGATCAAAGATGTCCGCACGGACCGGTCTTTGACCCGCAGATCAGAAGACCCGTTTGGTCTGTGGCCCATGATAAATGCAATGTTAATCACTTCAGGGGCACTACATAGTTTATGGGAAGATGCCTGTATCACAGCAAATATGATACTGAATAGGATTCCTCATAAGAAAAGTAAACATTCTCCTTATGAATTGTTTAAAGAAAAAATGCCTACTTTTAAAAGGATGAAAGTGTGGGGTTGTCTAGCCAAAGTTCAGATTCCTTTACCAAAAAGGACTAAACTTGGATCAAAAACTATAGATTGCATATATCTTGGCCCTGCTGAGAATAGTGCAGCATATAAGTTTCTGATTTATGAGTCTAAGGTAGAAAATATGCACAAAAACTCAATCATAGAATTTGCAGAGGCAGAATTCTTTGAGAATATTTTTAAAGAAAATTATACAAGGAAAAGAATGTATAATGATACATTATCTCAAAGTGAAGGAAATGGAAACGACTCTTCTACGGTTCAAGAAGAAAATATTGAACCGAGACGGAGTAAACGTGGAAGGATAGCCAAAGATTTTGGAATTGATTATATGACTTTTTCTATAGAAGATGAACCTCAAACATATAAGGCTGCTATGGAATCATCGAAAGCATCTTATTGGAAAGAGGCTATCCAAAGTGAAATAGAATCCATTTTACAAAATAATACATGGAAATTGGTTGATTTACCTCCTGGGCATAAACCAATAGGCCATAAATGGATTTTTAAGAAAAAGTTAAGGCCTGATGGTACCATAGAAAAATATAAGGCTCGAATAGTAGAAAAGGGGTATCGTCAAAAGGAAGGTGTAGACTTCTTTGATACTTATTCACCGGTTACTAGAATTACGTCCATAAGAACGTTATTTGCTATAGCAGTTGTTCACAATTTGGAAATACACCAAATGGATGTTAAAACTGCATTCTTAAATGGTGAATTAGATGAAGAAATTTATATGCACCAACCTGAAGGTTATGTAGTTAAAGGTCAAGAAAATAAGGTTTGTAAATTGATTAAATCACTTTACGGCCTTAAACAAGCTCCAAAACAATGGCACAAAAAATTTGATAATACACTTTTATCAAATGGTTTCCATATAAATGAATGTGATAAATGTGTTTATATTCATTTTATGTTTATATGTGGATGATATGCTAATAATGGGAACAAGTAAAGATGTAATTCACCAAATCAAGAAAATGTTGCACTCCTCATTTTTTTTTCACTACTCACACACACACACACACACACGCACGCACAGAAGCGCCTAGGAGATAAATCCTAGGGAGAGAAAGCCTTCCCTCTAACTTCTAGGGGGATTGAACCCATGACCTCCAGGTTGGAAGCCATGGGCTCTAGCCAGCAGGCCAAATCCCCATGTGCTTGCACTCCTCATTTGATATGAAAGATATGGGAGTAGCAGATGTAATTCTTGGTATTAGAATTCAAAGGAATTCAGATGGATACATACTTACTCAATCTCATTATGTTGAGAAAGTCCTAAGAAAATTTGGACATTATGATGATAGACCGGTTGTTACTCCATTTGATCCTTCTAGCCAACTTAAGAAGAATCAATGAGAAAGTGTGTCTCAGTTAAAATATACTCAAGTTCTTGGAAGCTTGATGTATATAATGAACTGTACAAGACCGGATTTAGCATATGACGTGAGTAGGCTTAGCCGATACTCGCATAATCCTGGACAAGATCATTGGTTTGCACTAGTAAGAGTACTGCGATATCTGAACATACAATGAACTATGGATTGCATTATACAAAGTATCGTCCTGTTTTGGGAGGATATTGTGATGCAAATTGGATTTTCAATAATTCAGAAAGTAAATCTACAAGTGGTTATGTGTTTACACTTGGAGGTGCAGCAATATCTTGAAAATCATCTAAGCAAACTGTGAATGCACGATCGACTATGGAAGCAGAATTTGTAGCCTTAGATAAAGCCGCTGAAGAAGCGGAATGGCTCAAAAATTTCCTAGAGGGTATTCCATTATGGACTAAGCCTGTTACATCCATTTGCATACATTGTGATAGTATGGCTGCTCTTACGAGAGAAAAGAACCAAATATATAATGGAAAATCAAGGCATATAAGGCGTCATCACAAAACAATACGAGACTTGCTGAAGAATGGAATAATTTTCATTGATTATGTAAAGTCAAAGGAAAATATAGTAGATCCTTCGACAAAAGGCCTTAACAGAGAGCAAGTAGTATTTACATCGAGGGGAATGGGCTTAAAGCCAATACAATGAGTCATTACTTGGTGGCAACCTAACCTAGCAACATTGGAGATCCCATGGTTTAGGTTCAATAGGCAAACTAATTGAAGAAGACTCAGGGAGAATATAACACACATATGCTCATTCCTATGATGAAATTAAAGTGTGTTGTCCGTTGATGTTTAAGGGTTGAATAAAATATTCTTAATAATGCTAGTAGCTTTAAGGTGGAATAGCACGGACTATTCTTGATTAGCATTACCTATACGAGATTGATGTGGGGTCGCATCTTTGAAAACTGAGATGGCTAAGTTTTCTAAAATTCTCATGAAGAAAGGATTTGTTCAAGACCGAAATGAACATAACCGTAAGAATTGAAATATGTATAAATATGATATATGTGATATCTATTGTCTCGAGTTACTATAAAATTGTGGCTAGTTCAAGACTAACAATCACTATCCACAAAGTAAGTCCGATAAATATTCACTACGAAAGGTTCAAGTCCATAAGACACCTTTTCTGATGTATATCATATTTAGTTTTCTTAGAGATAGAAAAATAAGTTCCTTTAATTATCTTATTTTCTATTCAAATGTGGGGTATTGTTAGAGTTTGAATAGAAAATGTGGGATATTGTTGGAACTTATGTGAACTTGTGTGGTAAAAGATGAAAATTAAAAGTGTTTTTTGAAATAAGAGTTTTTGATAAAGTTTAGGTGTATGCGCTAAAAAGAGCGTAACTTTTGATTCCGGATGAACCACGGAACGCACAGCATATCAAATCGAAGCTCTTTTCGAGACGGACAAAAGTCATCGGACATAGCCCCATGACACAGGTTTTTATAAACATAAAGCTCGAATCTTGACAGTCAAATGATGTGCTGAACTAATTTAATTTTTGTAAATTAATACGTATTAAAATATTTTTTAATATTATTTTAAATTATTATTTTAGTTCTGGATAATGCCAGATTTGATTTTTGAAATGACAGTTTTAACAGTCATACCTGTTGAAAGATCTATGTCTGAAATTTGAAAAGGCATGTCTTTTCAACACAGTCCTATATAAACACAAAACATATTGTGTTCCTATACACAAGTTTCATCTTCTCTTTCCCTTCTATCCTTCTGAAAGCATATAGTATTTTCGCCAGGGAACAATTTCTTCTGTACGAACTTGTTCCAAAGTGTTGTATCCTCAAGCCAGACGTCCTAAACTGCAGCAGAAGCGGGGACGAATTTCTGAGTTAGGACACTGTCAAGCAGGCCTCACTTTGAAGAATTTGTAGCGTTTTCAGGTTTATATTTATTTTATAATTTGATTTTGAATTAAATATTATTGTAATTATTTTTATTGATATTTTGATTTATAGAATATTAGATTGGTTCTAACATGAGGTCCGTACGGACCTCTCAGTATAAATGTCTAAAATGTCCTCAAATATATTCGTTAATAAATTCGTTTGAGGGGTATTTTCGTTCAATTTACACATAACGGCCCATTTATCAGATTTTAATTTTTTGGGACATAATTATCCCTCCCAATAGCCATATTTAGGGGTAAATTTGGTCCAAAAAAATATTATAATTAGTATAAATAGAAGAAAAAGTCTTACCATTTTTCTCACAAATAAATTTCAATTCATCGTAGAATTCTCTCAAATTCAAACCATCAAATTATTTTCAAGTCGAATATTTGTGATTACATCGTAAGAGTTGAAGCCTTGAAGGTAATTTTATTGTTTTAATTATTTAATTGTTTACTCGCTAGTTAAATATTGTGTTTAGTAGTTAATTTTTTTTAATCTTCATAAATTTTGAAAATTCCAAAAAAAAAATTAATTTTATTCCGAAATTACAAAAAAAATTATAATTGTTTACTTTTATTGTTAGTAAATTATTGCCAAAATTATTTAATCCTTATAAATTTTCGAAAATTCAATTTTTTTTTAAGTGTTGCATTTTTAATTTTAATTGCTAGGTAATTTATATTGCTAGTTATCATGGAAGATCTAGTTAATGATATATTTGCATATTTCCCCCCCCCCCAAACACAAAATCAAACTCAAAATCAAAATGTACCCATTTCAAACCACCACTCATGATAGATAATTCCCTTTTGCACCATAATGATCAAATTATGTTTGATCTAATTAATCAATCCTCGAACTCAATCAACACCCCTCCATTTCGCGGCTATACTCTGAATTCGACCCTGAATTTGATGAATGAGCCCAACACAAACTATATATCTAGAACCTATCATCACATAGTAGACATAGATGAGGGTGGGGAGGGGGATGAAGATGCCGATGTACATGTCACCCACGAAACCCGCACAATTTCAAATACACCTACTACCGATGTTGTCTCGGGTAGTGCACCTAGTGGGGGAAAGGGAAAGGGTAAGGGTAAGGCAAAGGCACAACCTAGAGTGTCCAAATATGCCCATTTATATGATTTAGTAATTATTGACGATGAAACAAAGGCCAAATGCAAGAAGTGCTCAAAATTTTTAAACCCGTGGGTGTACATGGTACCTCCTCCCATATAAAGAGGCACATGGATAAACATGATAAGGAAGCCGCTAAAGGGATAGATGGTACCGTGCAAACGCAACTAAATATACCATGTGTCACTTACCCAAAAGTGGACATCGATTTGATAACGATGTTACTAGTGAGTTGTCGATTGCCTCTTTCACTTTCGGATGATGATAGACTCACCCGCTATTCTAGAGGCCTCAACCCGTCATACCAACCAATGAGCCGCCAAACTATTACTAGGAATATAAAGAAGCTCTTCCAAACTCGTCAACTTCAACTAGCGAGCGACCTCCAATAATTCAAGGGTAGTGTTTGCTTTACCACCGATGCCTGCTAAGTTCTAGTTCTGAAACCTTTACTTGTATAACTGCTCATTGGATTGATGAGGAGTGGATGTTATAGAAGAGAGTGCTTTACTTTAGAACAATGCCCTATACCCACACGGCTTTGCAATGTACAAGTCACATTAAGGATGTATTGAGTATGTTATCACAAACAAAATTTTAACAATATCCTTTGATAATGCGACTTACAATACCCTCACCGCCACAATGTCGATCCAAGCTCTTAATCCTTTCCTAGAAGGCGCTTTGTTTCATGTTAGGTGTGCATGCCACACTGTTACTTTGTGTGTCCAAGACTTGATCCACTCACTAAAGCCTGTCACCAATAGCATCAACACGGCCTCCCATGTTATCAAAAATTCCGGCCCAAGGTTGAAAATTTATACCGATTTGTGCGCCGCTTTGATGGATGTATTTTATACATCCAAATTATGTCCCTAAAATTCTATTTATTGTGAAATCCTGAGTAAAAAGTGCTTTTAATTTGTGTTTGTTAGTGTTTGTGTTAGACAGGAAAATGGGTGAGTTTTGGCAATTTTAATTGAAGAAATGGGTAGAAAAAGTGGAGCGGAAAAGTTGGAAGGATTTAGAGGGAATATCTCAGCAAAGGGGCTTGAAGGGAATTAAAGAAAGAAGAAAGATCTAAGGGCGAACGCCCTTGTGTCCTGTGGTCGCCCATTGGTCACGCCCTTAGGTAGGCCGAGAGACTACGGCGAGCGCCCATGAAGAAGGGGCGGACGCCCATGCCACGCCCAGGCCACGCCCTTGCCATGCCCAGGCCACGCCCAAGCCGCACGCCCCAGTCACATACGGCGGTCGCCCTTAGCCATTGGCGGCCGCCCTTCAGCCACGGCCTTCCCCGAGTTTGACTGATTTCTTCCCATTTTCTATTTTTGTGTTTGGACCCAAATTGTTTTTGGCCCAATTGAACTGAAAAACCCAAGCCCTAATCCCTTGGTATAAATAGAATTGTGTTTAGTTTTTAGGGTTATCTTGGAAGTATCAACTTTTGGTGTAGTCTTTTTAGAGAGAGAAAGTGGGGCTTCCATTGTAATTGGGGGTTTTCACATTCCAAAAAAGATAAGTAATTTAATGTTTGTTATTTTAATTTTTTTGCTTTTTATTATGATGTCTAGCTAATTTTCTAATTTCATGGGTTGGATGTAAGCACAACCATTTAATCTATGCCATAATTTTTCTACCCATTTGATTTCATTTTAGCTCATCTTTGCATCTTCTTAAATTAGGGTTTGAAGGGATGTATTTATGATTTAGTCTTAAATCACCTTTTTAATCATTTGGCTTTTGAATTCTTCCATTGATTTGGGGATTTCTCTATTTTGACCAATGCTTTGATGAGAAACCCATTGTGACAACTTGATTGGAATCAAAGTGGGTTTTGTTCATACATTCCTTAAAGTGTAATGCTTTTCTAAATTAATTTTATAAACTTGATTTGTGATGTAAAATTGGTTGGAAAAAGTAAGATTGCAATCCAGCCGTCTCACCGTCCCAATCTTTACCCAAGTGAATGAACTCTAGATTGGAATCAAGATTTTTATCAAATTTGGCATAGATTAGTGGTGTGTTAAGTCCAATCCATGGAACCCCTCTTTTATTATTTGAATCCGAAGTATTGATTGTTCTTGACTTTATTATTTGCTTTCTTGCTAGTATTTGTAGTGTAGTTTAAAAATCCAAACCCCTCCCCTTTTTAAGTGTTTTATTATTTTCGTCCTACATTTCTCTAATCGACTCAATCACCCAATAATTCTCCGTGGACACGACCCCTACTTGTGTACGCTTTCACAACGACACTCGTACACTTGCGAGAGGTATTTTATTACAAGTGGGAGTTTTAACCCATCAAGTTTTTGGCGCCGTTGCCGGGGATTTGTTTAGGGTATTTGGTCTATTTGAGTAGTGTATGTTTGGGCGACGTTCCTTGAACTCCCCGTTAGTTCTTGGAAACAACGCCATTGATAGATTTGAGAGGGGCTTAACTCCTACTTGAGAATCCGGCACGGACTCGGACACACCGGTTTCAGGGTCGGGCGAAGAACTTAGTGAAATTAGCACTTCTTCCACCGAGGAAGAAGAAAACATTGAGGAGATGGCGGAACCGCCTCCTATAATGAATGACTTCTTGCGGCCTAGAGTTGATACGGCCACTTCTTGCATCATCCTCACTCCGGAGGCCAAGAATTTTGAGATTAAGGGGCAATACTTTAACATGTTGCCCAATTTTTATGGCCTCCCGAATGAGGACTCTTTGAATTTCTTACGTGAATATTTGATGACTGTGTCAAGTTTTCCGAGTAGGCAAGGGGTCACGTAGGAACAAATGCGTTTAAAATGTTTCCCCTTTGCCTTAAAAGATCAAGCCAAAACTTGGCTTATGTTGCTTCCCCCTAGGAGCATTATAACTTGGGCACAACTCCATGATGCTTTTCTTACCAAATTCTTCTCCCGTGAGAAACTTGCGCTTTATAGGCAAAAGATTATAAATTTCCAACAAGACCCTGGGGAAGCCTTTCATGAAACTTGGGATAGGTTTAAGATGATTTTAGTGCAATGCCCTCATCACAATTTCTCCCTACCTTTGCTCCATCAAACCTTCTATGATGGTTTGAACAATGTTAACCAAACCATGGTTGACAATGCCGGCGGTGGCACTCTTGGACTAAAGACTCCCGAGGAGACCCAAGTTTTGTTTGAAATGTTGGGAGCCAATTCCCAACAAAAAGGGTCTCGGGGAAAGGGAAAAGGCATGTATGAGTTGAGTCTCAATGATGACATGGCAAGGCAAATGGCCTTAATTAATCAAAAACTTGATAAATTGTCTATGAGTGGTCCTTCTTCCAATGCTAATGTGGTGAATGATTTTTGTACTTTTTGTGGCTCCAATTCTCATGCTACTAATGATTGTCAAAGTGGTCCGAGTTTTGGTAATGAACAGGTAAACGACATGTAAGGATATGGGCAAAACACTTATGGGAAAGGTCACCAAGGTCAAGACTATAGGCCTCCTCAAAACAACCAATTTGGAAACTCATATAATCCGGGGTGGAGAAATCACCCCAACTTTTCATGGAGAGGCAATCAAAATCAACAAGAACATAAGCCTCTCCATCCTCAACCTCCACCCGGACAATTTGAGCAAAGGAAAGCCCCATGGGAAGTTGCTATGGATGAGTTGAAGGTCGAGAATCAACAAATAAGGGCCGAAAACCAACAAATGAGAGTTGAAAGTCAACAAGCAACAAAGAATAGTGAGGCGGCTCTCAAAAAGTTGGAAATCCAAATGGGCCAAATTGCGAAAGCTCTTCAAGCACACAAGCCCGGTACTTTCCCTAGCCAAGGCCACCAAGCCAAGGCTATCATTACCCTTCGAAGTGGAAAACAAGTAGGTGAGGAGGTAACTTCGTCTCCATCTTCCCCTCCCCCACCTCTTGTTGAAGAGGCTAATGTAGAAAATGTGGAAAAGAGCACAAATGATTTGGGAGACAATTCTAATGTAGAAAATGTGGAAAAGAGCACAAATGATTTGGGAGACAATTCCAAAAAGGATTCTCCAATTGCTCCTAAGCCATATGTGCCTCCCATGCCATTTCTCAGACGATTTCTTAAACACAAGATTAACCAACAAATGTCGGAATTGATGGAAATGTTTTCCAAAGTAAACATCAATCTCCCTTTGTTTAGTGTCATCAAAAATGTGCCGGCTTATGCCAAATTTTTCAAAGAAATCAACTATAGGAAACACAAGTATGGGAAATATGAGAAAGTGTTAATGGGAGAAAATGCTAGTGCCGTGGTACGACATAATCTTCCACCCAAACTTAAGGACCCTGGGAGCTTTGTTATCTCTATCACTTTGGGGGACTCCAAAGAGGTGAAGGCTATGTTAGACCTTGGTGCTAGCATCAACTTGTTACCTCATTACATGTATGTGGAGATGGGTTTGCCCGAACTAAAACCCACCACAATGGCTCTCCAACTTGTCAATTGCTCTATCAAGAGACCTTTGGGCATTGTGGAGGATGTTTTAGTTCAAGTGAACTCACTCATAGTCCCCGTGGACTTTGTTGTTCTTGAAATGCCAAAATGTGAAGGAAGTGGCCAGGATACGCCTATCTTGCTGTTGGACAATTGCTAGGCTTCTCAAGAACTTAACGAAAAAACTTGACAGAAAATGATAACGGAGATTGGAAACAAAAGAAATCAAGTCGAGTCTTATATTTAATACAATCTCCGTAAGAAGTTATTGCCCCGCACAGGTGCTTACGGTTTATATGGCAATCTTCTAGTAAGATAAAACGACTTACAAGTAAATGATAGGAGCACTCCAAATCAATTACTCTAACGAACAACACTTTGTTTTGAACTTTGGACTTTGAAGGATTGAATGCAACAAAATGCAATGATTTGGGTATGTTTTTCTATCTTACTAGAGGGTAGGGAGGCTCAAATGACTGTGTATGTGAATTGAAATTCGGAGGGGAAGTATATAAAGAGAGTCAAAGGGTTTGGTGGCTTTTCCCTTGAAAAGTCACAACTTTTCAGTATAATGGCACTTGCACGGCCGTGTCCAATGAACTGCACGGCCGTGCAAGGCAATATGCACGGTCGAGTTCATGGCTCAGCACGGTCGAGTGGCAAGGCAAGGCACGGTGCACGGCCGTGTCCTAGGCACTCGCACAGCCGTGCAGAAGCTTCTTCAGCCTGCTCGTCATCCCTTTAGCCACAACAAGTCCACACCAATTTTGGGACCAACCCAAATCACACTTTGACCCAATATTTAAGTTACAAATCATTTGTCATTAATTTCTCATTCACACGGAAATGGTTTTGAGACATTAAATGAGTTATATATAATCTACAACAAATGTAGATTACCATTTGTAACTAGTTCCGTTAACACATAACGAACTTCCGTTAGAAACTAGATCAACGTTAAGTTAAACTTAACTTTCCGTTATCCATTTCAAAAAATCCCCCACATGAATGACAATTAATGCATGTATGCAATTTCGTCCAAAGTTCCGGCGAACTATTATTACATCGGGATAGATAGCTTGTGGCCTTGAATCCTCCCTAGTGAAATATTATCGGATATACTAGCCATTTGGTAGCGAGTCGCTTTGAACCAGTGACTGTCGGGTGTATACCAAGACAATAATACTCACATAATAACAGCTCTAACAATTGTTGTTCTCACGTTTTGTCCATTTTGGCCCTGGACCGTATCTCATTCATAAGCGTTCAATTAGAGGCGGCCTAATTACCTCTCGCTTATATAGGTGATTCTCACTATAAGGAGTATCATGCACTACTCCACCCGTAGGTATAGAAATCATTAAAAGTTTTCTCAACTTATCCTTACCACTGCTGCATGTGCTTGTACTTGGATGTTCTGGGAATGAGTATTCAACATCTCCGGGTTAATAAACCGAGTTGTTGTTTCCAAGTAACTCTACTAGAACTTATAACTTGGTTGTCTCATTGAACCAAGGGCCTGGGATCTCCATTTCTCAAGGTTGAGTGTCCGCTATAAGTCCTTTTGTTGTGGGTTTTAGACCCATTCCCCTTAACAGTTTATACAGTTGATCTTGATTTATACCTTTGGTAAACGGATCCGCTAAGTTATCACAAGATTTCACATAATCAATAGTGATAACGCCATTCTTGATCAACTGTTTAATGGTATTGTGTCTACGACGAATATGTCTAGACTTACCATGATGTTCTACACCTTTTCCTATTTCTCATTGTCGTCACAATGCCTTAGGTTATGTAGACACAAACTTATTCCACAAAGGAATATCTTCCAAGATCATTCAACTTACATAGGAATTGTAATCTTTAATCATAAGTATATCTTCAAGTACACCAAGTACTATGATTATACTATTCCGGTGATTGATTACAATTACAATTAGACCTTGAGTCTATCTAGAATGATCAGTCCCTTCGAGTGATCAAATTCTTCTATCGGTCAGTTTCTTCAAGTGGTTATTATCTCTGTACTATTTCGACTTCCCAAGTATTCAGTATCTCTAAGTGGTTTGACCTCCTTAGAGTCTACCTTTCAGGAATCTACTTTACTGAGATTACCTCTCAAGATTCTACCTTACTAGAGTACACCTCTCAAGAATCTATTTGAACTTTTGAAGTACTTTTTCAAGATAATGGGATTTTGATAGGACTATTCCTTCTGATGTTCTAGAAATCTTTATTTCTAATATGACATCGGCTAATCTCATATCTTTCATGTCAAAGTTCTTCTTTAACATGTCTTTGGTATCAAATGATTCAGATGTTCCTTTAATGTAGACACATTTGTCACATTCATTAATCTTGAATCCATTTGATAACATAGTTCTATCGAACTTCTCATGCCACTAGTTAGTTGCTTGTTTTAGTCCATATGAATACACAAGTAGATCCAACACGGTTGTGCGACATAGAACGCTCTGTTGTGTCAATTTGGATAATCTTGCATGAATCATAATGTCCTTTTGACAACTAGTCTGGCTTTATACTTATCAACAGATCCATAGGCTTTATACTTTCTTTTAAGAATCCAATTGCAACCTAATGGTTTGCAACTTGGAGGGAGATCTACCAATTCCCAAGCATTATGGATTTTTTCTCACTGTTAATAGCCTCTTTCCAGAACGAATTATCCGGACCAGATAACGCTTTCCATAACAAATTCTTTGGTTCGTTTTCCAACTTTATAAATGATAGAAAATCGGGACCAAAAGACTTTTCCACTCTTGCCCTTTTACTACGTCTAGGTCCTTCATCTTCTATTTGAGATGGACCGTTTTGTAGTCTAATATTTAAAGGTTTCATCCTTGGCACATCTAGTTTTTGCAACCCAACGGTTCGCATAGGAAGATCAACCATCTTCCAAAATAGGATGCATTATTAACTGTTATCAATTATTTAACAGTTTCAATTTATTTTCCATCTTAGAGAATTTAGAACCAAAGAATTAGTAACTTTTGTCCTTCAACTACATCTTGGTTCTTCTTCTTATTAAGAAGACCACCATAGTTTCTATAAATTTCCTATCATTTCAAGGAAATATATTCTCAAAGAATATAACGTGTCTTGCTTAAGTATTTCTACTTTAGCCAAATACCCCCACATTTGAGGTATTTATAAAACGGCTTATGAATATTTCATAATTCGTCATCATTGAATATTTCCTTTCTAAGGATCCATTCTTTTAACTGTTAACAGTTTAACAGTTTTTGTTAATACTAGAAGTTCATATCAATAGAACTTATGTATTTAGCTTGTACCCCCACACTTGAGGTGTACCTCCACATATCAAATATTTTATGAATATCCTAATTCATATTTAATACTTTCCTTTTATGTGAAGTCATTTTAATTGTAATAACCATGGTATCTCCTGACAACATAGTCATAACTATGTTCAAGTGAGGTCTCTTCAACCTTGGTCTCTTCAATCATTTTGTTTCGAAGAATACCGTATTGCCAATGGAAACGTAATTCATGGTTTTGGGTCCTATCTTAACCTCCTTAGGTTTAGATATTTCTACCTTTGCTAGGTATACCCACATAAGACGGAACTTATCAATAAGGAGTTCGCCATCTCCTTTAAAAGTTCTATCTTTCATTTTTCTGTGATTCAATTGATTTGAGTGTGTAAGAAGCATTCGTTTGATAAATAAGTGTTAGCGTCCCAACAATTATTTTTCAAACGGTACTACATACTAACCACCTCTATCACTACGAAATTCTTAATTGTTAATTAAGATGAATCACAAACCTTATTGTTTACTTAAAACTTTAAGGTTTTACTTTTACTTTTCCAAAAGATGAACTTTGCATTATCAAATGCAATCATAAATAGAAGTAATGAACTATCTATTTACTATCTCTGGTTTGAACTGATTTCTACAAAAGAAATCACAATTGATTTGCGAATCAAACTTCATCTTAGGTAGTAATTTTAAATTAACTCGTCGACTTAGTAAATTTAAATTTACACGACCTAATTGAACACGCCATAACAATTGGAACACTTCAAACCAAGTAAATAAAATTTGAAATTTTATTCTTCGCACTTAGGCGGATAAAACATTTACAATTCAAGTTAAGGAGTCCTTCAACAAGGTACCCTTTACTAACACAATAACCACATTTGGTCAATTCAAGCTTATGCTCCTAGGCTAAGTTGATCAAAGTCCAATGGAACATATCGATCTTCAGTCACATTGGCTTGAAGAGGGTTTCCATCTTGGTTGTTGATTCTAGGATGTCGACATTCCCTAGCCATATGTCCGGGTTTGCCGCAATTAAAACAACTACCTTTGACCTTCTTGGCGGTCCTCTTCACTTTCCCGGTGTTCTTTCTCTTGTTTCTGGTACTTGTTTCCACCAAGTTCACTTTCGGTCTTTTAGTCACAATACACATAGTATTGTGCATCTCGATAAAATCCCAAAGTTCTCTCGCGGTCTTTATGCCACAACACACCTTGTATTGTGCATAATCCAAGTCATTAAGAATATAATTGCGACACAAGAAATCGCTGTGATTCCATGTATCCAAATCATTCTTTGCTTTGGATTCATCCTCGTCGGATATCAATGGTGGATATTCCCAAAGAAAATGCACCAATTTTAATGTTGTCAAATAGACCAACATTTTCTGTTGCCACCTCTTAAAGTTCATCCCGGTAAGAATACCCGGTCTTTCCGCATGTACGAACACATGAGACGGAGGGAGAGCATTAAGAGGTGCAACCCTTGAGGTTTCACCAGAAGGAGGTTTCTTACCATGAACCGAGTGAGATGGAGAAGTAGCGGGTGCAATATGGTTGAATGTAGCGTCACCTTGAGAAGGAGGCATAACATTCCCTTGACTGGGTGAGGAGACGTCTTTCTCATTTGCCATCTCTTGAAGATCTTGAAGAAGCGCAAATAACTTCTTACGATTGTTGGACAATTGCTAGGCTTCTCAAGAACTTAACGAAAAAACTTGACAGAAAATGATAACGGAGATTGGAAACAAAAGAAATCAAGTCGAGTCTTGTATTTAATACAATCTCCGTAAGAAGTTATTGCCCCGCACAGGTGCTTACGGTTTATATGGCAATCTTCTAGTAAGATAAAACGACTTACAAGTAAATGATAGGAGCACTCCAAATCAATTACTCTAACGAACAACACTTTGTTTTGAACTTTGGACTTTGAAGGATTGAATGCAACAAAATGCAATGATTTGGGTATGTTTTTCTATCTTACTAGAGGGTAGGGAGGCTCAAATGACTGTGTATGTGAATTGAAATTCGGAGGGGAAGTATATAAAGAGAGTCAAAGGGTTTGGTGGCTTTTCCCTTGAAAAGTCACAACTTTTCGGGTATAACAGCACTTGCACGGCCGTGTCCAATGAACTGCACGGCCGTGCAAGGCAATATGCACGGTCGAGTTCATGGCTCAGCACGGTCGAGTGGCAAGGCAAGGCACGGTGCACGGCCGTGTCCTAGGCACTCGCACGGCCGTGCAGAAGCTTCTTCAGCCTGCTCGTCATCCCTTTAGCCACAACAAGTCCACACCAATTTTGGGACCAACCCAAATCACACTTTGACCCAATATTTAAGTTATAAATCATTTGTCATTAATTTCTCATTCACACGGAAATGGTTTTGAGACATTAAATGAGTTATATATAATCTACAACAAATGTAGATTACCATTTGTAACTAGTTCCGTTAACACATAACGAACTTCCTTTAGAAACTAGATCAACGTTAAGTTAAACTTAACTTTCCGTTATCCATTTCCAACACTTGCTTGGGTGTCCTTTCATGGCCACCACCAACACAATCATAAATGTGGGGAATGGAACCTTGTCAATGACCGTGGCTAATGAGAGAATTGAAATCTCGGTTCTAGAAGCCTTGAGAGGCACTTTCGATGATGAAAATTCTTGTAACTTTATTGATGTCATTGATGAGTGTGTAGAGGAGTTTTCATGGCGTGAAAAGGCTTGTGAGGAACTTGATAGGTTGTTGATGAGCGGTGAGAAATCTAGGGATAATGTGGGTTCCCACTTGATGGCCATAGAAAAGGTTGATGAAAATCCGTGTGACGGCCCATATCACCCCCTAGGCCACTTCAATGAGAGGATGGCGCCATCAATTGTGACTCCCCCAATTCTTGAAATGAAACCCCTCCCGGGTAATTTGAAGTATGTGTTCTTGGGAGAATGTGAGACCTTGCCGGTCATCCTTGCTTCCAATCTAACCTTTAACCAAGAGATGCAATTGATTAATGTGCTCAAGGAGTACAAAGAAGCCATAGGTTGGACCTTAAAGGACATAAAGGGAATTAGTCCCACCATGTGTATGCATAAAATTCATCTCATAGACGGTGCCAAGCCGACTAGAGAAAGACAAAGAAGGTTGAACCCACACATGGAGGAGGCGGTGAGGAAGGAGGTTCTTAAACTACTAGATGCTGGAATCATTTTTCCTATCTCCGATAGTGAATGGGTGAGCCCGGTACAAGTTGTACCAAAGAGGTCGGGTATTACAGTTGTCCAAAATGAGAGTGGTGAGGATGTGCCAATGAGGGAAGTGACGGGTCTTAGAATGTGTATAGACTTGCGAAAGTTGAATGTCGCAACAAAAAAGACCACTTTCCCTTACCTTTTATGGACCAAATCTTGGAAAGGTTGGCGGGACATGAATATTATTGCTTCTTGGATGGTTTCTCGGGCTACAATCAAATTCCAATTGCTCCTGAGGACCAATCTAAAACTACTTTCACATGTCCTTTTGGAACATTTGCCTATAGGAGGATGCCATTTGGCCTTTGCAATACACCGGCGACCTTTCAAAGGTGCATGACTTCCATATTCTTGGACATGATTAAGAGGAGTGTAGAGGTATTCATGGATGATTTCTCCGTTTATGGTGATAGCTTTAAAGGATGCCTAGAAAACTTGACTTCCGTGTTGAAAAGGTGTTGTGAAGCCAACTTAACCTTGAGTTGGGAAAAATGTCATTTTCTTGTTAAACATGGGATTGTTTTGGGGCACATTGTGTCAAAGAATGGGATATAAGTAGATAGGGCAAAGATTGATGTGATTGCTAAACTTCCCCATCCCACCAATGTGAGAGGAATTCGGAGTTTTTAGGCCATGCAGGGTTTCTATCGGGTTTTATTAAATATTTTTCAAAAATTTGCAAGCCGTTATGTAACCTACTTGCTAAGGACACCGAAATTCTTTTTGATGAAGATTGTGTGCATGCTTTTAATTTGCTGAAAGAGAAGTTGACTTGTGCTCCTATACTTTCTAGTCCTAATTGGTCTTATGCTTTTGAAATTATGTGTGATGCCTCGGATTTTGCCATTGGAGCGGTTTTGGGACAACGAATAAACAGATTACCTTATGTGATTCATTATGCAAGTAGAACTTTGAATGATGCTCAATTAAACTACACTACTACCGAAAAGGAATTTTTGGCGGTAGTGTTTGCTTTGGAAAAATTCGTTCATACTTGCTTGGATCAAAGGTGATTGTCTATTTGGATCATGCCGCCTTAAGATATTTGTTGAACAAGAAAGATTCTAAGCCTAGACTTTTGCGGTGGATGCTTTTGCTCCAAGAGTTTGACATAGAGATAAGAGATAAAAAGGGAACCAAAAATGTGGTAGCGGACCATTTGTCTAGGTTAGAGAACTTAGCCCACCAAGACACTAATGAAGATGCAATCCCGGTTAATGAGAATTTTCCGGATGAGCAACTCTTTGCATTGCACACTCAAGAACCATGGTATGCGGACTTAGTTAACTACCTAGTTTCCCACATGATTCCCTCACATTTCACCAATGATCAAAAAAGGAAATTTAAGTCGGATGTGAAGAATTATTTGTGGGATGATCCCTACATGTGGAAGGTTTGCCCCGACAAACTCTTGAGGAGATGTGTTCCGGAATATGAGCAAGAAAGTGTCTGGCATTTTTGCCATGAACTTCAATGTGGTGGACATTTTAGTGGTCCAAAAACCGCTAGAAAGATCTTTCAAGCCGGACTTTATTGGCCTACCATATTCCGGGATGCAAATGAATTTACCAAAAAGTGTGATAAGTGTCAAAGAAGTGGGGGAATTGGGAAGAGAGATGAAATGCCTTTGCACCATTATCTTGTTGTTGATATTTTTTATGTGTGGGGCATAGATTTTATGGGCCCTTTCCCCCCTTCCCATGGTTATCTTTATATTTTAGTTGTCGTTGATTATGTGTCCAAATGGGTGGAGGCCATTGCCACCCGGACCAATGATGCTAACATTGTCTCTAAGTTTGTTTGTGATAATATCTTTAGTAGGTATGGAGTTCCAAGGGCAATCATAAGTGACCAAGGCACTCATTTCACCAACCGCCATTTCAATGGCACCTTGAAGAAGCATGGAGTCATTCACAAGCTTCCAACCGCATACCATCCTCAAACCTCCGATCAAGTAGAAGTGAGCAATCGCCAAATCAAGGCGGTCCTTGAGAAGACGGTTCACCCGAATAGGAAGGATTGGGCTTTAAAACTTCATGATGCTCTTTGGGCGTACCGTACGGCCTACAAAACACCAATTGGCATGAGCCCATTTCGACTTGTTTATGGGAAAGAGTGTCATTTGCCGGTGGAAATGGAGCACAAAGCTTATTGGGACGTTAAGGAGTTGAACATGGACCTTGACAAGGCGGGAGAAAAGAGGATGCTCAATTTGAATGAACTTGAAGAGTTGAGACAAGAAAGTTATGGGAGTGCCAAGATTTACAAAGAAAGAACTAAGCATTACCATGACAAGCTCTTGAGGTCTAAGGAGTTGAATTCGAGCATGAAGGTTCTTTTCTTCAACTCCCGTTTAAGATTGTTTCCCGGAAAGTTGAAATCCAAATGGACGGAGCCCTTCGAACTTGTAAAGATTTTTCCCCATGGAGCGGTTGAGCTCAAGAATTTGGGGACTGGAAATGTGTTCAAAGTCAATGGGCATCGGGTGAAGCCATACTATGAAGGAGTTTCCATGAATGAAGATGTTGAGGTCATTGAGCTTGTGGAGCCGGAGGGCATTCACTAATCGTTTGCAAATGCCTTGGGTCGAGCTAACGACGTTAAACAAAGCGCTAGTTGGGAGCCAACCCAACGAGGTACCATTTATTTGCTTTATGTTTTTACTTTAGAGTCATATTGTCACTCCCAACTAAAATCGTGTTTCTCTTGCCTTACATTGCCATGAGGACATAGCATGATTTAGGTTTGGGGGTGGTGGTATTTTTTCTATAAAAAAAAAAAATCGAGTCAAATTGTGTCTTCCTCTCATTTATTGAGGGGAAATGTTTGAACTACGGTGACCTGAGCCTATTTCAATGAGTAGTCCGCTCATTGTTTTGGGGACGTAGGCAACCTTTGGTGCGGTCAACTTATTTTACCAAAGTAGAATAATTTAGAGTAGTTAGTTTTGTTTTAAATTGTTGAATTATTGAGTCATCCGAAAGGATCTCCCTAAGTTTGTGGGTTTATAGGGGAGTTGTAACGATGTGTTGCCTTTTTCGCGGGAAAAATTCGATTTTTGCGTTTCTTTGAAAAACCAAATAAAACCGGAAAAAACGGAGTCGCCACGCCATTTTAATTTTGAAGGGCCAAAACTTTGAAAAAAGCCCGAGATCAGAGATTTAGGTTCGGAGGTCATGTTACGCGTCGGGAAGGACGTTAGTGTGCACCCGACGCGCCTCGTAAAACGAGTCTTCCAAGCTGAAAATCATTTGTGTGTGTGTGTGTGTGTGTGTTTTGGCCAAAATAAGTTGAAACTGGAAAAAGTAAAAATTGGGATGTCTTTTTAAGACTTTAAACTGATCCCATGATTTTTTGGAGAATTTTTGGTTTGAGATTTGGTACTCAAAAAACCCTTTGAAGTTGAGAAGTCACTTCTGCCAGAAGAAAATGGCAGCAGACACCTGATTTTGAAATGGATTCAAGGGTCCTAAAACTTCATAATCTGGATGAACTCAGAGAATGAAAGTTTCTCTAGACTCCTTTAATAAACTTTGTGTGAAAGAAATTTCCATTTTGGAGAAGATTTGAGGGGTCAAAACCTTCTGGAAACCTCAGATATGAGATCTGGATTCCCAGAAGCTGATGAACTAGCCTCTGAAAGAAAAATTGAAAAGAGGAGTTTTACTCACCCAAAAAATAAGTTAAAAATATTTCTGGAAAGATCTGGATGTTGGCTACAAAAAGTGTTTTGTAGTCAACACCAAATTCCAAGTTCATCTGTGTCCAAAAATTAAGACCATGGACTGAGGTCTGAGAAATTTGCTACTGGACAGCAACTTCTCAAGAAAGAAAATATGATTTTAAGGGGGGTTTTGCATCCATGCTTGTCCCCATTTCCCTAGGTTTTGGTTAGTGATCACTAGACATTTTAGTGGTGAATCAACTATACCAAACCATCCTTGGGGTACATTAGGACTAAGCATTTCATTTGCTTGGGGAGGGGGATTTTACCCTTTGAAATCAAGATTTAGTGCTTGAAAATGGTTTTTTAGGGTTTTGAAAGTGCATTTTTGCAAGTAAGCAAGAAAAGCTTTGAAAATAATGTTGATCTTTGTAGAAGATCATCCATGGAGATGGTCTTCCATGGTGATCTTCTTAGATCTAGAGAAAGAAGATGAAAGAACTACATTTTGTAGTTTGAAGATGCATGCATGGATGAGATTTAGGGTTAGGAAGAGGAGGGTTTACCAATCTTCCTTGTGTTCTTGAGTGTTTGGCTTGAGTGTATGAGTGTTTAGGGCTTTAATATGAGAGTGAGTGGATGAGTATGAGTTGGGAAAGATTGGAGAGAAAAAGGTGACAATTCTTGAGAATTCTCACTGTTTTCTCTCTATATTTCGCCAGAGGTTCGTTGCATTTGTGTTCTTCCTTCCTTATTTTTGTGACTGGAGGGCTCAATTTATAGCCCTCCTGAGATGACAATCCCATCCGCGCGGACAAGTCCAGCAAAATAACTGTAACCTTGTTCATTAAATGCAGCTTCAGCTTTGGACAAGAAGAATAATCTTTTTCAAAATTCAAATTAACAGCCAGTTTTTGTGTTTCCAGCCATTTCTATTTATGGTTTTCTTCTTTTGTTTTGCCTTTTGAGATTCTTTTTTAAGGTTTAACCTTAAATAACAATGCCCATTTTACCCTCACTTTGTTAGAAATGTTAGGATAGTTAGGAATTGTTAGAAATGTTATAACTTTCGTTAATTTTCTAACGAAAATTCTAACAAGCTCAAATTGGAGCACTTACAGTAGCCCCTCGGCGACGGCGCTTTCGAAGGAAGCGGGGTCGTCGATAAGAATAAGGCTCCATATTTGGCGAGATGATCGAGTGATCGGGTGGGTGAACCTAGCGATAGGCTACCTACGTATCCCGAATGGGAATCAAGCCGATCGTAGTTCGGGTCTTTGACCACGGAGATGATGGCGTTTTAGGTGCCTCGAACGATGAGCGAGTTCTACGATCGTTTCTTTGAAAGAAACTCTGCTGGGATAAGAGATGACCATTTTCGGTCGATGGCTATCCGCTCTGCTGGGGATAGGAATGACCATTTTCGGTCTGATGGCTATCCGCTCTGCTGGGGATAGGAATGACCATTTTCGGTCTGATGGCTATCCGCTCTGCTGGGGATAGGAGATGACCATTTTTCGGTCTGATGGCTATCCGCTCTGCTGGGGATTTTTGCGATTTATCGCTTTCCTAGTGATAGCGTCTTAGGTGCCTCAAACCTTGGAGATGGCGTTTTAGGTGCCTCGGACCTTGGAGATGGCGTTTTAGGTGCCTCGAACCTTGGAGATGGCGTTTTAGGTGCCTCGAACCTTGAAGATGGCTTTTTAGGCACCTCGGACCTTGATGATGATGGCTTTTTAGGCGCCTCGGACCTTAATTTGAAATGGCCTTTCGGTGGACTTCGTCTGCTGCCGAAGGAGAGTGTGACCGTTTTGGTCGAGGGGCTGGACCTAATGATAGGCTACCTACGTATCCCTAGTGGGAATCAAGCCCTTTCGTAGTTCGAGTACTACTCGAGATTTCGCTGGCTTTTGGGATTCCGTTAACTTTGATGGGGATTTCGTTAGCCTTTGCTGGGGATTTCGTTAGCCTTTGCTGGG
This sequence comes from Adenophora triphylla var. japonica, assembly GCA_022495995.1. Lineage (NCBI taxonomy): Eukaryota > Viridiplantae > Streptophyta > Magnoliopsida > Asterales > Campanulaceae > Adenophora > Adenophora triphylla. The sequence goes on from JAFEMH010000902.1 coordinate 208,719, forward strand.
GAAAATCAGACATATTCGTCTGGGGAATTGGTCTTACGTTTGGCTAGGGAATTTTGATGAAAGATACGGAATCTCGTTATCTTTCTCGGGGCACTCGGTCTTACGTTTGACTGCCGGGGGTAATTTTGATGAAAGATACGGGATCTCGTTATCTTTCTCGGGTCACTCGGTCTTACGTTTGACTGCCGGGGGTAAATTTTGATGAAAGATACGGGATCTCGTTATCTTTCTCGGGGCACTCGGTCTTACGTTTGACTGCAGGGGAAGATTTTGATGAAAGATACGGGATCTCGTTATCTTTCTCGGGGCACTCGGTCTTACGTTTTTCTTACTTAGGAATAATTTTGATGAAAGATACGGGATCTCGTTATCTTTCTCATGGCACTCGGTCTTACGTTTGGCTAGGAAATGATTTTGATGAAAGATACGGGATCTCGTTATCTTTCTCGGGTCATTCGGTCTTACGTTTCTTACTTAGGGAGTAAATTTTGATGAAAGATACGGGATTTCGTTATCTTTCTCGGGGTACTCGGTCTTACGTTTGGCTAGGGGTAATTTTGATGAAAGATACGGGATCCGTTATCTTTCTAGGGGCACTCGGTCTTACGTTTGACTGCCGGGGGTAATTTTGATGAAAGATACGGGATATCGTTATCTTTCTCGGGGCACTCGGTCTTACGTTTGGCTAGGGGTAATTTTGATGAAAGATACGGAATCCGTTATCTTTCTAGGGGCACTCGGTCTTACGTTTGATCGCCGGGGTAATTTTGATGAAAGATACGGGATCTCGTTATCTTTCTCGGGGCACTCGGTCTTACGTTTCGATCACCGGGGTAATTTTGATGAAAGATACGGGATCTCGTTACCTTTCTCGGGGCACTCGGTCTTACGTTTCTTGCCGGGGTAATTTTGATGAAAGATACGGGATCTCGTTATCTTTCTCGGGGCACTCGGTCTTACGTTTGGCTATAGGGGTAATTTTTTTTTTTTCTTGACAAGGGGCTGACTTTGGTTATCTTGTCAAGTTGGGGACTGAATTGCAGAGTCCTGAAATTTTAAGGGGCAAAAGGGTCATTTTGACCCTGACAATCTCATCCGCGCGGATAGGGATGGAAAGTCAGGGGTATTAATGGGGCCAACGCCCTTCTTCTTCCCCATTCAATTTTTTGAACACAGACGAGAGAGGGAGAGAGCAGAGCCGCCATTGTTGGCCTAGGAGCTTCAAAATTCGTCCGATTTCTTCGATTTTTTGAGCAATGGAACACGGGGAAGGCGCTTTTCAAGGCCAAGGGCGTGGTCCTATAGCGGAGAGGCGATTGGAGCTTGTCCGGATGAGGAGGCATTACAATCTTTCGCAATCGGTTGCGGAGGAGCATTACCCCGATGCTTGGCAACATTGGGCTTCGGATCCGCATCTCCGAACGGTATATTTCGAATCCTCTTGATCCTCTTGTCGATTTCTTGTTTGAAATTTTTGGATGATTTTTGAAATTTTTTTTTTGAATATTGAATATTGATATTGATAATATGCAATGTTGCAATGAATTTGTGAGTGTCCCAAAAATGTGCATTTTGCTTGGGAAAAGAATTGGCATTTTCGCCACATTTTTTTTTTTTAATTCGAAAATTTCATGTGAAAATTCGAAGAATTGTGATTTTTTTTTTGGAATTGAATATTGCATGTTCTTGATGATGATTTTTTTTTTTTGAAATTGAATTTTGATATTGATGAATGATGATGCAATGCATGCATTTTGTTTGGAAAGAATGGGCATTTTGCCAATATGAGATGTATGTATGTTTAGGATTTTTTTTTGAAAAGTGGGATGGATTTTTCCTCCCGTTGTATGTAAGATGGATGATCTGCATGTATGCATTTTTTTTGAAAATCGGACGGAGTTTTTACTTCCGTAGGAATGCATCCTCTTTTTTTGATGAATGCATTGGGACTTGCAAATTGTTTTCTTTCATGCGAGAAAAATGGGGCTATGCTCATTGTATCTTTGTTATGTCGTCGAATTTTTTTTTAATGTAAATGCAAAGGCAATCTTTTGACATTTTCTCTCTTTTTTTTTTTTTTTACAGGGCGGAAACCGTTTTGTGACGGAGCAACCGAACAAGATGAAGACTCGAGGATCGGTGGAGTCTCGTGATTGACTTGTGGGACCGGCTTCCGGATGCGGGCCGAGGAGCTTTGCGAGTCCGAGACAGTTGTTGTCGAGACGGGGCTCGGGAGTTCGTCGAGTGCTTGAGGGGACCGGGTCAAGTTCCCTAAGAGCAAGGGCTTGATGTTTGCTCCGGCGCAAAGATCGGTGGGATGCGACCCACACATTCCACTTCTTCCGGGGCGAGGCGACCGTTACGCCTTCCGACTATGCCGCGATCACGGTCCTGTCCTTCAATGGACGCAAAGCATTGAGTGGAGAGATGGCTACAGCGATGACGCGGACTGCGCAGGATCTTCTTGGATTTTCCCCTATTCCCAAAAAGGGGATGGGGATGGAGTATGCCGTGGTCTACGGTAAGATTGTGGAGACCATCGCGAGTTACGAGGCCGGGGAGGATAGGTTTAGCGCCGAGCGGTGCTAGGTCCTTCCTCCGGTTTACCTTTTCGAGCACGCTCTTTGGGCATGCCGAGGGGACGGCGCCTTTGCCTTGCCGAGGTCCTTGGAGGACATGGAGACGGTTGGAGATATTTCCTGGGGAGGCCGGGTGGTGAGCTGTACTTCGCTCTTGATAGATACGGCGGAAGGGCTGTGAGCCTCCACAGATCTTGCTTCGAGTTTGCTCTGGAGGTATAAGCTCTCTTTTTGCTTTCCCTCTTTCCTTTGAGCACGCACTTTTATTTGCACCGGATTGATTGGATTTTTACCTTTCGCAGTATGGGCGTTGGAGTTTTTCCACGTCACGGTGTGGAGGCACCTGAGGCGTACGTCGGGCGTATCCGGCCATGCGCTCTTGGTCCAAGCCTCGCCCGGGAAAAGATAAGCTCCAGGGGGCGTACGACTCTCGGTACGCGGATTGCCTTCCTTTGACGGAGGCCGAGACGGATGAGGGGATGATATTCTTCCCCGGGATCGCTTTGAGGTAGCGCAGGAAGGCGGGCGCGAGATACGGGACAGTGCGGCGGAGGATTTTGAGGGCCCGACTTGCGACGTCTACTATCTCGGGAGAGAGGGTGACGCGCCAAAGCATGGCGTGAACTCGCCTTTGAGGACACCGGTGGAGCCTCCCGCCGATATGATGCACCCGAGCGATCGGTCCGTGACTGGGATGATTACCGAAGCAGGCGGCCGGCACTTCTCGGACTTCGTGGCGATCGAGCCATATGCGACGTTCGTCTTGAGGAGGCTGAGGATGCCTCGGGTTTTGGAGAGGGAGGGCTTGGGATCCCGCGGTACCCTCGGACGGATTTTTCCTACATCCAGATGGGGTCCGATTGAGGGTGCAGATCCCTCACCCGAGCGGCTTCCACGAGCTTTCCGGCCTCGTCCGGTATGAAGGTATGGCTTCACCTTTTCCCCTTCTTTTCTTTCTTTTGTTTCATCATCTCTAGCATCACTTCTTTTTTTTTTTTGACGCTTTTGCTTTTGTGCGCTTTTCGGAGGTGGTCGTCGAGACACCGACGAAGCAAGTGATCGGAGCCAAGAGGTTCATACGGAGGATGGTTGCTTGCGGGCGCCTCGAGGCTAGGGCGAGGAGACCACGCGCCGCACTCCGTCCGACGGGGAGGCTTCTCCTATTCCCTCGAGACTTCTTCCGAGACCCCTCTTTCTCCTCTCATTGATCACCGCGCGGCACCGCCTTCGGATCACGTCATTCTTGGGGATCCGTACGGCAGTGGACACGTCCGGCGGCATGGTGGGTCGTCTCCGTATGTTCGGTGAGTCGGACGCCTTCACCTTCGGATTCGATTTCTTCAGTGATCCGGGTTTACCCTATCGAGTGTGCCGGTTGGTCCCGACGAGCCTCTTTCTCGGAGATGAGGACGATTCGAGTCCGAGACTTTCGGGGCTCCCGACGAGGCGGGCCCGAGTCGCAAGAGGGGCCGGGGAGACATCGGGCGCCTGGAGACTCCGATTGATTTTATTATTTTTTTTTTTTTAGATTTAGATTTGTACGTATCATGCACATTTTATTTTTTTTTTTTTGATGTAATAATTTAGGATTTTATTTATGTTTGTTTGTTGTTTTTTTTTTGTACACTCTCCTTTTTTTTTTGGAATGTAATAATTTAGGATTTTATTTTATGAATGCAATGCAATATGAATGCAGTGTTGCATGAGCCTTGGTTTTTTTTTTTTTTGCAAGGGGGTTTGGTATATGGACTGGTTTGGGGAGGGTTTTTGCACAAGTTTCGAGCAACAGGACGGAATATTCCCTTTTTGGTGTAGCAGCTTGGACCGTTGCATTTTTCCGATGGGGAGCAAACGTATCCGCGCGGATGGGGACAAAGATTCGACATTGTCCTTTGATTTTGCTTTAAATCTGGCTTTGCTTTATTTCAAATTCAAATATCTTCTTCAACCTCCACCCAAACAGCCATTTTCGGGGAGGAAGAGAGAAAAACCATGGAAAACCTGAGAAAAGCTCCCTCAAAATTGTCCCAAGAGTCCCAAATGTCATTTTTCAACAAGTTCAAGGATTGGTCCCGGAAATTATGCATGAGAGAAGGTCTTTCTTTGAAGAACGGTACAAGGTACGATGCTTGTGGTCTCTCAAAGAATTGGTTCCGGATTATGACCTCTTAAGGGCTTCTTCTTCGTTTTGGGATACTAGAAGGCATGTCTTTTGCCTTTCCTTCAACGAGATTGTTCCGACTGTGGAAGAATTTCGGGCCTTGCTTGGAGGTCCTGAGGTGGAGGAGATAGCAATTCCTTTGTCCGGAGGAGCTTCTTTTGTTGACAAGTTGTGCAACCTTCTTCATCTTTCCCTGAGGAAGCACGAGGCATGATCCGTAGTCCCGATCATTTTGATATTTCCGGTCTTCCCGATAGATTTAGGGGCTTAGGCTTGGTGGATGACGCCTATTGGGATGCCTTTGCACTTTGCATGTTCGGCACCTTGTTCATGGTCTATTCTTTCGGGATTTGCCATCGATCTCTCGCCGGATGTTGTCGTCCATTGTCGCCCGGCGTAGATGTCGTTCCTTTGATTCTTGGGGAGACTTTTCATGCTCTCGATGCATTAGCTACCGGACGGCGGTATATGCACGGGGCCGCCCGTTTCTCTTGACTCTATGGCTGATGGAGCGTTTGGGGGTTCTTCGAGAAACATCGGATATGATCAAGCCTTGGACATTTTCCAGGAGAGGGGTTGCTGTAGATTTTGATGATCAGGGCTCGTGGGAGCGTTGGATGGCGGGTCGCCGGGCGAAGATATCGGATGGTTGGTGCCTTATTGGCGGGTGGAGACTCGCAGAGTGCTTCGGGACGGGTCTCATGTGGTTATGCTTCGGGGCTTTCTCGGTCCGGCTTCTACATTCCGTCTTTGGTTAGAGACGGTTTGGCTTGGAGCGGAGTTCCTTTGGAGGACTTTGATGATATAGCCACCGGGGTGGTGGCTTACGCTTCTATGGATGATCCTTCGGTGTTTCCTTTCTTTCCGAGTATGGAGGTATGACGTCTTTCCTCCTCGGGTTATCCTCGGCGTCAGAGACACGTGTTCTGACCACTTGGTACCTGGATTGAGTACGAGAGGCATTTGGGAGAGACTCGAGATGGCTATTTTGAGACGGCGTAGAGGCCATTGTAGGTGCGGAGGACTGACGATTTCGGAGAGGAGGAGGGCCGAGGCGAGGGCCAACCCTCGCGACGGGAGCGGAGATGTGGTGACCGACTATGAGGCTTATGTCAAGAGGCGGAGAGGAGGACTCCTATGCTACCGGCCCGGCTACGGGAGATGAGAGATGACGCTAGGGCTACCAAGGCCACGACGGAGGCTGGTTTGATAGATCCTGTTCCTATACCGAGCTTGGTAGGAGGAAGGCCGACATTTTCTGTTCGAAGAGAAGAAGACTCGAAGGGGGAAGAAGAGGGAGAGACCGATCTGAGTGGCTTGGAGTGACTTGAGGTTTCCAGTATCCCTTTCTTGTCGTAGCTTGAACACATTAGTTTTGATTATGTATCTTAGTTTTCTTTTAGCGAGGTTGCCGGTTGTAGGAATGAATCGGGCTTAGACTCATCAAAAAGCTTTTAACTTGTGATGAATATTTGAATTGCTTTAGAGTTTTTCGAGACGCTTTCATGGTCGATCGGTGTATTGATGTCGAGTTTGACTTTTATTTGTGCTTTAGACCGAACCGTTTCCATTTGCCTACGTTCCCTTCGGACAAATTTTAAGGAGCTCGGGTCTTCCGTAGTTCGACTGAGCAGAACTCTTTTTTTGTTTTTTTTTTTTGTTTTTGTTTGTTGTTTTTTTTGTTGTTTTTTTTTGGTGCAACCCTGTTTTTTACCTAGGCCGCCCCTTTTTGGGTTTTCAACCTAGTTGGGTATTACTCTTTTGGCACTTCTTTTTTTTTTGATATTTTTTTTGTTTTTTTTTGACTCAGTGTTTTACGCGTAGTATCTGCGCAGCTTGTCACCATTCACTGGGTGTACAAAAGGATTTCCGTCGAGATCTGCAAGTTGCATGGCTCCTCAGGAGAAGATCTTACGGACGACGTATGGCCCGACCCAGACGAGGCTCCCATTTGCCGAGCGGGTTGATACGGGCCAGGGGCTTTTCTTTCAAAACGAGATCACCTTCTCGGATCTCCCGATGCTTTACTTTCTTGTCGAAGGCTCTGGCCATTCTCCCTTGGTAGGCTCGGATATGTTCCATTGCTTTCAATCGTCGCTCATCTAGCAGGGCCAATTCATCATGGCGACTTTGGAGCCATTCGACCTCGTTGATCTGGCTTTCCAGCAGTACACGGAGCGAGGGGATTTCTAGCTCGATTGGGAGCACGGCTTCCATTCCGTATGTGAGGGCAAACGGTGTTTCCCGGTTGCGGTTCGACGGATGTTACGTAGCCCCGAGTGCCAGTGTAACTTTTCGGGCCAATCTCGACCTCGGACGGCCATTTTCCGGATGATGTTTTCCGAGTCTTGTTTGCTTTGCCTCGACGGCTCCGTTGGTTTGGGGCACATAGGGAGATGACTTGTGACGGGTTATTACGAATTCTACCGGCGGCCTTTCGCATTCCCCTTCGAAGTGGGATCCATTATACGAGATGATTTGTTTGGGCAACCCGTATCGGCATATGATGTTTTCTTTGATGAAGAGGGCTACTTTCCTTGAGTTGAGGATTTTGTAGGATTTTGTAAGGCATCCTTTTCAGTTCCTTGAAGAAATTGCCAATATGCGTTTCTTTAGGCTCTTCCGCAGTTCCCAAATTCACACTCGTCAAAATCTCTTCTGCAGCTTGGGCTCGATTTTCCTCTTTCCGGACAACCTGCTCAAAGATTTTTGTTCTTTTCTTTTCTTTTTATTTAATGTGTCTGCTTCTTTATCTAATGAATTATTATTAAATGTTTTTTTATTAATTAATTTATCATTAGTTAAAGTGGCAATCAAGGGATACTCAGAAAGGTTCGTCATTTCATTAGGAACGAAAGGAAGTACAGCATTTGCTACAGACTCGTAGTCTTCAGGCGTAAGGCCGTCGGACGACTCTAGAGACTCGACCTTAACAATGAGAGACTCGGAGGACTCTTCCTAGATTGACACAAAGGGATGGGGGACCAATCCAGGCTTGGTGATCATTTCTTCTTTGGTCGCGGACGGGCCTGAGAGAGTTTTCCGATTCTTTAATGGCATCGCTGTCGGGCGTCATGACTCGGGGAATTGTCGTTGTGCTCCTTCCTCGATCATCGCTACCATTTCTTTGGCGAGTGAAATCAATCGGAGTGCGGCACACTGGATCTCTTTCCCGAATAAGCTGTTGCATAATCGGACCATCCCGATCATCTGAAAAGACTTACGTGGCTTTGGCTTTCGGCACGGTCAATTCAAACTCGGGTTTCGGACCTTCACTGGGCGATAGGAATTGTGGTTGTGAGCTTCTCGAACTGTTCCACTAGGCTTGGCACGCCTTTGAAAGTGTACTCACTCTTTATGGTAGTGGTAGCCCGGGTATCTTGGGTAGGTCCGGAAACATTCTACGGACCGGGTTAGCTTTGGCTCCCACGAACTTGTTGAGGCTATCCTGTAGCTTTAGCCATCCTTCTGTAGGAGTGGGCTCTGTGATGTTACCTGGTTGTGTGGACCCTTTACAAAGTAGTCGGCCAAATTAGGGCGAAAGGGAGAGATTTAGGGTGTTGAGCGGGACCCTTCTGTGAGTTTCTCCTTTTAGGGCAATTTCTTTTCCTTTTGCGGTGTCCTTGAGGAGGCCTCATATCCCGGGCCGTGGCGAGTTTTGTCCTTTCACCTCGATGAGTTTGTGAGTTCCTTGTTGGTGCTTCCCAGACCAGAGGCCGGGTAGATAGCTCATCTTTCTCATCATTTTCAAGGCCGGAGGGATTTTATCCGGGTGATTGTCGAATCTATGTTGCAAACTTGGGCCTTTGGAGGCTCGGCTGTGAAGCTTTGTTAGCATGAGGCCTTCCTCGTCATGTTTGATTTCGAATAGGTATTCCACTGTATCCGTGCCCTCCAAGGTGACTAAATCCCCATAAATGGTTGTCGGGTCCCCATTCGAGACAAATTTCACACACCTTGGTGGAGGCTTGAGGCGACCCCCTTGACTGATGCGGCCGAGGTCTTCCCGATAAGGCATTAAAAGTGATCGGGATGTCAATAACACGGAATTCCACGGTATCAATTTACGGCCAAACCCGAGAGGTCCAAAGTAGCAACTCCAAGGGTGCTCGGGATGTCGAGTCGTAGCTTTGGCTGTGAGGGAGGAAGGTTTTAAGTCCGTGGACTTGATGTCAACGAGCTCATGATCTTTCTTAGGAAGAATGTTCATTAGGACCCATTATCAACCGGGACCCGAGGAAGGCGTCGTTCATCCAATTGGGTGTGATGAAGAGAGGCTCGTTATGATCGGCCCCAAATTGAGGGAGGTCGAGATACGTGAAAGTGATTATGTTCCCGTAGTGGATGTTTCCAATCAGTGTACCACGTCATCGGGAGTAGCATCGATAGGGACGAGAGTGCGGGCTAGGCTTTCTTCCGGCTTTAGCTTGTGGGGATAGGATGAGGTGAGTAGGGACCATAGAGAGATGTTGGCTGTGTTTGCTTCAAGCGGGTGAGCACGGGATCCTCCTTTCGAGGTCGGGAGCTTCGGCCGTCTTAGCATAGGGGCGGCGGTTCTCCTCGGAGTGCTTGATACGTGGCCTTCTTATACGCCTTGGGATTCCCTTGGAAGATTTGCCCGGATCGGGTCAACGGGTTAACTTCCTCATCGGTTGCTTCTTGACTAGATTTCTTCAAGCTAAGGTCGACGGGGGAGCCTTTTTGGCTATCGGCCCGGTTACGACGGAGTCTAGCAACGGTGAGGGCGAGTGCTTGGCTCCTTCTGGCGGCCCTTATAACTGCTTCCCAAGTCACAGGCTTTTGAGTCTGGGGTTGTGTTGTTGCCCCCTGGATGGCCCACAGAGCTAGGGCGTCCTCTGATTCGCTCCCATAGTCTGCCTTGCTCATAGTTATCATACAACAAGAGTCGCTATTGTCGGGGCTCGGCGGCTTTTCGATCTCATCCCCGGTATAGTGCAACCATTACGGTTCCTTTACGATAATACTCGAGTTGGAAATGATTATAGCATTACGTGTGGGAGGTGCATCCGGTATCATGCCGGTTTCCGGGACTTCTACGAGAGGCGACATACATTCGGGAAGGTGACCTCTTCTTGGGTAACCACGACAAGGAGTGTTACTTTGTTCGGGGTGGATTTGATCGACCATGGTTATTTTCTCATTTGGGCGGATGGGAGTTAGTTTCCCTCTCTCTATCGAGATCTTCGACTATCGGCTGGATCGGATGCACGAAAACCCTTTCCCCAAAGCATGGTAGGCGGTGTTGAACTCTAAGACATCCACGTGCTCAGACCCAGGAAACTTCATGGCCTTCATATCCTCGGTTTCATATTCGTCTTCCGAAGTGTCTTCGGTCTTATGGCTATCGGCCTCCATTCTCATCATACATCTTCTTTCTTTCACCCTTGCAAGTAGAGGCGGCCACAAGTGAAGGATAGGCAACGTTCCCCCTCGTAGTTTGATGTAGCGGCTCGATAGATGCAGGTCCAAATAAGGAGCACCGGGGTCCATTGTCGGGCCTTTGGAGCAATTAGGAAGGCGTCATGTGGATCCATAGGTATGAAAGCCCTTTGGGAGACGTTTAGATCAATAACCCTTTTTAGTGATTGCGAGGCACTCGGCTGTGCTCAGCGGCTCGGTTGTGACCCTCACGGTTGTTATGCCATCCGTTCTCGGGAAAGAAGAAAAAGATCCGATGACGTTCACGAATTCCTCATCTTACAGTCGTTGAAACCCTCCATTCTCGACCGGTGCTTCAATGAACCCTTTCCATTCACCGGTCGAGGTTCTTATAAGGAACATTGTGTTCTAGGATTTCGGATATGTACGGATGCAGGCGCGGGCTTTGTTGTCCTTCATCCTCTGAAGTATCCAGGACAGCGGACCACGGGTGCATCTTACGAGGTGCGGCTCTTGGGGGCCCGTCCCTGCGGCATTTGACTTGCATTTTCCGGTGGTCCTTCATCGTCGCTTGATGACAACCAACCATTGTGTCGCTCCCATGGTGTCATTTCCGGCATGATTGTTCAGATTGTTTCGGATGCGGGGCCTCGGTTGACTCTTCGCTCTCGTCATCATCATCGTCATCGCTGTCATCGGAATCATCTTCCCATACTATCGGGATTTCGGGTGAGAGGAACGCCGATCAAACCCGTTAGGGAATATGGGTGCGTGCGGCCGCGAAATTGTCATATGCTCCCATTCCCGGAAGTGGTAGTTGTGACTCGGCTTCTCCTCCCGAAGCTGCGGGGGAAGAGTGAGAGGGTGGCACGTATTTGACTCCGGCGGGATATAGAAGGAATCCTCCTCTTCGATTCTTATTTGTTCTCGGGATCGTATTCGGCCTCTCCCAAAGCCAACTTGCGAAGTGTACTAGCTCCGAGATGCTCTTCGGCCTCTTTCTTTGATAAGCCCCAGTCTGAGCGCTCGCCAGGAAGCTTTCTTGTTCGATTCTTCTTGATTGTTCTAACCATCTTGTGTAAATGGTTCTCTCATGCTTTGGCCGGAACGGCCCAGTTCTTGATATCGGTTTCCCTTCATCCGAAATAGCGGGCCTCGTATTCTTGCGGAAATCTCGACATGAGACCAAGGTGGGTTGATTCGTTCCAATATCCTCAAGTGAGGGGAATCCGGGTCGGGATCCTCGACAAGGTTGGCCATGGGTATTTGGGGACCTTCATCGGCATCTTCACAGGCATGCGAAGGTTCTCCGCATTCAATCATATTTACACGATTATGGTTCCTTGGCGGAGGATTTTTGGCTGTATTAGGCCCTTCGGGGCCTTCCAACTTTCCTTGCTCTATCAATCCTTGGATCGCCTTTTCAAAGTGAAGCGGTTGTCGATCGAGATGTCCGTGGGCTTGATGAAAAGCACAATATTTTGAGGTATCCACGGGAGCATTCGGATTCTGGGTTGGAAATTCTCAAAGGCCGCGGCAAGCCTTCTTTCACCGAGTCCCTAAAGATGTCATTCGAGAGGCATTCCAAAGTTTTCGAGGTTCATGACCCGTGGTGCAGGCTCATTTGGTTTTACGGGAGCAAAAGGAGTTGTGTTATTACATTCTGTCCCGCGTAGTTAATCATTTCTTTGCCTTTAGCGGGAGCGGGCGGTGTTTGAAGGAGGAGCCCGATATCTAGCCGAGTGCGGCGGCGGTTGCGATTGTAAGCCTTTTCAAACTTAGGCTGCGGAGTTAACCATGGCCCGTAAGTCGAGTACGGGAAGTGGCGAGGAGGCTCTCGAGATGTGGTTTCGAGGCATGGCGGAAGATGTCCGATTGCTCCTCTTCGGAAGGAGGGATTGCCATCTCACGAGTTTCGAGATTCCACCGCTTGTAGAAGTCCCCAACATTCTCGTCGGGACATGCCTTGTTGTTTGTAGATCAACTCTATTTGTTTCCCATTCCAAGTTGGCCTTGTACTTTTACGTGAAGGCATTGGTAATCTGGTCCCATGTAGTTACGGCTTCGGGTTTCAAATGGAAGAACCATTTTAAGGCCTTGGATTTCAAAGATAGGCGAAATAGTCGGCCAGCTGGCGATTGGTGCATCCTTTGGCCTTCATTGCCAAGGTATACGTGTCCGAGATGAGTTTTCGGGCATGCGGTCCCATCAAAGAGATCCAGTTAGGCATAACAAATTTGTGGGCGGGGAACAATGGAGTCGGGTCTGTAGGCCGGAAGCGAGACTTCTTGGCGGTCAATTCGGCGATCTGCGCTTTCATTTCCTTGTGTTGTTCCATGAACCGGGCCGAGATGAGGGTCTTGTGGCGGAGCCGTGGCATTTGAACCGGAGAGAGGGTTACATTTGGAGCGGCGGGCGGGTGGATGGAATGGCTGGCCCGGGGACGTAGGTGAAAACTTGTCCTTGGGGTGAGTTACCACAGGGAGCATGAGTAGGAGCTTGGGCGAAGGGATAGAACCTTGCGGCTGCGTTGATTTTCAACCGGCAAAGTGGGTGGAGGCGATCTGATGTAGCCGGATAGCTTGGATTTCCAGTGGGGCCCATAAGTAGGCTTAGGTGCGAGCTGCAGTCCACATTGTTGAATTGCATGGGTGGGCGAGGCGATGGTGTATAACAGGGGTGCTGCGGTCTGGTGATTGATGGCCAGGATGGAGGTTTGGTAACCCATCGAACCACGAGTGAGAAATGGGTTTGTGAAAAGCTGTGGGAGGAGCGGCGAGCTAGCATCATTACGAGGAGGGGCTCCTGGTGTTGAGGCATGCCGAAGCTGTTGTTGTGGCCCTTTGAGCTGTTCTTTGCGAAGGCCCGGGTGATCGGTTCAAGCGTGGCGGGATCCCGATTAGTTGTGGCATTAGAGATAACCCCAACCATGAGAAGACATTAAAATCTTGGCTTTGTCCCCGCTGAGCTGCAAGGCGGATTTGTGCCGTCGGGCGGCGTGGATCCGGTGGTGCGTGGTTGGGGGAGTGGCGACCGAAGTTCGAGGAGCATGGGTTCTAGTAGTGGTACCATAGGAGGTGGGTGGTGGCATCTGGAGTAATCGGGCGGCGAGAGTGGGATTGGCATCCTCTTCTTCTTCCACGGTGAAGGTGCCATCGGGATTGAGGGCGCGGCCAAACCGTGGCTCTTAATAGCCTCCATAAGGCTATTCGGTGTGCTTCTGTCGTAACCTCATACGTTACGCTGGCGATTCCCTTTGTTGTTACGTACGAGGGTCCGGGAGGCGGAGTGACGTTGTCCCCATCATTACCGGCGTGCGAGACATTACGAAACCCGGAGTCGGAACAAACGGCGAAGCTGGCGATGCGCTTGACTCTTCCCAACTGATCAAACGGTGACCCGGTGTCTGAAACCAACCTTTGTGAGGAGCTACGGGGGAAAAGGCACGAGGGTTCAGAGATTTGGGAATGAAGGAGGGTAAGTGTTTGGGCTTATGCAACATGCGGTTATTTGTTCTTGTTTACTTAAAACATGTTTTATTAACCTAATCGGTTGGAAAAGATTGCTCTTCTTTTTCGCAAACTACTCTGGATCCTGGATCAGTGGGCCCCGTCACTACGTCTATAAGCCCCTCGTATTCCACTTGTATTTCGACCTCCCGGGGTGGACGGCCCGGGCGAGGGTCCTATAGGGCAAGCGGGTCCCACCGGCCGAAAATAAAAACGATCCTAAAAGTCGGCGGGTAATCGAGTCTTAACGAGCATTCGATGTAAATTACGGACAAAGGCGACGTCAAAGTCAAGATCATGTCCAGGGGCTCGACAAAAGTCGGCATGATTTGGGTGATAAATGTCCACAATTGATCTTGACTTGTCGTCAATTAGGCCGTAATTAGGCATGGAATAATCATTAATCCTTGATGACTCGGTGTCATCTTTGGGAGTCGGTGTATAATTTGTGCCGATCGGAGCCGAAGTCAAGGCGCCGGTCAATATCTTGGTCAAAGTCTGCGGCGGAAAACCGGCGTGACTTCGGCGATTAGGGTCCCCGAAAGATATTGAGTCGGTGTGCCGACAAAGGCTTGAAAGGAAAGGTCTATACACGAGACGGGGCATGACACGGACCGGACTAAAAACCAACCGGGTCTCGGACAAAGTGTGTCACGGACAAGTGCATGGTCGACACGAGGCTCCAAGGGATATTTGGGTAGTCCTGTGCTTGCACCGAGAGGCGTAATAAGACCAAACGGGCCGCGACAAGGATTTCCCCGGGTTAGGGACGTAGTGTGCAGTGTAAGGTCACGTGCGCGTAGTGTGCAAGCAGTCTATCTTCTTTTTCTGAGTAAAATAGAAAATTTTCATGTGTCTTAAAAAGAATGATGCATGATTTTTTTTGAAAATTTTCTTTTTTTTTTTGAAACTCATTTTTTTCTTGAAATTCTTTTTTTTGAAATTCTTTTTTGAATTTTTTTTTTGAAAGTAAATGCACACATAAGCACATAAACACAAAACTTCCAACAGTTAGGGACATGATTCCGACAGTCAAAATTTTGACTTTTTCCGAGGCGGCCAAAACAACACGAAAATGTGCAAAAATCAACACACATAACAAATGATTTTTAATGGCGGGACGGAAACTTGACCCTCAAAAGCTTTTCTTTTTTTTTTGAAAACAATGATACCGGTAAGTGGGATTGTTAAACCACAATTTATCCCCGACTCGTGTTAGAAGGCGATAACGGGAAGTTTAATGGTTTCCACCAATATACCAAATATCATTTTTTTTTAGAAAAAGCTTATATGTCCCCAGCGGAGTCGCCACTGTGACGATGTGTGCCAAATTTTTCCGAAAGGGCTTTGAAATTTTTCGTTTCTTTGAAAAACCAATCGAAAAAAGACCGGAGTTGCCACGCCATTTTTATTTTAAGGGCCAAAACTTTGAAAAATGCCCGAGATTAGAGATTTGGGTTCGGAGGTCACGTTACACGCCGGGAAGGACGTTAGTGTGCATCCGGAATGCCTCGTAAAACGAGTCTTCCAAGCTAAAAAACCATTTGTGTGTGTGTGTGTGTTACTTTGGCCAAAATAAGTTGAAACTGAGGAAAGTAAAAATTGGGAATTCTTTATTAGACTTTGGACAGATCCCATGATTTTTGGTGTGATTTTTGGGTTGAGTTTTGGTACTCAAAAGATTTTTGGAAGTTGGAAACCATTTCTGCCAGAATGAAAAAGGCAGTGGACACTTAATTTTGAAATGGATTTAAGGGCTTCAAAACTTCATAATCTGAGAAAACTTAGAGAATGAAAGTTGTTCCAGACACCTCAAATAAGATTTCTGTGAAAGAATTTTCCATTTTGGAGAATATTTGAGGACCCAAAACCTTCTGGAAATCTCAGGTATGAGATCTGGACTTCCAGAGACTGGTGATCTGACCTTCAAAAGAAAATTTGAAAAATGGAGTTTTACTCACGCAAAAAATAAAGTAAAAATATGTATGGAAAGCTCTGGATGTTGGCTACAAAAAGTGTTTTGTAGTCAACACCAAATTCCAAGTTTATCTGTGTCCAAAAAATTAGACCATGGACTGGGGTCTTAGAAAATTGCTACTGGACAGCAACTTCTTCTCGAAGAAAAACATGATTTTAAAGGGGGTTTGACATCCATGCTTGTCCCCATTTCCCTAGGTTTTGATTAGTGATCACTTGACATTTTAGTGGTGAATCAACTATATCAAACCATCCTTGGGGTACATTAGGACTAAGCATTTCATTTGCTTGGGAAGGAGAATTTTATCCTTTGAAAATGAGATTTGATGTATGAAAATGATTTTTAGGGTTTTGAAAATGTGTTTTCTTTGTAAGTAAGTAAGAGTACTTTGAAAATAATGTTGATCCTTGTAGAAGATCATCCATGGAGATGAACTTCCATGGTGATCTTCTTGGATCTAAGACAAGAAGATGAACAAACTACATTTTGGAGTTTGAAAATGCATGCATGAATGAAGGAGTTTAGGGTAAGGAGAAGGAGAGTTTACCAATCTTCTTTGTGTTTTGAGTTTTTGGCTTGAATGTAAGAGTGTTTGAGGCTTGAATATGAGAGTGTTTGAGTGAGTGTGATTTTGGGTGAATAGTTGAGAAAAAGGTGACAATTCTAGAGAATTCTCACTGTTTTCTCTCTATTTTCGCCAAGGTGCAGTTGTGAAAAATGTTTCTTCTCCTTTATTTTTGAGACTGAAGGCCTCAATTTATAGCCCTCTGGAAATTACATAACCATCCGCGCGGATGGTTCCTGCAGCGTGCACTGTTCATTAATTGCAGCTGCAGGCTTTGGACACAAAGAATATTTTCAAAAAAATTCAAACTGATTATGTTTTTCAGCTTGCTAATTCGGGTTTTTTCTATTTCTTTTGCTTTTTAAGATTCTTTCTTTGGTTTATCTTTTTTTGGCAATCCCTAATCTACCCTTACTTGGTTAGAAATGTTAGGAATGGTTAGGAATGTTAGGAATGTTATAACTTTCGTTAATTTTCTAACGAAAATACTAACAAACTCAAATTGGAGCACTTACATCAAGGTAAAGATTTAATCCTCTTGTAATATTATTCCTTAAATCCTAGAACATCTTTGGTGAAAAAAATTAGGGTTTTATATTATTATGGAAAATTAATAAGGTTTTAATCTGAGGAGGTTATTAATGGAAGAATGAATGAGCACCTAATGAAATTAACTAGGGTTTCTTGAGCTTGTAATCAACGGGTTTGGCCTAATATTATTACATGCTAAGGTGTAAAATTAAAATTAAGAAGTTGTGGGTGTAGTTGTGTGTGTGCCGTGTGGATATTGTGTGCGTGTGTGCAGTGTGTGTGTATGATCAGCCGTGTGTGTGTGCATGTTACTGTAGCATGTGTGTGTGTGCATCAGCCGTGTGAGTGTGTGGAAGGATTAGGGTTTTGTGTGTGTTTTAGTGTGTGTTTTCAATGCTGAGAATAGTGTTTTCTTAGGCTGTGAAAAGTAATTTTCTGCGCTGTGAATAGTGATTGTGTGTGCTGTGAATAGTGCACTTAAAGTGAGAAAAGTCATAAAAGGAAATTAAATAAGGTTGAGTATAGAAAACCCTAGGGGTAATTTGGTAACACCTATGGGAAATTAGTTAACCTAAGAAGGAGTTAAGGAATTAACTTATAGGTTAACAAGAAATATTAAAGAATGTTTGGGTTAGGTAATTAAGGATTACTTGTGCCCTAAGAAAATCTCTTTGCATGATTGTATATTCGTGCGAGGAATAATTGCAAGGAAGTGCAAGCGATTAAGGTAAGGGATTACGTTCAGCGTTTGATTGTTTTCATATCCTTTGTGTTAGGATTCCTTTAATTTCATAAAATATATGCTACCAAGTCGCCGGTAGTGAATTGTATTCCTTTGATATGAGCGTTCTTTGGAATATCTTACCATTGATATGTTTTGTTCAATGTGTATCCGTGATGATTGGATTTGATTTACGTGTTCTCGTACCTTGAACACTATATATGATATTATTCTGTCCATTTGATGAGGACTTTATATGATTTGGTCTAGACAGATTGAAATGACCTAAATGTTGAATGAATTGGTCTAGACAGATTGAAATGACCTTAATGTTGAATGAATTGGTCTAGACAGATTGAAATGACCTTAATGTTGAATGAATTGGTCTAGACATAATGAAATGACCTTAATGATTTGGTCTAAATAGATTGAAATGACCTTAATTCTATATATGATTATCATGATGCATCAGAATAAGGGAGCACTCTGATAAAGCGTATGGAACCTTATTCAACAAACACCTTGAAAGGTGTATCGGAGTCACCCTAGAATAAATTAAAGGTGCACAATTATTTGGAATTGACGGACTATGTATATACTGTCTCCATCTTAAGTTATTCTTGTAAAAGTGCCACTACTTGTTATTTGAAAGGTGTTCTTCTTTGTGTTCTCACATCTGAACCGTTATTGTATAAGTTATGCTATCATTGATATATTCATTGAACTCTGTTTGTTCCGGTCATCTCTTCCTAGAACCCGAAGAGATCTGTTAGTACGCCAATCCAATTCGCAACCCTTTATAGGTGCATTTTAATATGATAAAATTGCACTAGGGGCGTTTTGGTAAATTCCCGATCCATTCCGAGACTTCCGGAAACTTTTTATAAGTTTCTTGCGAAGGAAGTACTTTTAAGTATTTTTCCCAGGCAAAAGGACCTATAAGACCCTCATCAGCAGCCTATAAATAAGACCCTCCCCCTTTCATATCTAGATCCTTTTTCCAACTCCCTACTGTTACCCTGCCAAAATACGCCCAGAAGCCCCTCTCTCTCCCAAAACACACACAACACCCACCAATTCCCTTGAATTCTCTCATCTCTCATACACACCTCACCCCTACCTTCATACACCACATACCATTGAAGATCTGAAGACCAGCACTCAATCTGTGCTCAAATCCACATCCTGCAGCTAATTAGAAGGCCATTATACCTAACTTGGTGTAGTGGTGGTGGATCTACAAGGGTAACAACTCCCTTCCTCCTTCCCTCTCTTATATCTTGCAATTTTGCTTGTTTCATTGCAATCTTTGTTCATCCACTTGATAATTAAGCTCCATCCGCTTTAATTATCAAGTGGCAATCGCCATCTCTGTGTTTAATTCATTTTGTTTAGTATAATTTCATGTTCATGATTTGATATTGTTGGAATTGTTGCTTGTTCATCAAGGGAGTGTGGATCTCCCCATATCCACACCCCCTTGGTTGAATAGTTGTTGATTCATGTAGCTTCTGAGTCGGTGTTCTAATTCGATCTATTTTGGATTTTTGTTGATTTCGATTACGAATTGTGAAGTTTCTGTAGATTGGCAACCTGTGTCACGCGACACAACTTGCCAGGTTGAGTCCTGTATCACGCGACACAACTCGCCAGGTAGGACCTGTGTCACGCCACACATCTGGCCCTCCTACATAAACTCTTGTTTCAGTTGTAACCTGTTCCTCCTTGTAATTGGGATGTGGCCTCCCTTATCAAATGGTTCACGAGATGTAATTTCCTCCTTTTGAGCAATAAAACAAAGCACTTATATGCATTTTATCACATATCTTGTCTCACACATTTTGCACACACGTTTGAATGTTTTGGATGTTGAACATAGAAAGACTCGTTTACGAACAAGGCGTGTTGGGTGAACTCTCGGTTCTTCCCAACACGTAACCTGACCCCCGAACCCATTTTCTCTTTTCAAAAAGGTTTTCAATGTTTCCTTTTAAACGGCGTGGCGACTCCTCATTTTCTAATTTCGGCGAGCGTACATTCAAGATCCCGTATGAACTTACTGAGCATTGTTCGCTCACCCTTTCCTATTCTTTCCCCTCCCAGGTAATAAATGATTGGAGTGGATTGGCTGCATGTTTGGTGGAGTAGCTAGATTGATCATTTCACCCTCCATAGCAGTACGAGTTGAGAGAAACCCCCTACTACCAATGAACTAGAATAGCTGATAAAGGTTGACATTTGTTAAGAAAACGCTTGCACGAAATTATGTATCAACTCATGATATTTGCATATAAGAGGTGACACACCATCACTGGTTCCTAGAACTAAAGTTTCCAGAGTTTACAACGCTGCTACAATTTCTAAATGAACATGAATATCAAAATAAATGATCATGAAGAACCCCACGCATAATGGGAGCTCTTGTAGCACTAGGTGCCTTCTTTTCAGGAAGCATTATATTTCCTCAAATTCAATTGTCAAAAAAAATTCAGTAAATGAAACCTCCCTACAAAAGATTATGTCGCTAACTTCCTTCAAGAATGGTAATAGTGACTTTGTTTGAAGACTCCACCTCTGAAGAAGTCACTCTTTCAGTAAATGCAGGTTGTTTTGGCTCAGGAAGATCTTCATTATCACTACTAAGCATCAAGAGAATATTTGAAACGGTTGGCCTATCATTTACCAATTCTTGAACACATAGCAAACCAACATTTATGTACCTCAAAATCTCTGTCCTGAAACATGCCTCAATCCACGGGTCTATTAAGTCTTCACTCTTGTCATCACTCCATAGTTTCCATGCCTGATAGGAACAAAGAACAAGTCAGTTAAAAAATGTAAATTAAGTTAAGGAAAGTTTAATTTCAAGTGTTTTTAGATGAACTCACCAGTCCTGGAAGACTCAACGTGTGTTTATCATCAGTATATAAATTAGTGCTCCTTCTCCCACTTATAATCTCTAATAAGATCACCCCGAAGCTGTAGACATCTGATTTTTCTGAGTAATTTCCTTTCATTGCATATTCAGGGGACATATAGCCACTGCATTTACATATTTTTAGCATCAATGTTATAGTTCGGACAGATAAGTAAAATTGTACATCAAGTTGGGTTTTTACCAAAGAATACACTGATATTGTAAGACCAAATCTACTTACTATGTTCCAACTACCCTTCTGGTCTTTTCATGATCTTGACTGCCTCCAAATATCCTCGCCGTGCCAAAATCTGATATTTTTGAATTTAACTCTTTGTCTAACAAAATATTGCTTGCCTTCAGGTCTCGATGAATGATCTTCAATCTAGAATCTCTGTGAAGGTATAAGAGTCCACGACCAATTCCTTCAATAATGTGTTTGCGTTTACACCAAGTTAGTTGTTCTCTTCTTAGTGGATCTGCAATCACATTAGCCAAGGGACGTTAAGTTTTAGGGAAACAAAATCAAAAGAAATAGATGTTTGCAAAATGCTCGTTAACAGATCATAATGTTGAAAAACGACCCTTATTTACCAAATCCCTATTTTGCAATTAAGCTGTCAGATTTCATTTTGTCATAATTTTATCTATCATTTTCCCGAAATTACAAGTTCGGATATGGCTATAATAGTTAATATTCATAATGGCAATAAACCATTCCTACAACTTCTCACTGAATAACTCTTCAAAGATGAACGGAGAAAATTTACAATTTCACTAGTCAGCAGCTAGGAAGCACTGACTGGGCATATCTGCAATGTTACTTGTCCAGAACCATGCTTCTAAAGTTTCGTGGAAACAGTTGTTTTAGACCAAAAACATAGTACATACAAAGAGCTCAGGCAGTAGTAACTAACCAAAGATAAGTGCATCCAAACTTCTGTTAGGCATGAATTCATAAACCAACATCATTTCTTCTCCTTCAACACAGCAGCCAAGGAGTTTAACAAGGTTACGGTGCTGGAGCTCAGAGATTACCCTAACCTCATTCACAAACTCCTCCAGCCCTTGCCCTGATGATCTTGAAAGCCTTTTCACAGCTATTTCTTGCCCATCTGACATTTCTCCCTGCAAGTAGACCAACTTATAAGTTCTGTTTTCTCTGTGTTCGGTAACCTCATTCATCATTAGGCATATCTTTTCGCAGTACCTTGTAAACTGGACCAAAACCACCTTCCCCAAGCTTATTGGTAGAATGAAAGTTTCTAGTTGCACTAAGCAACTGCTCAAAAGTAAATTTGACTTGGTTTATACTCTCGCTTCCTGATCTTAACAGCTCGATTTCCAGCTCATTTCCTGATTCACAAGCTCTCTGAGTCAGCCTACGTACATACCACAAAAAATACAATGTCCCCATACAGGGGCGTATCTATATAGGCGCAAGGGTGGTATCTATATAGGCGCAAGGGTGGGCATATGCACACCCTCGCTTTTCCAAAAAAATTTACCGAGTAGTTTTTTAAAAAAAAATTTAAAAATTAGGGGTTTGCATCAAATGTTGCACACCCTAACTTGAAATCCTAGATACGCCACTGTCCCCATACATTTTTACGTTAACTGCACGTCGTTCTTATCAGAAAATTACCTTTTTTTTTGTCTGTACGGGTCCAAAAGATGTAAGTGGTCACCGCAACTGTCATCGACACTATGACCACTGTAAATGTTACAACAATCATTTTTTCGTAACTCTTTTTATCTGAAATGTCAGAACAAGAGAATAAGTTCAATAGGAAAATATCCCATGACTTTCCAATATGCTATATCAATGCAGTCATGAAAGCACACTTATCTTGATAGAGAAAGCTTGAGAAATACTACCTCTCCCATACAATGAATGCTTTCTGGTTGTGTTTTTTGTTCTTAAGTGAGTTTCAATTGTTGTTAAAAGTGATTCAAATCAAACAAGTTTGAATAATCAAAGGAAAACATAACTTTAATTTTTTTCTATGCTTATACCAAAAGGAATACTTGAGGGAAAACATACCATTTTAGCCCCAAATCCGTGACTAATTTGTGCTTAATCCGCGATTTTGGGGTTAAAATGATACGTTTTTCAAACAACAATGGTATTTTTGAAAGAAAAAAAGTATGATGGTAAAAGTGAAACACCCTTGAAAGTATGATGGATGAAAACAGAGTTTGGCCTACTTACTTAATAAAGCAATCATCCAAATGATAGATATATGAAAGTGCTCAAAGTAAACAAGTCATTGATCTTGAGGCTCATCTAAAGAGTGATAGGAATATATTACCAAGCTCAAAGTATGGCACGCGCACGTATAAATCAACCCCTCCAATACCGCTAGGAAATTTCTGTACGTCAGTCAAGCTACCAGTCCAATGCATGCACCCAATTCCAGTACCATATGAATAAGCTACACAAGAACAGTTGTTGAGGCAATCACTGCCACAGCCGCCTGTTAGACCCAACCACCGACCGAAGTCTGGTACTTTTGTTCTAGTCAGCTTCAAGAAACCATCTCCTTTACCCTTTTCACGAACGGTGCTGTTCTGTTCACATTGCAACTCGGCTCTCCTTACACATCCACTAGTCCAATTGCTTCTACTCCATTCAGCCATATACTTCGGCTCATACCCTCTCAAACAACTACAAATTCGTGTATCCTGAAAATTGCAGATTCCAAAAGGACCGCATTTTCCATAAACGCTGCACTCATTCCCTATATCCAACCATAGAACCCCCCAATCTTGTTTCGCACCACTCCAGTACTTGTGCATCAAGCTTCCATTAGAATCCAAAGAAAAGTATGATAAAGGAGCAAAATTGTCATAGTTGTAGGTCAGATATGCATTTCCTTCTTTGTCATTTCCAAGATGAAATCCATTGTTGTATGAAGAATTCATGCCTGGTACGCCAGTAAAGATTTGACCGTTCCAAGGACCACTACGCCAGACGGGACGACCCATATCCCACAAGAAGATATCTGGTAAGTTGGAAGGACCAAATCCCACTGAGAACCTCCCTGTTGATGGATCAGAGGACGTTTTCCACGATATCAGCCGAGTCTTTTTCGATAGTCTCATGTTCGGTAGAAGAGAATCACAAGGATTATCAAAACTCTCCCAAAGTATGGCTCCGCTAGACTTATCTCGCAATACTAGGTTCCCACTATCTAAAAGCTGGGCAGTTGAATTGACTTTTGAGTTGGAAATATTTGTTGACCAAACAATCACTTCCTGTCCATTTAAGACTACAAGATTACCATCTTCAGAGATGGAAACTTTCCCATAAGTATCATTTAGAGGTACATCCTTATTTGCTACCCACACGACTGTTGTTATGGAAAAGCTGTACATAACACCAACATACCTTTTCGTAGTGTTGGTGGGGCTGAAGAATCCAAACTTGAAAACACCTCCATTGGAGACTAAAGTTTCTGGGTCTCTGATGAACTCAGTGGTTGAAATGGTGTCTGCGGAACTGCAGAATCTAGAAAACAAACAGATTACCATAAGATCAATAGCTAGACGAAGGAACATTGAATTTTTGACCTTTTAAAACCAAAAACTTTGTTACTGCTTCTTGTTCAGAACTGAATCTGTTATCTAAGTTCTCTCAGAGTTTATTTTAGATTTAACTAGGATTTAATTACGCCAAGTCATCGCTAAGTTATAGGTGAAACAGAAACATAACTTGATTTAATGAAGAATAGTCTTGGAAAAATATATTTTATTTGACTTGGTAATCTTACCTCAGAAATCAAATTTTAAGATGAATTCTTGAATTAAAAAAAGTGCTAATATTTCAACTCTATTGTTTAAGGAACAGAATGCGAGTGCTTTAGTGACATTCCTGCTAATGAAAATTGCATGTTTAAGTTTGAACGAGTACAATTTGTACTCTATGATTTTGTCAAAATATATTTTCCAAACTTAAAAGATTTATGTCTTTCTTGGAGATTGATTTTTCAACTATAAAAAGATCTTCCTTGTCAAAGTAGGATTGTATCAATCTTGATCATGGAATCTTGGAGATTGAAAGAGTAAGTTTTTAGGGAATGTTTTACTTCCCTATTTTGAATCAAATTGGTATACTCCCTCCGTCCCACTATAGTTGACACCCAAGGAGTGGGCACGGGAACTAAGAAGAAACAATTAAATAAAGAAAATGTGTGGTAGAAAATGAAGAGAGAGAATGAGTGGGGTAAATAGTAGTGTTGGTTGAATAAATTGAGTGGTGGAAAATGAAGAGAGAGAATTAGTGGTGGGGTCCATCTAATATAAAAATATAAAAACTAGGTTATTTTTGGAAGGTGTCAAGTGAAGTGGGACGGCCCAAAATGGAAAGAAGTGTCAAGTATAGTGGGACGGAGGGAGTATTTGATAAATTGATTTTATGACTTTCTTGGAAAGATTTATAATTGTCCTATTATAAAAGGACATTGTTAATATGTAAATATCTTTTATTTATGTACATATATTTAGACTAGGACTAACCTACTAACAAATCTCTTTCTTTGTGAGTGTGCTTTATGTCTCCTTTTGGAATTGGAATCTCACTTAAAGAAGAGTTTGATTGATTGAAGATCTTCTCAAAGTGCCTATAAATACAAGACTTCAACACATTGAGAAGTCATGGCTTTAGAGAATAATTTAAAAGACAATTCATAGTTGTTCTTCACGGTTCATAATAGCCTTCTAGGTTGTGAGTGGAGGTTGTGTCTTACATTCGAACTCACATCTAGTTTTTCATCAAAGTTCTTTGTTTTAATTTTGATTAGAATAGGATCTACTTGGGAAAGGGAGACTGTTCTTATCGTAGAAGGTGATTAGAACTTGTTTAGTATTTTAATGTTTTCGTTTTCACTTATTTGTATTTTTGTAAGTAACACAGTTTTAATAATGAAAAGCTTTTTGGGCGTAAGCCTTGTTTGTTGGGATTAGAACCAGTAAACATTTATAATTCTTGTATTTATTTTTTCTATTCCGCTGCTTATTGGTAGATGTGTGGACATTTGTATCTTACATCTCCACTCACATCCGTGTTCTGTTGAGTTGACTAGGTTTTCTAGCTACACGAAACTTTCAATTGGTATCAGAGCCAACTCTCGATATATTACTGAGTGTTGATCCAGAAAGTGTAGTCACAATGGAATGTCAAAATCATCAAAACAGCCTCCTGTCTTGGATGGCACCAATTATTCTCTTTGGAAATCTAAAATGCATAACTACATCAAAGGCATTGATGAAAGGGCCTGGATGTGTATTCTTGTGGCCTGGCAACCTCTCACTGTGGAGAAAAGGGCGGAATCAGGTGTTGGTGAATCCATCTTTGAAAGAAAACCTGAAGAGAGGTGGACACTTGATGAAATTAATGCTGCAAACTACAATTCAAAAGCTATGGGTGCTATTTCCAGCCATGTTTCTGGAAATATGTACAAACTTATCACCAATGAAAGCATAGCAAAGAATGCTTGGGATATCTTACAGATGCAATGTGAGGGAATTCCAAGTGTTAAATACACATGACTTAGAATCTTAATGGATAGATTTGAACTTCTTAGAATGGAGGAGACATAGGATATTGTCTCCTATGCTGCTAAGATCCATGAAATCTCCAATGAATGCATTAGCCTAGGAGAGTCAATTTCAAATGCTAGATTAGTCAGCAAAATCTTAAGGACGTTGCCTGAAAGGTTTAATATCAAGGTTGCTGTCATTGAAGAAAATCATGACACCAACACTATCGATTTGAACAAAACTGCTGGGGTCCTAACTCTTTTTTAGCTCAACCTTGAAGCTCAACAAAAGAACAAGGCAATAAGTATTGCCCTTAAAAGTTCTGCAGCTATTCCAAAGGAAATATCTAACCTTTCCTCTGAAATTAATGAGTCTAATCTTGAGGAAGACGATGTGGCTGTAATCACCAAGAAATTCAATTATATTCTGAATAGCAAAAGGAGAAACAAGTTTCCTAGAAAAATCTCTCAAGATTTAGAGAAACAAGAAGATAATCCTGATGGGGAGTCCAAGAAGGAAAATTTTGATAACAAGAAAATTCCTGAATTTGTGCAATGTAGGGCATATCGTGGGTATGGTCACTTGGCTAATGAGTGTGCTAACACACTTACGAAAAGGGGAATAAATTACACTACTGCTCCAAGTGATAGTGAGGATGATGAAGTATTTGCTAACATCTCTACGTTTGAATCTTCATCTGTCTATTTTAATGCCTACACTGCAGATACAAATGAAGAAGTATTTTCTGAAGCTGGTTCAGATCTGAAGACGGAAATGACCAATCTCGTTAGTTTTTCTAACGTCTGTTAGTTCCGGGGGAGTAAAGAGACAATTTCAAAATTTAAGTACAACTTAGATGCTTTTAGTATGGGGTGCAAGTGGGAGTGGGTGTATACATTGGGGGTAAGCATTTTTGGCTTATCGAGTATTTCTATAACTTTTGTGTTGGGGTTTGATGCCATCTAACTTGGGAACAATTTAGGGAATCGAACAAAGGGCAAATCGGTAATTCATGTGACAGATCGAAGGGAGCAACCGCGCCATGAAGAGGGCGCGATCCCGCGGAGTTTCTGAAATTTTGGTACGATCGCGCGCCAGAAGTGGGCGATCACGTGCCTATACGGATTGGGCACGTTCAGCGAAAAACTTGGTGCGGGACTCTAAAATCCTGCAGGGTTAGAAATAGGCAGTATAAATAAACCCTATTCCCTAGCAGTTTTGATGGTTGTAATTTCTACTGTGATAGAGATCAATAATTCTAGGTGTTCAAGGGTTTCCTTGTATCTCTGTTTCTCTAGATCTAGGGTTTGCACGGTTGTGAATTCTTGTGATCAATAAGTTTTTGCATTAGATTAGATATTGTATTT
The DNA here is from genome assembly GCA_022495995.1 of Adenophora triphylla var. japonica. Lineage (NCBI taxonomy): Eukaryota > Viridiplantae > Streptophyta > Magnoliopsida > Asterales > Campanulaceae > Adenophora > Adenophora triphylla. Next base: position 235,988 of record JAFEMH010000902.1, read on the forward strand.
GGTGATTGTCGGTTGATAATAATATTCTTGCACTCCACCCGTGGACGTAGCCAAGTTGGTGAATCACGTATATCATTGTGTTGTATGATTGATTTATTTTTGTCTTCTACATAGATCTGTAATAACATTTTGTATTCCAAAAATGTCCCTTGTTGGTATATTAATTACTCCCTCCATCTTAAAATAAATGTCCAAATTTATTCTTGATATTCATTTTGGTACGAAAGGGTGTATAAAATTCTAATAACATACTAGTTGTTACAAGATTCTCTTCCAAAGAGTGTAGGACTATTGAGTACAAGAATATATTTTTTTCTATTTATGACCCTAGAAACAAGCTACAATGTTGTACACGTGCTTTTCCACGTGCAAAACCACTTCTGCAAGCTTAAGTTACCATCCCAAGCTCAAATTCGTCAAAATCTTTCAAGATAATGAAAAATAGTTTAATAATGCCTATAATAATTGAGGACTTAGTTGAAAGATGAACCAAGTTTGTTTTATAATGCCAAAGTAAAAAAGACTTTTGAGGTGTTTCTCAATTTTCATTGTAATAAATTATAAAACTCTCAATCAGTGCAGTATGTACTCAACAAATGGAAGAGACTGCAACTAGAAGAAACATTATAATAATAATAATAATGAAAGCAGAAACTCTCAACCATTGATGGATAAAAGTTATTTAATGAGCTTGGGTTTCCCACCTCTTCATTCAACAATGGAGTCTCTGTCTTGCATTCTTTTAGCCATAGCACTGCTTGCTGCTTCACTACTTCTTTCAAAATTATTCAGGAACCATAACTCAGGGGTGTAAGTAGTTCGGTTCAAACCGCGGTTCGGAACCGAACCAAACCAAACCAAACCAAACCAAACCATGCGGTTTAGTTCGGTTTTCAAGCAACAATGGTTTGGTTCGGTTTCAAAAATTGTCAAACCGTGTGGTTCGATTTGGTCTGCGGTTTGGACCCCCAAACCACGGTTCGAGACCGCGAGACCGAACCACCAAACCGAACCAATAAACCAAACCACCAAACCGTTCAATATTAACCATAGATATGTATATCTTTCATTTTCACCTTACATTTAGATTTTAAAACTCCTAATTCCATTCATGGATTTTAGCCCATAACCCGTTTTTTTTTTTTGGTTAATCTTCTTGTATTGTAATAATGTTAATTTACTCTTTAGCACATACCATTACAAGTACTCAAATTGTTGTTATTATAAACATTGAAGCACAATTTCAAGTTGTGTTAAAATACTTAATTTCTTATTTATGTTATGTTTGGAAAATTCAAACAAACATGACAATGAATTGTGTAGTTTTAAACCATGTTCTAATTAATGGTTTAAGCAATGTTCTATTTAATGGTTTGAACCGTGGTTTGAATTGTGGTTTAAACCGCGGTTCGAACCGTAAAATCAAACCGCGGTTCGAACCAAACCGAACCAAACCATAGCAGTTTGGTTCGGTTCGGTTTGAATTTTTTCATGGTCTCCAAACCGTAGAAATATTTGGTCTATCCTTTGCTAGTTCTTGGACACACAATAACCCGACATGTATGTATCGTATGATCTCCAACTGCGAGCACGTTTCCGATATCCTTGGATCTAATAATGCAATGATCCTCTTTTCATTCCATAGATTCTAAGCCTGAAAATTTATGTTAAAGGTACAGAATGTTACTCGTACCATTGTTCGATTTGGACAATAAGAAATGATACAGGTCAAATAAGTAGATGTTCAACCATCCAAGTTAACTTACAAATGTTAGAAGGGTCAAAGCGACATCGCTATTATAAAAACTACTATTCCTTTTTCCACTGACAATCTCTAACAACAGTACTCCGAAACTGTAGACATCAGATTTCTCAGAAAATCTTCCTTCCATTGCATATTCAGGAGCCATGTAGCCACTGCATTCAGTATCATTAAAATTTAGGCAGTGAATCAGTTAAGATGAAATGTGACATTGTTAAGGCAAGGTTACTTACTATGTCCCAACTACCCTAGCAGTGTTGGCTTGAACTTGCTTGCCTCCAAATATCCTTGCCATGCCAAAATCTGATATTTTTGGGTTTAGCTCACCATCCAACAAAATATTACATGCCTTGAGATCTCGATGAATAATCTTTAATCTTGAATCTCTGTGCAGGTATAAGAGTCCTCGGCTGATTCCTTCGATAATGTGTATGCATGTACTCCAAATAAGATGTTCTTTTTCACGTGGATCTGAAAGAAAATTATCTAAGATTAATTGATAACTGATTGATCTGGATGCTAGGATACTTATGTTTGGAACCCTAAAGACTACTTTCAAATTTCAGGATCCAAATATTTTACCTTGAGCCAATGAAAAGTATGAAAATGTAAATAGAATAATTTTAACTAACCAAAGAGAAGAGCATCCAAGCTTCTATTTGGCATGTACTCATAGACCAACATGCTTTCTTCTCTTTCTACACAGCAGCCAAGGAGTCTAACAAGATTGCGATGCTGGAGTTTAGAGATTACCACAACCTCATTCATGAACTCTTCCAATCCTTGTCCGGATGATCTTGAAAGCCGCTTCACAGCTACTTCTTGTCCATCTGGTAATTTCCCATGCTTATAAAAAACATCACGAACTTAATAAAGGTAATTACGCATGAAATGTATTCTTGTGATCAATATGTATATACCTTGTACACTGGACCAAAACCATCTCTTACTCCTTCTCAAAGAGACCTTAGGGAGAAACTTGAGGCTGCCCTCAAGGAGAAAACTCTTCCCCAAAATCCAATTATAAAAAACCCCACCTCCACTATCACTCCTGGGTTAATACTCAAGAGAAACCAAGCTCTGACTGAGAGGGATAGGCTCGTGGCTGAGGCCATGGCCATAAATGATGCCCAGCTCGAGTTGGTTGAGTTGGAGGCCAACGGCGGTGTCCCCTAGAGGGAGGCTTCCAAAGGTTCTCCCAAAGAGTCCCCACAAAATCCCTAGCTAGTCAGTCAAGCTAGGGGGACAAAAAGGTTAGAACCAACCCTTGTTGACCGCGCTCATGAGGAAGAAGAGGATGAGGAGATAGGAGAGGGAGCAGAATCTACACCTCTCCTCAAGAAATCTAAAGCACAACCCACGGCTAAAGCCAAGGGGAAGGTCGTGATTTCTTCCTCCAAGAGGCCAAAAATGGATAGCATGAACCCGAATTTTATCCGGTTCATGCACCAAAAGTGGGAAACCCACCGGCAAGGCTCCACGAAATGTGGTCGCACCATAGATGCCTTTGCGGACAAGATTATCAACGCGCCAATCCAAAGAGGGAAACCTCCTCAAATAGAGACCTATGATGGCTCCACCAATGGAAAGTGCCATATGGGGAGTTTTGAATGACAGATGGCCCTATTTTCCTCGTATGAGGCTGTTATGTGTAAAGCCATAGCTGCTTCCTTCACGGGCAAGGCTTTGTCTTGGATGTTGGCCCTTAAGCCAAAGTCCCTCAAAAGCTATAATCAATTCAAGCATAGCTTTTTAAACTCTTTTGCTGGGTCGGGCAAGCACGCGACGCCAAAAATCATTCAAACTTGCGGACAACTAAATGGGAAAAAGAAAGAGGGTAGAACCCCAAGAAACCCAAGAAAGTTCGAAATCAGAAATAGATCCACCCAAAGAGCGACCACAAGAAATATGGACTATATTCGTTGATGGATCTGCGAGCAAGCTATTAAGTGGCGCGGGTATACTCCTGATCGCACCTTACGGGGAAAAATTCGAAAGAGCCTTGAGATTCAAGTTCGAAGCTTCAAACAAACGGGCCGAATACGAAGCAATCATAGAAGGCATGGATTGCCCAGAGGGTCCCAAGTATTGAAATAAATAGTGACTCTCAGCTCATAGTAAATCAGATAAAGGGGGAATATGACACGAATAACCCAGTCTTAGCCAAGTACTGCGGTCTAGCAAAATCACTTCTCAGAAACTTCGAATACTATGAGCTGAACCAAATAACGAGAGAGGGCAATGTAGAAGCAAACCTCCTCTCCAAAATCACCGAGCAAGAGATTGAGGATCTAAATGCAAACTGCCAAATCGAATTCGTAGAAGCGCCTGCCATAGACCAGATTCAGATTAACAACATGGAGGACCAGGTCAAGGACTAGGTAGATGAAATCCGAGATTATATAGAGAAGAGACCATCCCCGAGGATCAAACTAAGGCTAGACTCATCAAAAGGGTGGCCGCAAAATACACGATCATAGATGGAGTGCTATATCGGCGATCATTCACCAAACATCTGCTCAGATGCGTGAAAACTCACATGGTCACCAACCTACTCTATGAAGTCCATGAAGGAGTCTGTGGCGGTCATCCGGGAGCCCGCACACTCTCGGAAAAAATAAAATTTCAAGGATTCTACTGGCCTACCATGAGAAAAGACGCAGAGGGATACGTAAAGAAATGTGACAACTGCCAGCGATTTACGGACATTCCTAGACTCCTATCAACAGACCAAACTTTGGTTATACCATCGTGGCCGTTTGATAGGTGGGGCATTGATTTAATAGGGCCGTTCCCAACCGCAAGAGGAGGTATCAACTATGGATTTTTTTTTCCCAAAATAACACATTTTTTAAAAGTATTTCCCAAAATGTTACACTTTTAAAAGTATTGACCAGAATAGCCTAGTTTTTAGAATTCGCGGTTGGCAACTGCGTTTTCAAAGTTGATTTCGCAGTTGTCAACCACATTTAAAAAAAAAATTAAAAATTATAAACACCCGCGGTTGGCAACTGCGAATTCATTAATGAAAACGAAGTTGCCAACCGCAAATTCTAAAAAACTAGATTATTCTGGTTAATACTTTTAAAAGTGTGACATTTTGGGAAATACTTTTAAAAAATGTGTTATTTTGGGAAAAAATTCATCAAATACGTAGTAGTAGCCGTTGATTATTTCACAAAGTGGACAGAGGCCAAAGCCTCGGCTACTATCTCCGAGGAAAATGTCATCAATTTTGTTCACGATCACATCTAGTGTCGATTTGGAATACCAAGAGTAATTGTCTCGAACAATGGCACTCAGTTTGCAGCAAAATTTACGGCTGAATGCGAAGAATGAAAATCCAACACCGCCATTCCGCAGTAGCCTACCCCCAAGGAAATGGTCAAGCTGAGGCCGCGAACAAATTAGTCCTAACCCCCTAAAAAAATTAGAAGGACGAGGAGGACGCTGGTTAGACGAGCTCCAGACCGCATTATGGGTAGTCAGCACCACTGTAAGAAACATATCAGGAGAAACTCCTTTCTCGCTCACTTATGGATCGGAGGTTGTAGCTCCAGTAAAAGTAGCCCTCCCCTCCTATAGAGTCACTTACTTCGATAAGACACGAAATGAGGCCACCAGAAGGTGCGATCAAGACGATCTCGAAGAAAAAAGGATGCGGGCAAGAGAAAAGATGGTTAACTACAAACAAAAAGCTAAAAAGCATCATGACAAAAGAGTCAACAAAAGAGATTTTTCAGTTGGAGATTGGGTATTAAGTAATATAGAGGTCAAAGGGATCCAACCCGGTTTTCATAAGCTCTCCCCAAAATGGAAAGGTCCGTATCAAGTCACCTAATTCATCAAAGAAGGGACTTACAAACTGCGGAGAGAAGAAGGAAAAGATCTCAAAAATGCTTGGAACAGCGATCACATTAGAAAATACTATTTTTGATCTTTATATATACTAAAGTGTTGTAGAAATGATGATAGAGGTAACAAATGTATCAAAAAGCGAGGCATTGGGAGTACTTTTGTAACTCAGAAGAAACACGAAAGTGATATCCTTACTACTAACGTGACCAAAAACCGAGCCGGACCAACTAACCGGCCGATTTCTAACCGGTCAAAACCATGAAAACCGGTCAACACGGTTGAACCGGGACCGGTTAAACCGAAACGGGGTTTTTGGAGGTTCGGTTTCGATTGGGAAATAAGGGAACCGGCCAACCGCCGGTTTAACCGCAAGTTAAAAGGCCAAGCCGAGAAATCTCCTGCACATCAGGTCTCGCTCTTGATGCTGTGACTTCCCGTTCTCTCTAGAGTGAGGATTTCAAAAGAAGATAAAGGGGCTAATCTCCTAAAAAACTGCCAGTCTGGTTTGTTCTTTGCACCTAGTTTTGGTGTAGTGCCTGATACGGGATGGGCTTCTCCCATGAGCAGATTTTTTATATTTTAATGAATCCTAAATATTCTCATTCTTCATTCTACAATGGAGAGGGTCGAAGACACGGGTTCGATTCCCGTAAGGGATAGCTACTCATTCCCGACCGCTTTCAGTTAGTGTTCATTGCTGACTGATCGCTCGCTATCTGGCTGGAAAGGGCCCCCTAGTCTTATGCTCATTCGTAGTTGACTTGCTTGCTTCAACTAAAACACGTGAGAGGTGTTGAGATTTTTCAACAAGCTTCGGGGGTCACTGTGATGTGGTTGAATGTAGAGCAGTCCGCCCTTACAGCTTTGATCTTTCTGACTCCAAAACTAGCTCGTTCAAAGAGGCAAGGTAAGCCATCAGATCAACAACTGAAGCAAGTCAGAGATGGCCTCAACTCCACTCAACATATTGATGCTCGCGGACGCCTTATTATACGAAGCGGAGATCCGAGAAAAAGGGATTTCTTTCCAAGATCAAGACTTGCATTTCAACTCCTATGTATAGTTGATTTGCTCTTGACTCAGTCTTTCTTATCGTAGCGAGGCCTTGTTGGTAGCTCCTTTCCCTCTGAGTGAATTAGCTCACTTACTCTGTCGACGGCCTGTCCTAACTGCCATGTCCTCGCGCAAAGAGCCATTGCTCAAGTTCTTCCTTGTCCATCGGTTAAACCTATTAAACCGACAATTTGAATTTAAACTTCAAACGGTCATATGTACTTGGGATTGGGAGCCGTTAGGCTGGCTGGGCGGCATGGGCCTTGGCGTGCAGCAGATGACCATTGGCCGGCCACTGGGCTTGGCGCCGGCCTGGCCCTTTCCAGTTTGCCTGGCGCCTGTCCCTCCCCCTTTCCAGCTAGTAACATTAGTAATGGTCATTTAACAAAAAAAACATTTTAACTAATTAAAACTAACTATAAATATCACCTCCCTTCTCCCATTTTATTTCCACATTATTTCTCTCTACTCTTTCTCTTCTACTCTCAAATATTCACATATTCTCTTACTCTCATCCAATTTCCAGTTAAATTTTACCTCATTTTCAGTTAGTTTTCTAACAAAATTAGTGTTTTTCTTCATTTTCATCAATTTTTAAGATCCATTTTGTTTCCAAACTTCATTTTATCTTACACAAATGGCTGGAAATCAAAAAAGAAGCAATTTAGGCAAGTCACATGTTAGTTCTTCCTCCCCCAACGATGATTTTGATTATCAAAATCCAAATATCCAACAAAGTGGGGAAGAAGAAAATGTTGAAACTGAAAGTGTTGGTACTAGGAGGGGTAGGGGGGCCAAGCTACTAGGGGAGGTGGTCGGGGTCGGGGACAACATACTAGAGAAAGAGAGCCTACATACAATACTTTTGCCATCCATTTCATGAAAAGAAAAATTACTCCCGATGATGATTATAATCTTCGAGCATTTTGCAACTATTGTTCCACGTCTTACTCATTCAAAAGAGGTGGAGGGCATGGGACGCTCAACGGGTATATGGCGTCAAAACATCCCGAGAAACTTGGCATTTCCACTACCCAAACTCAATTATAATATCAACATAGTTCGGGTTGGGGTGCACAAGGTTCGTCTTCCCCTTCCGTCCTTTTTAAATTTGATAAGTGGATTTATAGGGATGAACTAGCCAAATTAGTTTGCGTTAAAGGCCTTCCTTTTAATTTTGCGGATGACGATTTTTATGGAAATTTTGTTCGACTTTCTTTAAATCCCGCCGCCACAAGAGTACCACGTACGTACGAATCTCGTACGTGATATTTCTAGAGTGGTGAAAAATATAAAAAAGATTTAATTGGTGTTTTATCAAATTTAGAAAATAAAGTTTCAATTTTTGCTGATGGTTGGAGTGATCATTGGTAAAGAAATATTTATTTGGGCGTTACTTGCCATTGGATAGATAATTCATGGACTATCCAAAAAAGATTAGTTGCTTACAAAGATTTTGAGCCACCGCATTCCGCGGAAAATATTTGTGAAAAATTACTTGAGATATTTGTTGAGTATGGTATTTTAAATAAAATATTTACTATATCATTTGACAACGCAAGTGCTAATACGGCTAGTTTACCCGACTTAATTACCGTTTGTCAACCCTCACCTGGGGGTAAGTTTTTTCATATTAGATGTTTATGTCATATTATTAACTTATGTGTTAGAGATGGTTTGGATGCATTAGAGGTTTTTGTTAAGACAATTAGACAATGTATTCAATTTATTTCTAAAAAAAAATTCTAATACAAAAAATGGATAAAATTTTTAAGAAGTAAAGGTGTGGCGGACAAATATTTTACTTACGATGTTCCAACCAGGTGGAATTCCACCTACAAAATGTTAACCGATGATTTTGTTTATAAAGATCTTCTAATGCAATTTTTTATGTCAATTGGCTATAATGAACCTCTACTTACTTATCAATGGAATGCATGCACTAATATATGTGAATTGTTAAAGATTTTCAATACTGCTACTTTGGCTTCTTCGGGACTTTATTATCCAACTTTCGTTTTGGTGCTTGAGCATTGTGTTGCAATTGTTACTTGTTTCGACAATTTAAGACAATGCCCTATTTTAAAAGAATGCATTGTTTTCATGAGACAAAAGTGGCTTAAATATTTTGACAATATTCCGTCTCTCTTCTTGGTTGCAAAATTATTAGATTCCCGAGTTAAATTAGATGATTTAGAGTGCATTGTAGATTATTATTATATGAAGTTATGTCCCGATGATGACGGTGATAATGAACTTCCGTCAATTATTATTCAAAATACAAAAAATGATTTGATTAACCTTTTTAATGAGTATAATGGCTTCTATGGAAACACTTCTCAAAGCCAACAACATGAAGATGTTTCCTCTACTTCTAAAATAGTCTTCTTTATCCAAAAAAATTGAAAAAAAAGGTTAAAAAAAGTATAAAACTTAACAGAAACTGTTAAAAAGTTAACTGTTTTTTCAAAAAACTGTTAAAAAGTTAACTTTTTTATTCAAAAACTGTTAGAGAATTAACTTTTTTCGTAACTGTTTTTAATTCTGTTAAAAATTTCTTTTAAAAACCTAATTTGAAAAAAAAAGTTAAGTTCTATTTCTCTCAAAATTCATAACTTTTTTTATATAACTTTTTACAAAAAATGTATGTAGTAAACAAAAGTCTAAAATAGTCTTCTTTATCCAAAAAAAAATTGAAAAAAAAGTTAAAAAATAGTATAAAACTTAACAGAAACTGTTAAAAAGTTAATTGTCTTTTCAAAAAACCGTTAAAAAGTTAACTTTTTTATTCAAAAACTGTTAGAAAATTAACTTTTTTCGTAACTGTTTTTAATTATGTTAAAAATTTCTTTCAAAGCCTAATTTGAAAAAGAAAAAAAATGGTTAAACGGAAAGCCGGTCTAACCAGTAAACCGTAAAACCGTAACCGGCTAAGGCGATTAACCAGTTCGATTGGGAATTTTGGAGGTTGGAACCGCCGGTTAACCGAACTAGCCACGTCTACTCACTACTGAAAGCAACAAAGTGAATGCCCGCCCAAAAAAAAAAGTGGATGCCAGCATGGTCACAACCTGCTGATGCACGGTGATCTCTCTGATCGCAGACCGCAAGCCCACAAGGATGCTAGCAACCGGAAATGCCCTACTAATGCGCGGTGATCTCATTGATCACAGACCGCACGCCCATATGTACAAAGACCAAAATTGAGCCTGTACTTGATCGCCACAAGACTCATGGAGTCCAAACGCTTTAACCATCCAAATGAATATGGAAGCCAGCACCGCCCAAAATCTGCTGATACACGGTGGTCTCATTGGCCGCTAATCGCATGCTCGTATGTAAAAAGGACAAAATTGGGCTCTTACCAGTGCCACTAGACTCCAAAGAGTCAAAAAATGCGCAACCGCCAAAAGCAAATACGAAACCCAGCACCGGTTACGCCTGCTGATGCGCGGACTAGCCTCATGGCCATATTCTGAATGCTCATATAAAAGCAGCTTACCTTGGCTCTTTCGAAATACGCCAGGATCTAAAAGTCCAGACCGCGTAAAATTACTAAGGTGAATGGACAAGAGTGATGTACAATTGGAGTCCACAGTACAGACCGAGGCAAAACCTCAAAGTCTAAAAGGCCACAAATAACTATGATCATAGTGAAAAGGTTAACTCTCAAATAACGCGGCCTGCAAACTGGTAAAGGCATTACATTGCCCGTGGCCAAACATTGAGTATAAATGATCATTCACAAGTCATATAAGCTTAAAGAGGAAGAGCAAGAATACAAATTTATTAAAGTTACTTCTTTTTATAAACAAAGTATTCAACATTGCAAAGACTCAAAAGCTAAAGATAAGAGTAGAATGGATCAAAGATTTTTCCATTAATAGATAAAGGAAATTACAAAAACCTACATCTATTACTTAAAAAAAAAATTACAAAGAAAATCCTATTTCTAAGCAGTTGGTGGAGCAGACTCCTGAGTTACTTGAGCTTCGGGGGCAGGAGACGGAGTAGGAGTTGGTAGAGAATCAGTTGGAGCAGAGACTAAAGGAGCAGGTGCTGATCGGGTCATAAATAGCTCGCTAACTGCATACCCATTGGGCAATAGGCGAGCATCATCGGCTTCTAGTGTTAGCTTTTTCTCGCCCCACCTTAGCGTATCAAACTCATCTATAAGGCTGGGGGTAGTGACCGCGGCAACAGGAGGCAATGTTGATGTTGCTGCTACATCCAAATTATCAATGTCCTTTTGAGCTAGAGGGACCAATGCATGCCCGGGCAGACATTCCAGATGGGTAGCGATCAAAGAGCCAATAATGGCCAATTTTCAAACAGAATTTACCCGTAGCAGCAAAGTTCCTTATTTGCGTCTTATTAGCAGCATCAAACTGAGAAGAGCACTCCACCAAGATTTCATCTTTATACTATTGGGAGTTTTTGAACTCTTCAACAGCTTCCTTGAGAGCAACGGCAAGCTGGGCATCCTTCTCAAGCTGGAACTGCTTCAGAGGAAGCAGCTCTTCAGATAATTTATCTACTTGGGCCTCCAAATCCAAGACTTGTTTCTTGGAGGCCTCCAACCTGCTCGCGTACTCCTCTACCCTCTTCTCCGGCTGCTCTTTGTGCCCGCGGTACTCATCTCTTATACCCTTAGCTCGATCCATGGATTTGACCACCTCATCATATTTCTCGCAAAAGTGCTTGAGGTCGGCCTCTTTTTCCTTCAGAGATGTAGCTAAGGCCTTGCTCTCCTTCAGCGCCTTCCCCAAGGCTTTGCTCTTATCGGTGATTGAGACAGCCTGCTCATCAGTAATCTCCCGGAGTCTCATGGCATCATTGGCCATCTATAAAAGAGAAAAATCACGGTCAGCGATCATAAAAAGATAGAAGAAAATGAAGAAAGAAAGAAATAAGGAATTACCTCCATGGTCAAAAGGCCAATCTTTCCCACCAGGGCAGAGGCATTGAGTTTTGACCCTACATTCCCGTAGAAGTTAGGAGAGTAGAGCTGTTCAGAAGTCCAAGCCCTACCAACGAGTTGTGCCCTCTACGAGAATATAGGTCAACCCCTTGAATTGGGGGCACCTCCCCGATTTTATTACTCAGACTCCACGCGGCCTCACGGGAATCAATTTTGGAGAGGGGATAAGCGTTGGCGTAGATGGACCCCGTTCTGGCTGGTGAGCTGGAGGTAGTGAGGGTGATGACCTCGAGTTGTTGAACCCTTGGTTGTTTCTCCCTTCGAGCATCCTCTACCTCGGGTCGGATCCTTTTTCTTCCCCGATCAGCGTTATCAGGCGAAGGGGCGCGAACATCAGTAGGAGCGCGGTCACAGTTTGATTGGGAGCGGGGAGGAAGATCTTTTTTCTTTGGTACTCCGCGGACACCAGAAAGCATATTTCCAGAAGTCCTGTTCACCACGGGCAAAGTAACCCCAGAAGCAAAGGTCTTCTTCAAGGCCTCCCGCCTTACCTTGTTCTCCTTAGCCGATTGGCGCGCCCTAGCTGCCTTCAGCTCTGCCTGAGATAACTTGGGGGCCATTGTTGGATCTGCTGGATCTGCGTTAAAGAAAAAATGAAGAAATGGTTAGACCGCAGTTCAAAGAAACATCAAAAACAAGGAAAAATTAGTTCATAAGGGCAAAAAATAGAGACCGATCCAAGCAGGAGGTTTGAAGACCGCGCCCATCATGCACGTCCCACATTTGGACTCAAAGTCAAACAACTCATGAACCCTCCAGTCGGGATCACGAAGTAGGGGATCAATAGCAATCCTAGGGGAATAGTATCTACCTTCCCTTGAAGGTGCCACCCTTGCGAAGATCAGCAGAAACCCTAATGGGAGCAACACCCTCCGATCTGGGAAAGTTCCATCCAAACCTATTCTCAATCACCAGAATGTTCTTTTGGTTTCATTGGTCAAATTTGTTTGAGGTAGGAGAAAAAGTGCGGGCAAAGTTGATCTTGGTTTTCAGGCCGAGGTTGCCGTAGGTTATTTGGTTAGAATAAAAGGCATAAAGCCCAGAAAGAGAAGGTTCATAGCCAAGAACCCTACACACAACAATGAAAACTAAGGCTCGTGTACAGTGTTTGGGGTCAGGTGCATAGGAAGGCATCTATTAAAATATAGAAATTGGGTGATGAAAGGGTCTAGGGGAAGCCTAAGTCCGTTCTCGAACTGGACCCCATAGAAAATGCATGCTTTATTGTCCCCGCGGACATCAGCCACGGTCTCTGGCCGCAGTTTCCCCTTAATCTCCACCTCCTACAGCTCGCGGACATAAAAGGAATTGGGTTTAACACCAAACGTTGTATACAACTCCATTCCCAAATCCGAGCAAGATCCTTCCTCCTTCTTCTTCTCGCCGCGGCCAGTTGCAGAGGCACTATCATGGCTCTTACCGCGAGCAGCAGCAATCTCCTTCGGTCCCTCAGCAAAGGCATTGACTACCTCAACTGCCCGCTGTGCTGTGCTCACCGCCATACGGTACAAAGTATTGCGGTCATCAACCTCCGTCTTCGAGCTATCAGAGCCAAGTAGATCAGAAGTTGATTCCGATTATGACTCCACCACCCCTTCGGCTTCCACCATGTCCATATTGGTGGGTTCATCATCGCTACTCCCCAAATTCACCACCGTTCTAGGTTGGGCCTCTATTTAGGTGGTAGGTGCAACTGCGGTCAAGGGTTTTGCCTCCAAGGGCAAGTTTAAGTCCACCGCGGGCACACCAGTGGCATCAGGGGCCACAGATACTTTGGTCTCATCCATCAGGTCTATTTTTTCTCGGTCAGTTCTCACTCTGGCAGTAGGATCTACATGGGCCCTTCTCACTAACTCAACAGCTTGGTCTGCGGGGTCACACTCACGATGAAACCTGTTCAAAACACCCGTCATAAAATTTCTCAGACAATTATGGTCACCCAAAACCAGCATATCGCCGGACAAGTACATTCTTTTCTTGGCCTCCCACAACTGGGGTGGGACCCAATTTCCTCAGTCATACATATGACTGAGAAATACTTAAAAGCCTTAAGGGATAACCTAACCCAAGAGGTAGCCACCTTCATATAGATACCACCGGACTTCTTGTCAACGGCAAAGGTATCAGGAGTGGTGCCACCACCTAACTCTAAAGGACGCTCCATCCTATAAGTCATTCTAAGGCATAAAGGACAAAGAGATAGGAAGAAAAGAGAGAATGAATCACTTACGGAAAGGACTTAGCACGAAGGAACGCTTAAGGAAGCTGAGCAAAAAATTTCTCTCTCTAAAGGCAGTTTCAAGCTCTGAGGGTGATAAAAGAGTGAAAGAGAAGAAGGGTTTGATATTTATAGGCCAAACAATACGGGTCGACCCATAGTAATGAGCCCACAAACCATATTCTCTCGAATCATAAACCGGCGGAAGTTTTCGATGTGGAATTAATTGGCGGTTGGCATTTATGGCGCCCTTTGAAATTTGGGAAATGTCACATCCGTACCTGATACATGCTGGCGCCTCAACAGTCAAAGGGGCCCACACGAAACTTATCCAGGAAGCAGCCCAAAGCTTCCACCAACGTCTACCAAACTTCCCTCACGTGCTCCTCACGTGCGTCACAATAAGGGAGTCTACGCCAGACCACCAAAAATATACAACACTTGCGACCGCGAATGCGATCTGATCGCAGACCGAGCTTCACATATATAGCTCCTCGCTCGAAGCTAGGGGCTACTAATTAGCCCGGACCTTTCAGACCGGGCCTAAGCTCGATCTGGTCCAAAGGCCAAAGTATGACGTGATATATCCAAAGACCGTGATCACAAAGATCGTTAGCCAGATGACCGCGTCGGCCATGACCGTGATTATGAAAGACCGCGTTGACCGCGGTCTCATATCAGACTCCCGATTTTACCATTAGACTCCTGGTTAAAGTCAAAGCTAGTGAGACAAAGGTCCATACTTACGCTGACACCAAGATCCAGCTTGTCCCCATCACATTAAATGGTGGCTCAGGCACCTACAATACGCGTAACGTGCCGCACCAATTTAAGTACCCAAATCCGGATTGCCAAAATCCGTTAAAAGTTAATCGGAACCCGTTAAGCTCCCCGTTCTCAAGCCAACGAGACGTCCCGGGACTGCCCCGTGCATCCCAACGTCAAAGCGTACTCAACACATATCGTCGCACGTAAAAGTACAACTTCTTCTGAAAAACGCACTTTTCGGCACTTTCCGTGGGCATTTCGGACATTTTTCGGACAATTATTTAAAAAACGGACAAAACCGGGAATAATGGCACGAAAACCCATGACCTGGTGAGTCACAGTGGCACGTGGCACGCATGCCACAACCCTCCGGTCAACATCAATCGGATTTTAGTGTGAAAAGACCAAAATACCCCTAGGGTGCAGTCCCAGTCCGGCCGAACTCTTTTGCAGGCAAACCAGAAATGCCAGTAAGTCCCTCCAATTTCAAAAATACCACAAAACCCCCTGGAATTCAGGCTAAGTCCGTCCGGACTCCTGCAAATTTCACCTATAAATACGAGGAGTCAATCAACACAAAAAAAAAAGAAGAAAACTTACTCCATTTCTCTCCACAGCCACGGCATAACCAATTTTCACCCCCTCCCGAGCCCCGTTTCGCCTCGATTCGCATGAAAACTCCGTATTTCAACCAAATACAATCCCCACCACCTCGAAAAACAATTACAAACACTAAATCGTATCCCGTATATGCCTCCCAAGTTAAAAGAGTCAACCCCTAGCCATAGGTAACACTCTCTCCCTAAACACTCGTTTCGTCTCGGTTTACGCGCCAGTCGCTACAACTGTTTCGGACGAACGTTGTTGAAATGTAGACGTCACCGTCAACGGGGTCCGATACGTTTTAGTCCCAGATCCTCTTCTCTTCCCGTAAGAGAAGTAATCTCGGGTTAAAACGGCGTTTCGGCCCCGTTCCGTTACTTTTATGTCATTTACAATTCCGGATCGTTTGATCCGTTGAACGTCATTTACTTTCATGTCATTTACAAATTCCGGATCGTTTGATCCGTCGATCTTCATTTACTTTACGCAACTTTACAATTCCGAGCCGTTTGGTTCGTTGAACGCACCTTTAAAATTCGGGTCGTTTGATTCCGTCGATACCGCACTTTAAATACTGTCATTTACAAGTCCGAGCCGATTGGCTCGTGATAGTATTTACTTATCAAAGTCCGAGTCGCAAAAACGATTCGTTGATCGCATATCATTTAATGCTTTTTTCCGTAAAATCGCTAACAATGTAATGCCCAGTTCAAAACCGGAGTTCGACATTCGAACTCTCTTTCAAAAAACGCGTGAAATGACGTTTGGCATCCAAACGATCATCTTCAAAATTAAAATCCGACATTTGACATTCAACATTTAATGCTTTTTTCCCGTAAAATCGCTAACAATGACATGCCCGGTTCAAAATCGGAGTTCGACATTCGAACTCTCTTTCAAAAACTCACAAAGTGACGTTTGGCATCCAAACGATCACCTTCAAAAAATCAAAATCCGACGTTTGACATTCAAACACTCTTTTCTTAAAAGTCAACATTTGACACTTAAGTTAAAAGCTCAAAATCAGCACTCGTGTCACTTTTCCTAAAAAAATTCCTAAACCGACGTTTGTCATTCAAACGCTCGCCTTTTCAAAAGGAATCACATAATCAACGTTTGACATTCAATTCAAGATTAAGCTTGTCATTCAAGCCCCCCATTTTCAAAATGCAAACACCCACACACACACACGCACACATTTTTGAGAAAGGTAGAAAGACTCGTCATACGAGGTGTTTCGGGTGATCTCAATATACTCTTCCCGAAATGTAACGTGACCTTCGAACCTAACAATCTCTAGTACTCAAAAAGCTTTTTCCTCATTTTTGCTACCAATAAAAATGACACCCCCTTTTCAAAGCTTTTTCCTAAGTTTTTGCTACCAATAAAAACGACACCATTTTTACAAAAGCCCTTTTTCAACGTTTGGGCTCAAAATACAAAACCGCGTGGGGACTCCTCTCCTTCCCGAAAGCGAGGTCTCAAACACCAACATCCGCGAAAGACAACCGCTTTCGCTCGCGCAAATCCGGGTAATTTCAGTTGGCGACTCCGCTGGGGATTACAATACTTTTTCAAAACTACCGTTGTTTTCAAAAAGCCTTCCGTGGGTCAAACTTTCGTTTACCCTTCCTCGTTTTTCGTGTGCGTGTGTTACTTTAAACCTCAAACGGTTTTTTCAAAAGGTGTTGCAGTACCGTCTTTTTCAAAATCATAACATGTTTGTGCATTCCCGTTCATAATTGATTTTCATGCTACATTTTTGAACTGCGCATAAAATTCTTTATGACACATTCTGAAATATCTTTGTTTTACTCAGAAAAAGAATTTTAGTGACCGCACACTACTCGCACTTGCTGCCTCGGTACACCGCACTTCACGTGCACTTGCTGCCTCAGTACACTGCACACTACGACCCGTAACCCGGAATGACCGTTCAGTTGCAGCTCGGTTGGTCTGCCAGACACCTTTCGAGCGCGCACGGGGTCGTCCCAAATAGCCCATTCTAGCCCGTGTAAGCCATGCACTCTTTGTGTCACACTTCGTCCAAGACCCCAGTTGGTTTTTGGCTTAGTACGTGTCATAAAGCCCAAGTGTATGTTTTTATGCCGGGTTCCATCACGAGTCAATCTCGAAAGATTGAGACCGAAGGTCGTTCCCGACCCGAAGTCTTGAGCTTTTTAGCCTTGACTTTGACGCGGAGGTCTGCCGAAAAATATACCTGAAGGTTCAATGTGAGACCGTGTCACCAAACCCTCACCGTATGCACCGTGCCAGCCACAACTTGGTCAATGCCAAAAGCTAAGGCCCCTCGCGCAAGCGAGTCAGGAGAGGTCATGCCGAAATTTTGGCACGATCCCCGCCTTAACTTAAGGACGTTGAATTCGACTGTGGCCCGCGTGTCACATACGTTGGAAGTTTGCGTGATCAGCTAGCCTTAAGTTCACTTTTTTCCTTTGTCGGTGGAACTCGCTTGCCTTATAGGACCCTCGCTCGGGATTGTCCATCCCGAGAAGATGATCTACATATGGAAACGAGGGGCTTATAAACGTAATGACGAGATCCACTAATTAGAGCCTTAGGTTAGTTGCGAAAAAGAAGACACGATCTTTTCCAACCGATTAGGACTCTGAGAAAATACATTTTAAGTAAACATTAATCAGTAACTGCACATTGCACTAGCCCGAAACCCTGAGCCAAATACCCTTTCCGAAGCCTAAACCCTGCCTTTCGTTCCTCTGCAAATGAGCGTAAAGTGGTTCGAGTGCAGGTCGGCCGCCTCGCCGAGTCACGGTTGCGGCGGCGTCGACTTCTTCGGTTCCCTCAGTTCCCTCAGCCAGAATATCCGACATGTCTAGCTCACCGAGACATCGTGACGAGGATGGACCCCCGCCACCGGTAACAGATATGACATTGGAAGAAGCCATCCGGGCTTGTGAGGTTCACAAGAGGCAGAAAGAAGATCAACAGAATTTCGTGGTACAACTTCTGAATGAGCGAGGTATAGCTGCTATCCCCCAGTCAAACGGTACTTTCGTCCTAGTCGAGGACGAAGATTCCCCAAAACCAGCTCCTCAGACCTTCAACCAGGTTCCTCCCCCGCCAACTTACGGGATGCCTTCGAACCAAGGAAACAGCCGACCTAGGCTTCACGTTGCCACCTCTCAGGGCAACCCTGTCATATACGGCCAAGCTAGTACTACTCCTATCACTCAGTACAACCAGCGCACCGCTGGACCATCTCAAGCAGATGCCAATATCCTTCAATACTCTCCTGGGTTCATCCCATTGCCTATACACGAATCCCAAAACACCGGGGATAAACCCCGATACAGTCCAGAGAAGGCCCCCATATATCCACATGTATCAAGCCTTCCACCTCCAATCACTACCACTCACATGGTAGCACCCGGCGCCGAGCCTCAAAGTCCACCACTGGACCTAACCTTAGCCTGGATGGTCGAACAGATGAAAGACCTGAAAGCCAGCATGAGCAGCTCAAAGCAAGAAACGCTCAGATCCACAGATCCGGGAATGGTCACGCCTCTCCCTGCCAAGTTCAGAATGCCAGAGATGGACCGATTCGACGGAACCGAATGTCCTCAAACGCATGTTGACACCTACGTTCTCGGCATGAGAGCGAAAGGAGCAACCCTTCAGCAATTGGCCGATCACTTCCAGCATATGCTCAAGAGTTCAGCGTTACGATGGTTCCTAAGGGTCAAGCCCACAGATCGCCATACCTGGGATCAGATCAGTAACATCTTCCTAGAGAGGTACAGATCCAACCTGGAGTGGGAAACAATTCGTGAGGACTTAATCACCACCGAGCAGAAATCAGATGAAAGCGTCGGAGAATTCTACAAGAGGTGGAGTTGGAAACTCTCCGAGATCATGAAGCCACTCTCCAAGGATGAACAAATGCAGATCTTCAAGTCCTGCTTAAGACCGTCCATCAGAACTCTCATCAGCCATCACTTCTTCCCCGATCTCCGAGCCATGGTCAATGCCGGCTCACAGTTCGAGAAGGATCTCAAGGAAAAATTGGCCACAGCACAGCCATACAGATACCGATCAGCAGTTGCATTCAATCCCGCACCGGCCCCCGGTAAAGGGAAAGATACATCTGTCAACTACATCCATCAGGGACAGCAGTCGGGCAACAGAAATCCAGTCTCGCAAAGCAACAACTCCACTCAGAAGCAGTCTGTCGTACACTTCGACAAGTTAGACATGCTGCTGAGTAAGATGCTACAAGGGTTGATCAAAGAAGGCCTCCTCAAACCCGTTGCAAACTACAAACCCAAGAATCCCGTAGTCAACGCTGACAAGAGCAAGTACTGCGCCTTCCACCAGTATCATGGCCACACCACCGACAACTGTGTGGGGTTACGGTAAGAAATCCAGAATTTGATAGAGGAAGGAAAGTTGGAGCTTCCCCGTGGACCTAATACAGTCAGAAACTCTTTTCCGAACAACAACAGTGTGAACTCCATTGAATGGGTGCCAAAGAAGGTTGCCGCAGAGCCAGTTCCTCCGCCTCTTCCAGCCAGGTCCTCATCAAATGTCCACATCAGTTACGATATCTGTGATTGCTCCGAATGCCTTGAGTACGAGTCCCAAGACATGATCAGGGGTAATTCTCCCAGAAAGCAGAAGAAGAAGTCTTCTCAACAGAAACTGAGAGAAAGATATGAAGCTGGAGATACCAGTATGGGTACACTCGGAGAGCCATCCGGGAGGTTTGATTACTACGTACTCTACTCCAGCCAGTTCTCCCTTCCTCCAGGCCACGCAGCTTTAGAGCAGACAGGGGTGGGAAAGCCAAAAAGTCCTGCTTACACCAGAGTTCAGGCCTCAGGACACCAGAATACCTCAAATCTTGACAATCTCACTGCCAGTCAGAAGCCTAACCCCCCGCGGGATCAGCCAAGGTTCAATTTGCCCAGCTTCAGGGCACGGGCCGGCAAAGGAAAGTCAAAGTCAGCTTGGCACTCGCACTCAATCAACGTGCTAACCAAGGGCAGCCACCGCCACAAACAGCCTCAACACAATCCCTAGGCACCACCAAAGGCTTTACCTCGCAAGAGGAAGACAGGAAACAGATGGCTTGATGACTCTCCTTCTCCGGAAAGAGACCAGATCTACGATTCCCGACTGTATGGCAGTATGCTCACTTTCTGTGACGAGGACCTGCCGAAAGATGCCTCAGGGCACTATGAAGCTTTATACATCACTCTTCGGCTCAACACCATATCTCTCCCCGGAGTATTGGTAGACAACGGATCAGCAGTTAACGTCCTCCCTCTCAGCATGATGCGAGCCCTACGCATCGACGAAGGCACATGCTTCCATCTGCCCGAACCATCAAGGCCTACGACAGCACGTCTCATCCCATCCTGGGGACGGTGACTCTGGAGCTCTGGTTCGAAACCCAAATGGTACCAGCAAAATTCCACGTGATGGACATTTCGTCCGAATTCACAGCTCTATTGGGATGCCCTTGGCTACACCACATGAAAGCCATAGCCTCCACTCTCCATCAGTGCGTCAAGTTCATTAACCGACAGGGAGATCTTGAAGTCATCAGAGGAGACAGTTTCCTCATAGGGAACGAAGCCGAGACAATAGCCAAGCGTGCCCGCAGCCAGGCACCGGGGCTACCTACTTGAAGTCGACCAAGGGACTATCGGGGCAAATCTCATCAGAATCCCTCAGAGTCCGGAGATGCTAACTATATTAACGTCCTCGAGCAGGCAGACCCTGAAGCAGTCAGGTTCATCAAGTTCAAATGCCGTTTCCGACACTTGGAAGCAGATTGGAAAGAAACCCTGAGCATCGCAATCATGCGGGCACGTAAACCCCCTGTCTCCGATCGGAGATTTGTCAGCATCCTTCAATCCTACTCTCTGGCCCCGCCAGGCGAAGAAATCTTCGTGATGAAGGTCAATAAGCATCGTCACACTCGTGATGAATGTATGGCAGTCGTATGGGACGTCCTCCATGAGGAATTGCCCGCCGAGCCCCTCTTCTCGAGCGAAGGGCATGATGTTTTTCTAGCAGCTCCAGCATCGCAGCAGGACGCGAGGCGTCCTTATGTCTGGGTTGAGCCGTCAGACGACAATGAATCAGGACTCTCCGGAGTCGAGGACGCGGTAGATCCGTGGGAAGATCCCTACATACATATGCTCAGTTTCGAGGACGGCACCAGTTCCGATGATGTCACCTACGACAGGGGCTCCAATACCATGGAAATTGTCAAGCTCAACATCCCATACATGCGGTTATTCGGCAAATGGAAACAACTGGTTGACACGACAAAGAACCCCTCTGATCAAGTGACTGACGAAGATTTCGTCAACATTATCTTTTCCAGATATCCCGATGATACCAAGGATCCGGTCCTTATTATCAGATTCTGCAATGCCAAAGTTACCCTCGACGACTGCCTGCTCATTGTAAACGAGGCCCTGGCCAATCGAGCTCAAAGCTCATCATCACTTCCGACTACCAACCCCAGTGGCAATCGGCCCGTGCCGTCAGTCAAGCTTACAGCCGCAAGCGCCGCCAAGGCCAAGGGCAACAACAAAGGAGACAAACCTCCTCATCCTGCTACGAATCAGATCAACCACGGGAACGCTTCCAATAGCCACCCCGAAAGCATCTGTAAACGTCTTTCCCGCAAGACAGATTAAGCTTCCGAGGAAAGGAATGATCACCTCAGCATCAACATGCTCAAGTTCGATCCTGCTCCCAGTCGTCACGGCCACAGATTCAGGCATCACTAGTACAGATTTGAGCTTAGATAGCGCTTTTTTTTTTTAGCTTAGATAGCGCTTATAAGCGCTATCTAAGCTAGCGCTATGCAAGTTAGCATAGCGCTTTTATAAGCGCTATCTAAGCTCCCAAACTTAGATAGCGCTTTTAAAAAGCGCTATCTAAGCACTTTTTTTATTTTTTTAGAAATCAATTTTCATAGCCTTTTTATGCGCTACATAAGCTCACGAACTTAGATAGCGCTTTTTAAAAGCGCTATCTAAACACTTTTTTTAGAAATCAACTTGCATAGCGCTTTTTAAAAGCGCTATGCAAGTAAGCGTTATGCAAGTTAAATTTCTTTTTTTTCCGACTGCACCTATTTTAAATTATATAAAAATAAAAATTAATATGCACCTATTTTAAATTATATAAAAATTAATAGAAACTAACAATCATCCCATTCAACAATAATAATCAACCTTTCATTTATTTACACAACAATAATTGTTACAATCATCCAAAAGAGTTATACTAACAAGAGTTAAAAGATATTTGTTCTCTCGATCATCAATAATACCATTAATATTACAATCAACACTAGTTAAAACCAAAAAAAAAATTGTAGTACCTATTTTCTACTACTTCCCTCCAATCTTCTCCTTAAGAAAACGTTTATACAAGTATCCTGCCCAATTAACCTGAAAAATCTGCATTTTTCTCGGAGAATAACACTTGAGTCGGTTTGTACGGACAAACTGTACCAAAAAAATTACAAGACAAATATTTATTAGAAAAAACATTATTGAAATAAATTAAGCCAAAATAAAGGTGCCCAACAACAACAACAACAACATCAGCAACAACAGCAGCAAGAGCAACAACAACAACAACAACAATGGCAGCAGCAGGCAACAACAGCAACAAGGAAGAGTGAGGCAAATATCTTAATTGCATTATTTCATATTCTATTTGTATCAGTTATAATGATCAAAGACAATCAATATCAAGTGCTATTGTAGCTCCAATGTCCAAATATCAAATTAAAAAAAAAATGTGACAAGGCAAGTTTATTTAATTAGTTGTCAAAACTAAAATAAAAATAAAAATTGAGGGCATGGGAAAATCCAAGTATATATAGAAATAATGGGGATATGATATAGCACTAGTAGTAGTACATATCTAAACACAATCTTATACAGCTATGCAATAATTAAGTGTGGAGGGCTCAAAGTGTTAACAGCTTTAAAAGGAGGCCCAGGGAAGTTGAAGATCTTCAACAGTATCAAATTACACACACAAACACACACAAGATTAAGAAGTTGATCAAGAAGTAGTTTTTTGGTTACGCAAATTTTGTTGTATATCTTTCTTGAAAGGAAAAGGAGAAATGGGTAGTGGTTATTTTTAGCCCCACTCCTGTTTATCAGTAAACAGAAATACAACATAGACACTCACGCAACACATTCTCTAGTTGTATTCCTCGAATGTAAACTTGGAAAAGCTAACACACACACACACACGCATGTATGTGTGTCTATTTACTCACATGGGAAAGATACAATTAGCACAATTCAAATATATATTATGTTTACTACATGACAATACATTATACCCTATGTGAAGCACAAAAGGCATTTTAGATTAATAGCAATCTTTAAGTAAACCCACTCTGCAGATCAATATTTAACGGAAAAGAACACACAAAAATACAATCAAGAGAGAAAGGTTGTAAGATAGACAGAAAACAATATTGCCTGGTTATTACACATGCTGTTAGCAGAGTAAAGATTATGACACTTTTTATAATTAAGCCCAATTTACCAATACCTATATTTAATGAAACTCCCCTTCGAGTTGGAGCATAGGTGTTTATCATGCACATCGTGTTATAAACATAATATACTGTAACCTAAGACCCTTACCCCATTTGTTAGGCGGGATAAGCATTGGATATGATTATTGATACTAGAAGGAACGTGTTGGTAAGATTTAGAGCCAAGTAGTACTGGTCCATGTAGACAATTATCCAAGTGGAGGGCGTTGGCCTCCAAACTTAGAATACCTACAATAGAAATTTAGAATACCCTCATAAGCGTAAGTCCAAATATAGTAGGCTTAAAAGACAGAAGATTAGGCGTAATAGAGAGATTTCAGATAGAAAGTATATATTGTGGACACTAATTAATGGTGGGCAAACTTATGTACAAAGTTTCGTTCTTTTTCATTGGCGGCTTTTATAAGATGGTAGAGTGAAGATAAATAAACAAGTGTCAACCATGAGGAGTTGGTGGGCATAAAGCTTAATGCAATTATATAGAAAGCATACCGTCCGAGTTAGGCAAACAAACCTATCTAGGCCGATCGGCCAACGTCACAAGCAGACTTGTTTTGAATGCGAACAGATTTCCTGCATTGTGTCAACGGTCAAATAACATAATGCCATATGGAAATTAATGCAAATGCAAAATTAAGTTAATGAAAATTTGAGCCCAGGAATAAAATCAAATGGACTTAAAAATCGAGATTGGGTGGGCTTTATAGATAAGAGGGAATATCAGTTCAACGAGAGAACCGGCTCGCTCACCCACCAAAGCAGCCAAAAGAGAAAACGAAACAAGAATGAATATTGGGGGAGAGCAATTCTTGTAGCTGAAAATAAACATAAAATATTTGTTGCATACAAGACACTGCTCAGTCTCGTCTCTTTCTAACGACGAGAAAAGGGTCAATTAAGTGAAACTCTTATCTCAACTATTCCGTCCAAAAAAAAAAAAAACAAACAAAAAGCTGTCAAAATTAGAACCTCGTAATGGCTTTGATTTAGTTTACCTCTCCGAGAAGAATTACCGGTTCGCAATGTGGAGTATGAGGGAAAAGATCAACGGCTATGGCTTTAACTGGTCGAAAAGGCTCACGAGTTGGGCATTGACTTGGCCCTATGGCGGGCCAAACTCTGCACCGCTCATATTCCTCCATCCCCTATTATCCTTCTTCCCCTTCTCGGTGCTATATCGGTAGATGGAGTGCAAAGTTCAATAGCATTCGCCACTAAGCTATCGGGATTGCATGAGATGTATCCGAGGACGAGAAAATAATTTATATTAACATTACGTAAGCCATAATTATTAACCCGGAAATCCAAAATAATGCAATGAAGAAACTAACACAAGCCTCCTCAAACGCAGATGAGTTCTCAAAGCTTTGATCACCTGCAAACAGATAAACGAAGTAAGTTCCGCATGACTCCTTGCTAAAAACAACAAAGATATGAATATTCAAATAAACTTCCTACTGCGTGGAATATTGCATCACAGAGAAACTACAGAATCAACTTCTTACATGACGAGAGGGAGCGTAAAATCGAGAGGAACTATTCCAAAGGACCAACTCAAAATTTTAAACCTAATATATTTGGTTCATTTCCCATGATTATAATTCTTAATGTCATTTATTTCCTACCATATAGAGCCTGTTTCCATGACCATCCTCGAATGTTGGTGGCTTGAGTGTGCATTGATGGTAAGAGTGAGCAATGTGAACATCCTCTCTAAAGAAACGGTTGTCATTTGGATGTATGTCAACCATTGGTATTTCCTTTTGATAACTACTAAAATGACCACTCATGAGGTAACTCTGTTAACATGTTAATGCACCAGTTTAATAGTTATCTCAATCAGCCAAAGCTACAAAAGTATATTCTACAATTCGGCCAGGGGTTACATTTGTCATGGTAAAAGAAAGCCATGTTCGTCAAAATTTAGCATCAAGGAAGAGGAAAGAGCAAAGCCGGCAAAAAGAGAGCAAAAGAATTTTGCTACCTTTTTCTGGTCTATTTCTCGAAGCATTAGACCCAATAACATTATTAAACACACGGTCCATAACCCAACTAATCATCCCACTTAGTAATTTTAAACCCTAAAGCGAAATATCATAAAATAGTTCCTCATGTAACGGCATGCATAGTTACTTGTTTAGAAGTGGAACAAAAACCCGGACTACTAAACATGTACATGGACCAGGCCCGTCTCAATAATTTATGGACTACTAATGAGTAGCTCAAAGCTGTCATATAGAGGAGATCGAAATATAGGCGCTTATAAATTGCAATAGTAACTATATCCGTAATATATTGAGCATTCACATCGGTAATCATCATTAGCTACCAATACGAGAAAATAAAGTAGCTTCAAAGCATTTGCACGAGTTATAACATCGTCATTATTCTAGGTGATTCATGTTATTCATATTCCTTACAAACTCTTGTCAAATTCACAAGAGTTTTCACCATATTCATATTCCTTTTAGTCCGAGACAAGTTCATAGTTCTTCACGAGGCAATAATATGTAGATTATTAATCCGGTGCGAGAGAAGAGTCAAGATATATAACTCTTAATCCAGTTTAATGCCCACACAGCCTTTCGCGGGACACAAGGAATATTTTCGACGGCATAAATAATCTATGCTTTTCCCTTGAATCCTTGATGAATGTTTGCGGGAGCAAGCTATACATCTCTACAAATTCCATTAATAAAATGGTCATCTCACAAATACCCAATAAAAAACGAGCATTAACATGATGTTTAAGCTATGATTTGTACGTGAACGGCTACGAGACAACATTCTCAGAAACAATTCTTACAAAAAGGAAAGTTAAACCTGAAGTCAATTATATGATTCCAACTCAACATTCTCAGATTCGTATCTAAGAATTTGATAATTTACCTGGAATTGAGGCATCAAGGGTTGAAGGAGATCCGACCCAGCAAATACACAACTAAACAAGTCAGGAAAAAAACCCCAAAATAGTTTCAAAATTGAATGTTTCAAATTAATCCCTAACCCTAAATATCAAATAATAGAATTTCAGAATTTACCTGGAATTGAGGCCTTGAGGGATTGATGTATATCCAAAGGGGGAGAGATCGAAGCATGTTAAGAGTGATACTCAGATGAATCGAGAGAGGAGGAGACGGAAGGAGGCGAGATTGTTTTGGTTTGGGATGAATGATCCGGGAGAGATAGACTCCGGGATAACGTGCGTCCGCGCTGCTGGTGGATTCTATGGCATAAAATGTGTTTGCCTTTATCGCCTTCGTCGTTCTACCTTCCCGTTCAAAATCTCAACTATGGACGGTGGTTAGTGTGTGGTTGTGGTGGCGATGGCTGTCGTCGATTGTAATACTAGTCAGCACCATGTCAGGCTTAACGTTCGGTGGTTTGTGGTGGTGGTGGCGATGGCTGGTGGCGGTCGGTGGTGTGTGCGATTTGTCGTCGATACTCGATTGTGCTCGTCGTTCGTTTTTAATTTGGGAATTGACTGAATGACAACGGTTAATAGAAGTGCTGTGTTAGTTTTTTCTAAGACAGCGTTCCTCTGTATATGCGCTATGTAAGATAACTTTTTTTTTTTTGCCTTGGTCATTAAATTTAAAGATGTGGATGCGCTATGTAAGTTTACACCTTAGATAGCGCTTTTTAAAAGCGCTATCTAAGGTGCGTTTCCTAAGATCCAATCTGTACTAGTGCATCCCGCCAGCAAACTGCTAGCTCTGATAGACTTGGCGATCCATCGAGATCACGAGACTATCAACATCGCAGAATTCAATACCCCATGGGTTCAATCAAGCAGATATGGGCGAACTTCTTGGTAACCGAGATCAAGGAAGGCCGCATGGAATGTCCCAGCCCGACTTCCTTCGTCAATATAATCCAAGTGTTTCCGCCATTCGGGGATTTGGATGTGATCACAGTTCTAGACACTAGTCAGATGGCGCGCACCTACGGAGACTGTTTAGCTCTCGCAAGGAAAGCCCTCATGGAACTAGCTGCTCAAGAGAACCGTCTCTGGGACGAGAACCAAGCTCAAAAGACCCACAGGGACCAAGCCCTTAAAGTGTCACAAGCAGCTTCAGACAGAAAGCTAGAGGCCACTCTAGACCAGTTCGACCTCAAGGGTTTTGCCCACGGCAACTTCCTGGACTACCGTCTTTTCTCATCCAACCCCCTCTGGCAAGGGAGGGCGGTCAACGGTCCCGACGACCTAGGAGATGGAATGGCACAGCAGGAAGAGTACCAGCGCTTATCTCCCCGAGAAAAGCAAGTTCTCTGTGAAAGCGACGACGAAGACGATGAAACCATTCTCTTCCAAGCCGGGCATGAAGTCAACAAAACCGGAATCCCAAGGGTCCTGGGAGGATGGGGACGGATCATTTCCGCTCTCAAACTAAAAGGCCAACTGAGGGAGGAAGGTCTATTCAAAAAGAAAAGAAAGATGGAAATACATCTCCAGCAACTACTCAGGGAGATTCCACAGACTGCGACAATCATTTACAGAAACAATTAACTGGGGCAGCAGCCAGTTACATGGGCAGATGTTCGGGAATCCGTGTACTCACCTTCCGACATACCCTCCACTCAGATAAAGCAGAAGAGAAAGCTCTCCCCGATGGAAGTTTATCTAGACTGCCGCATACAGTTCAAGGAAGCACTGGCTATTCTCATATGGGAAGAAACACAGGCGCTAACTCTCGACGTAGGCTCTACTGCTAGAAAGTTGATCTGGGCTAAGAGCGGAGGAAAATTAGCAAACCATGAATATCGCCAAGCCCAACTCCAGAATGCCCTGAGCATGCTCAGCAAGAAAGAAAGAAGTGCGGTATACCGTGAAGAGATCAAGGAGACTGTTCGCTTGAACCAAGAACCTTCTAACCTCCCCCGGAGGGTCAGCAATGCACAGTTCAGTTCTGGCAACCACTGCTGCGCACTGACGTTCGAGCAGTTGCGACAAACCATAAACTCCCTCCCCACGGAGGCACCAAAGCCAGTATCCTAGGACAGAATCCGGAAAGCTGCCGAAGCCCCCGGGAATGCATCTACAGTCAACGAATTGAAAGAAGACATATGGCCCTATGCCTCGAGGAATCCTCCTTTGACTATGGCTCAGCTCAGAGCGACCTGTTCAGAAGGGACCAAACCTGATGTCAGCGTCCTGACCCGATCAAGTCAAATCCATGCATTACCACCTAAGGCCACCAAAAACCCAACGGAGCCAGAACCGCAACCTGGCCTGCCCGAAGACATAAGTTCCATGAAAGAGGACCCGATCCTCACTCAGCTCAAGCAGACCCAGGCGAACATTTCCCTTTGGTCCCTGCTCACATCCTCATATCCTTACAAGCTCAAGCTAGAGGAAAGTCTGGCCCGCACCATGGTCCCCGTGGACACAACCCCAGACGAAGCAATTCAGATGATCGGCAACATCACCTTCACAGATTTGGACCTGTCAAAATTTGGGGCTGATCACAATGAGCCGCTCTACATCACAGTCCAGCTGGACGAGTGTCGCCTTCCCCGTGTGTTGGTAGACGGAGGTTCCGGAATGAATGTCTTGCCCGCCAAGATGATGGACCTGCTTGACATCAAGCCCACAGATCTGAAGCCTTCAGTCCACACTGTCAAGGCCTATGACTCCACTTCCCGTACAGTACTCGGGGTTGCTACTCTAAACATCTGGTTTAGCAAGCGGATGATCCCCACCGAATTCCAAGTGTTGGACATTCCTATCACTTTCACAGCCATCCTGGGGCGACCCTGGCTGCATCAAATAAATGGCGTGGCATCCACCCTTCACCAGTGTATCAAGTTC
This sequence comes from Adenophora triphylla var. japonica, assembly GCA_022495995.1. NCBI lineage: Eukaryota > Viridiplantae > Streptophyta > Magnoliopsida > Asterales > Campanulaceae > Adenophora > Adenophora triphylla. Next base: position 265,636 of record JAFEMH010000902.1, read on the forward strand.
ATGCAAGGCAACGAGCTAACCACAGTCTACGGCGACAGCGTCACCACCGAGGGGACCAACACCAATGGCATTCCAGTGTTAGAAATCAAGCATGATGACGACATGGCATTAACTGGATTCACTTTGGAAACCTCCAAGATCCAAATATGCAACGTGGACCTTCCACTGTTTCAAGACAAAATCCCTCCCGCCATGAAGATGATGAAACTCATGAACTTCATCCCAGGACTGGGGCTCGGCAAAAGGTTACAAGGCCAACACCAAGTCATCGAAGTCAAGGACCACACTACAGTCCAGGGGCTCGGTTATGTGCCAACACCAGCTGATATTAGAGAAAAAAAAGGCTCGCCCGCACCAAGGAACCCGCAAAAGGGGAACCTCCAACGGCACACCCAACCTCCGGCCTTACAGTTTCGACCTCGCTCATTACTTCACCAAGGGAACCGACAGCAGAACTGAGGGGATCGACAAGGGAACCGACAGCAGAACTGAGGGGACCAACAGCGGAACCGACAGCAGAACTGAGGGGACCGAAAGTGGAACTGATGAAGATGAGAAAGAAGCAGGGAAAGTCAGCACAGAGACTACAGAAAGGATGGAAAAGCTAGCACGAGACCTTAGATAGGGGGAGGTGTATGGTAGATCTATAGAAGACCTATAAGAACAACAACACAAAAGATGGGGGGAGGTGTATGGTAGATCTATAGAAGACCTATAAGAACAACAACACAAGAACACTCAACAAGAACAAACATATAAGAAGAACAACACAAGAACACTCAACAAATAACACTTAAGAACATTTCAAGAACATTTAAAACTTATGACTTTGCTAGAGAGAATTGAGAGAAGGAAATAAGAAAGAAAGTTTTTATTTCTTTAAGAGATATCTTACAATGAAAACCTTCACCCCTATTTATAGTACATAGGGGAGAATACAAACAGCACACTTTTTTACATGGAGATAAGCACTAACTTATCTTTATTTAGCACTATCTATTCTTTATATAACAACCACACATAATGCTTTAAAAAGAAATTAAAAGCAAGCTCCACTAGGAAAAGAAAATCAGCCCTCTTAATGGCCTAAATGCTTCATGACGTAAGCGCTTGCATCATTCGGGTAATGACATCATCATGATGTGTGGTGTATGTCATTAAATCTGATTTTACTTCCATCTAGAATCCGGATGAGACGGATCATCTTCGTACGGGTCAAAGTAGCATCCTTCATTATCGCTTTCATCACTATCATACTGATATGCAGTACCATCTGGTGTCAACTGCTTGGTGAGATGTGATTCATTCCAATCTGCTAGCGCTTTGATCCATTTTGCAGCTACCGGGTGATCTTTTGGCCAAACTTCCGTCCCAAATAATATTGATTCAGGAATTGAGGCTGGATCAATCATATTTGCTCTTGCCATTTCTGCTCTCATACCAATATGAACATCACGATACTTCATGGAAAGCTGGATATCATCCCTGTCTAGATTATACCATTCGTGGATGAAAGCGATCGGGGCATGATAAACAAATGATTCTCCTTGATTGTTGATGATTGCCGGTGTAAGGAATGAGCATGGTCTTCGGAATAAAATCACCACATGATCCTTGCGCTTCGGGGTGGTAAGCATTTGCATCCATTGATGAGAAAGGAGAAATCATTCGAGGAGTTTGAACAAATTACGGGAACTGTTGGGCGTTCGGTCAAAGTGGCATTGGAGGATGTATGACTGGAGTCTGACTGTACTGAAAGTGATGGCTATAGTATACGATTCGAATAAATACCAGAAAAAGCAGAGAGCTTCTTTTGGAAAGTTAAACAAGTCGTATATCCTGAAAATGTTAAGGAAAGGGTAATCGGGGTGAAACTTGTAGTTGTCCATGATGATTCCAAACTTACGGAGGATAACAGTGAAAAGGGCTTGGTGGTTTGGGATGGCTCTTTGGCTGAGTGTCATATCTGCGATGACTTCTGTGACTTCTTCAGGAAGTTGAAGGACAGGGAAAATTTCGGGGCCTTTTGTGGATGAGGTATTTGGGGTAGAGGAGGAAGAGGCTTTGTCTAAGGTGGAGGAGGAAGATGTTTCATTTACAGTGAACACCATTGGAAGGATTGAATGGTTTATCTGGGAAACTGGAGAGGGAGTGCATTTCCTTTTATAGTCACCGGGCCTTGAAAGGAAATCAGCAAGGATGTTTGTCGTACCTTTGATATGCTTCACAGTAAATTTCCACTGGAAAAACCAATTTGCCCATCGTAAAAGTTGTGGCTGGGGAAGCACCTTTTTCTTGAATTCTAGCATGCGCGGAAAGGATGACATGTCCATCTCGATTTGGAATTCGTGCCCGATTAGATGGAACTGGAACTTTTCTATTCCTCTTTTGACTGCAAGAATCTCTTTGAAAGTGGAGTGGTAGTGCTTTTCTGATTGCTTGAACGTGCCGCTCTTGTATCCACATATTGATCTTTTGTCTTTTTCTTGGGCCGAATAATACTGGCACTTGATGCTCATCACTTGCATCGGTCTGCAATATTCTCTTTTACGAAGAAGTGGGAATCTTTAAAGGGGCATCACCTCGCCGCCTTTTTGATTGCCTTGACTGCTTCTGTTTGTCTTATTGTCCAAGGGGGGGCTCCTTTTTGAGCATGGGGAACAACCACATTGTATGACTTGATAACTTGGGTAAGAAATCAGCCATATAATTGATTAGTCCAAGGAATTGTTGAGCTGCTTTTGGAGAGGGCAACTCATCTGAGAATTTGTGCAGCTCTTGAGCTATGTGGGGCTGAAGCTGATATTTGCCATCGGATATGTCCATGCCAAGAAAATTGATAGATGATACTCCAATCTCCATTTTCTTCTCTGATAGCATTATACCATACTTCGTGACCAGGGCATGAAACTTTGAGAGTAAGTCTATATGAGACTTCTCGTCAGCAGAGAATAACAAAATATCATCAATATAAACCAAGGCATTAGAAAGTATAGGTTCAAAAATTATTACCATTGCTTTTTGGAAAGCAGAAGGTGCATTTTTAAAACCAAACGGCATAACTTTCCATTGGTAGTGATGATCAGGTATGCAGAAGGCTGTCTTTGGTCTGTCTTCAGGAGTGATTCCTAGCCGCCAAAACCCCGACTTGAGATCAAACTTAGAAAGAATCTTTGCATCCGAGAGTGACTGAACAAGGATTTCTTCTGTGGAAGAGGGAATTTATCATCTGCCAAAAAATGATTTAATGGCTGATAATTAATAACCAATCTTAGTTTTCCTCGAACTTGTTCACTTCGCTTGTTGACATAAAATGCTTCACATGCCCATGGAGATTGAGTGGGCTCGATAACACCTTGGCCAATAAGGTCAGTGCACTCTTGAAGGGCAAGTTGGTAATGGTCTGGGTTCATACCGGGATGGCTGGCCTTGGTAGGGTTTACATCTTCATTTTGCTTGAAGGGCAGGGAGACAAAGAAAGAAGGGTTTAGCCACAAAGGTGATGAGTGTTTGGAAAGGAACAAAGTATGGGAAGAGGCACACGAGGTTTGGATAAGCTGGTGTTTTAGTGATTGAATGGAATTGGCAGCTGCCATGAACAGGTGTGAAACTGGGCTCCAAGGGTTTAGAAAGCTTTTGTAACAGAGACCGTTTTGTGTCCATCTTAAGTTGGGTAACTTATGAAGGATATCAAAACCAATAAGGAGGTCTTTTCCATAAGAACTTGAACCAAGTAACTTATGTTTTATGACACACTTGGGAAAGAGACGAATATGGACTGAGACGCTGATTTTGTCTATCAAGAATGTTTCTCCATTGGCTGCGAGAAATGTTTGGTGATGCGGTTTCCAAAAACTTGGGGGAAGGATTTTAGGATTCAGTATGGAAACTGAAGATCCTGTATCAAAGAAAGCGACTACTTGGATGGGCTTAGCATATGTGGAGGTGAGAATATGTACCTTGGCTAATGGGACAGGCTGGTTTTCTCGGATTGGGAGGATGTGGGGAATGTGAGGAAGAGGATTTACCATGAGAACTTGTAGATCTGGGTGGCCATAGGATGAGTCTGTATCAGAACTCTCATCTGATGAGGAGTCAGGATAAGCAATTGTGCAAATGGCAGAATCACTGGGCTCGTCATTAAGTGAGTATAGGGACTCAAGATCGGAAAGATCAACTGGCTCGATCTGGTTGAGCAACTGGATTAATGCTTGGGATTTCTTCTTGTCTGGACAATCCCTCGCAAAATGTCCTTTCTTCTGACAAATATAACATCTATCAGACGTTTTGCCACGCTGGAGTTTCTTCCTTATGAACTTCCACTTCTTTTTGGCCTTTGGATTTTTCCAGGAAAATTTCTCAGAGAAGCTTGAACTGGAGATCTTCTTTGAGTGTGCCTTCTTCTTTGTATGGCTGCAGCTACAACTTGACTTATCTTTGCATTTGATCTGAAGATACTTATCATCACATGCTGAACCAAGATGCTTGCCAGTTTTTTCAAACTCGACAAGGAATTTCTTTTGGTTGCACAACTTATCTACAGCATTGAGTATCAACTGGTAAAGGCCAGCGAGAGAGGTTTGTGCCACCGTTGCATTTTTTGCCTCTAACGCTCTGTAGGCTTCATTCCCAAGGGACTCCGGGAAAGAGTTGAGAAAGACCTGTTTGAGATTAATATCATCAATGCCATTGAGGCAATAGAATCGCTGAGACATGCGATTGTAATGTTTCTCAAGATCCTTCTTTTGGAATGAACAACACTTCATTTTCAAAAATTCTTCTCTTGCACGAATCGTATGTTCAACTGGATTTCCAATAAATTCGGAATAGATGATGTTCATGAATTCTTCAGGTGAGGGGCATTGTTGGATTTGCAGTTGTCGGTATTCTCCGAGGCTAAGGTACCAATCCCGAAGGCGACCTTGAAGTCGGGCCAAAAATCTTTTGATAACTATCTCTATGGAATAGTACTGGAGTTCAGCAGAACACCATGTCACCATTTCAACACTTCTTTCTCTCCATTTGGAGGGTGAGATATCATCAAAGGTAAATTGCTGTTTCGTGTCGACTCGAGGAATGGACTTGGATTTCGGGTTATTCGGTGGTAGATTTTGGTTTGTGGACTCATCTAGATCTGAATCAACGAGTTCAGTTTCTCCTTGGAAGGTTTGCTCTGGTTCTGCCATGAACAAGTGTTCGAAGGCATCAAGGGATTCAGGGCTATCATCAATGATTGGTCCAATAAAGGTTGAGGTTGAACTGGATGTTGGAACGGGTCTATCTTGGGTTAGAGAGCGTAGAAAAGATGAAACTGGGTTCATTTTTTCTATTAGGAGGATACTTGGGTCTTCTGGGGAGTTACGGGTATCTGGAAGGCTATATGGGGTAGACTGGGCTGCAAAGGTTGTAGAGGATGATGGATCAATTGGAGTTAATTTTGACTTTGTAACAGGCAAGGGTACTGAAGCCCAAAGGGAAAGAGAAGGGGATGATTCTGTCAGGGAAGAAGTTGGAATTGGTTGTGGATCATATGCGGGCTTGACAAAAGGGGTTGTGGGTAGCCTCCAAGGATCATCAAGTAGGGTTGACACCCTTTGTTGCTTGTGTTGCCGCTCAAGCTCTTGAAGTTGGGTTTTTAGAAACTTCATTTCTGCTTCCTTTTGAGAAAGAAGCGGCGGCACAGGATCTTTGGGAAGTACGAATGATCTGCGGCGGTTCTTGGTGTAGCATCTGAATTCTGTGGCGAATTTCTCCAATCATTCCTTCTAGGTTCTTGATCCTTGAAGAAAGGCTTTCTTGGGTTCTCACAAACCTGGTTTGCTGAGAGATAAGATGATTTAAAGCCTTGTTCTGGGCGACTGCATTCTCACTTTGCCAATTTAGAGTTGCTTCGGCTGGGCTAATCAACTTTGTATTTCCTGATGCACCAATTGACGTAGGATTTTGGATTTTCCATTCATGGTTCTTTGATGGGGAAATTCAAAGGAGGTTAGTGGAGGAAACTCATCTTGATATTCCTGCGATTTTGGGTCTAGGCAAGGGTTTTGAGAAATCATGTAGCAAGTGTCTGGTGGAGGATGGAGTAAAGGGATTTTATGGATTATAGTGAGGGCCTTTTGGTAATATGGGGGAAGTGAAGGGGGAAGCTGGGATTTGCATGTTGAAGGAGGTGGGTTAGGCTGAGGAGCTTTGTTTGGATAGAGTACATAGTATTCAAACTTTCCAGACGGTTCTCCAAGGATTCCAACAGTGGTATCACCTGCTTCGTATCTCTCCTTTAGCTTTTGCTGGGAGGAGGATCTTCTTCTTGAAGGAGTGTCATCATCTAATTCATCTCTGAGAGCATCATCTAAACAACCGGGACAATCACAAACATCCCACCATATATGTCTGACAACCGGTGGATCCGGTGACTCGGATTCAATCATGTGTACACCTGTAGGGAATACATCAGAATTGTCTTCTTGGGTGGATGAGAATTTTACCTCAACTCGTCCGTCAGAGTGACGAACAAATTCTGGTGCCGCTGTGGTATGAACAGGAGCTTGGGGTACTTGGTAGATTTGCTCATAACTAGTTACCCATTTCTCCGGGAGGAGTTTGAGCAGCTCAGTTCTGGTCAGTTGTCTCGGAACATAAGTGCAAGTCGGCGTTGCATTTGAGTCAATATCAAGAAGCAGCGCATCTCCTGAATTCTCTTGACCGGGAACCATGAGGTCTAGGCAGTGGTTTTGTACTCGGTAAACCATTTGATAATGGAAGGTTCCTTGGAATGTGTTTACAGGTTGTACCTCCAATCTGGATCTGGACCTTGAGAGGCGTAAAAGGCGAGGGTCATTTAGAGGCATATTGAAGTTTGGGTAGAAGGTAACAAAGACTGTGCCAGCGTTCAAAGTGGTTTGAATAGTACCAATACACGCATGTTGGTATTCAACAAAACGAGTATCTACTAAAGCAATGCGAGAGAACGTAGGAAGTCCTTTTCGGCCATGAAAAGTGAGAGCTAATTTAACAGCTCCAAAATGGATATGAGTATATCCCTGTGCAAGACATGATGCAGGAAGATCACTAGGAAGATCTAACGAGACTAGGTGTTCACCAGAAATGGCGGGAAGCTGATAACTATCAAATCTAGAAGATTGTACATATTCTTTAACTTGATGGGGAGCGGAAGAACCTAATATTTTTTTGACTTTTCTGGAAAATGATGTATAAGGTTTAGAAAACACATGGTAAGGATTTACTATAGGTAATTGGGTAAGCGGAATTTTAGAATCATCTGAATAATAAGAAACTTCATACAACTGATCTATCTTAGAAGCAGAAGAGCTACGAAAACTAGACGATGAAGTACTAGACGATAAAGATCTAGACAACAAATTTTCTGGTTCCATATTTTTGGAATAGAATAAAGATTTCAAGACTTCTAAAAGTTTTTGGAAATGGGATAAAGATTTCAATACCCAGCGTTGGGCTCCTTTTTCACCCGGATGGCTTAACTGCGACCTCTTGTCGACTTACTTGTGCCGGTCGGTCTTTAGTAGGAGCTTTAATAGGTATTAAAACTTTTAACACAAATCTGAAACTAAAGAGGAATTAGAATCTTTAAAACTTTTATACGATTAGATATATTTTACAAATTTTCAGTCTTCATATTCAGGTTTGTTTTGGACTCAAGGCTAATCCGATAAGGGGAGCATTCCTCGACATCACAACTCTACCTGGACCAATTGCCACCACAGTCCAACACGAGTACACATTCAAGGGAATCCCAGACATAGAAGAGCAGCTCGAGACACTCTTCACGGAAACAGCATTCGGGTCGGCCACCGAGGCCGCATTCGAGACGGTAACTCCAAAGCGAAGGAACCCGGGAATTCATAGAAGACGCTCTCGGTGGACCCGCTCTCACGAGTCTTTTTGAAGAAGTCATGGAGGTGCCAAACCCGATTGACTGGGCTCCAAAACAAAGCATGATTGCCATGATTGGGACGGCGAAGCCAAGCCTCTCGACCCCCGAACCATCATCAAGCATCCAACAATGCCACTGAAGAACTGGGTAACTTTCACCGGACCAAGGGAAAGCCAAACAGAAATGGAAGACAAGCTGGGCCTGCACCCACATCTCCCTTAACCCGGTCTCGAACCCTCTGAGTCAGTCCTTGTTAAAGTCCAGTCCTCTGAGTCGTCCAACGGCCTTACGCCAGAAGACTATGATAATGTAGCCAACAATGTATTTCCGTTCGCATCTAATGAAAAGTCTGACCTTTCGGAGTATCCCCTCATTGCCACTTTAACAACTGATAAGTTAACAAACAATTTAAAAGATGTTAATAATGACTCACTTGATAAAGAAGCAGACACATTAAATGAACAATACATTAAAGAAATTCTCAAGCGTGTAGTAGACCAAGAGGACAATCGGGCCCAAGCTGCCGAAGAGGTTATGACTAAAGTGAACCTGGGGTCAATGCAAGAGCCTAAAGAGACACAAGTGGACAGTTTCTTCGCCGATGCCGAAAAAGAAGCCCTGATAAATCTCCTCAAGAGTATGCTGACGTGTTCACCTGGTCATACCAGGACTCGATCCCTCAATCGTGGAGCACAGAATTCCCCTGGATCCAGAATCCAAGCCTGTCAAACAAAAATTGCGCAAGATCAAGCCAGAGTGGTCCTTGCAAGTGAAAGAAGAAATTGAGAAAATGCTCTGCGTCGGTTTCATCAGAGTAATTAAGTACCCGACCTGGCTCTCCAACATCGTGACGGTCACCAAGGCCAATGGAAATGTCAGATGCTGTGTGGATTTCCGAGATCTCAACAAGGGTAGCCCTAAAGATGATTTCCCACTGCCCAACATCGACATGCTAGTCGACACCACGAAAAATTTCGAAGTAAAGTCCTTTGTGGATGGGTTTGCCGGATACAACCAGATCAAAATGTCCGAGGAAGATCAAGCCAAGACTATTTTCACCACTCCGTGGGGGACATACTGCTACACGGTCATGCCGTTCGGTTTAAGAAACGCCGGGCTACTTACCGGCGAGGCAATGCGGCCCTCTTCCATGACATGATTCACAAGGAAATCGAAGTGTATGTCGACGACATGATCATCCACTCCGGAGGATCGGGCATGCGGCACATGACGAGATCCGAAAGTTCTTGACAGAGACTCGAAAGCACTCCATAAGATTGAACCCTGCGAAGTGCACCTTCGGCGTTAAGAGAGGCAAAGTATTGGGGTACATGGTTATAGAAAGAGGTATCAAAGCCGATCCCAAGAAAATCAAGGCCATCATCGACATGAAGCCGCCTCAGACAGACACTGACAGAAGTGAAAAGTTTTATGGGAAAACTTCAGTACATCAGTCGCTTCATCAACCAGTTGACATCTCTCTACGAGCCAATGTTCAAGCTGATGAGAAGAATGCCGACATTAAATGGGACTCTGAGTGCCAGACAGCTTTCGAGAAAATCAAGACATACTTGGTGAATCCCCCAATCCTGTGCCCACCACATGAAGACAAGCCACTCCTCCTGTACTTGATAGTAACAGACACGTCAATCGGAGCAATGCTGGCACAAGAACAGAAAGATTCCAAAGTTGAGCATGCAATCTACTTCGTAAGCCGAAAGCTTCAGGGAAGTGAACTCAGCTACTCAGCATTAGAGAAAACTTGTACCGCCTTGGTATGGGTAGTCGGGAAACTGAAACACTACATGCAGTCACATTCAGTGCTCTTGGTCTCCAAGATGGACCCCGCCCGATATCTCTTTGACAAGCCATCCCTGTCAATGCCCGATATCTCTTTGACTAGCCAAGTGGTCATTCTTCCTGGCTGAGTTCGACATCAAGTACATGGTCAGAAAGTCAACAAAGGGCAGAGTAATGGCAGATCAGCTGGCAGACTTCCCAAGCAGTGAACCCAAGGGTCCTGATCCGCAGTTTCCGGATGACGGAATCTTTTTACTCAACAGCGCGAACCGCTGGCAACTCTTCTTCGATGGGGCAGCCAACAAGAAGGGAAATGGTATTGGAATGCTCCTTGTCGATCCCAAGGACGAGCACACTCCCATAGCCATCAAACTAAATTTTGAAGCAACCAACAATGTAGCAGAGTATGAAGCTTGCGCAGCCGGTCTAGAAGCCGCTCTCGAGCGCAACATCTCAGAACTGGAAGTGTACGGAGACTCAACATTGATCATCAATCAAGTGTCCAACAAATGGAAGACGATAGATTCTGGCCTCCAAAAGTACCACACGTACATGGAGGAGCTCATTGCTCAGTTCAAGGACATCTCTTTTCATTATTTGCCAAGAGACAAGAACCGCTTCGCAGATGCCCTGGCAAACCTCGCATCTCTTGTCGAAATTCCTGAAGGGAAATCAGTAAAATCCCTCAGAATAGGCAGACGGGAAACACCCGCTTACGGCTGTGAGATCGAAGTTAAAAATGAACCGATCGACGAACCCTGGTACAATTAAATCTACCAGCACCTCCAAAACGGAGAAGCTTCCTTCACAAATGAAGATGGAAAATACAAAGAATGGATCAAAGCCAAAAACATGATGGCACTAAAATGCCTGGCATCCCATTTTGTCATTCTGGGGGGTATGTTGTACAAGAAGCACCACCAAGGGCCACTCCTTCGGTGTGTAAATAAAGAAAGAGCCAGCGAGCTAATGAACGAAGTTCACAACGAAACCTACGGTCCGCACATGAATGCCAGAGCTTTGACACAGATCATCCTCCATATGGGATACTATTGGGTATCAATGGAAACAGACTGCATCCAGTTCGTCAGAAGCTGCGACAAATATCAACGGTTCTCCAACCTTAATCACATCCCTCCTCACGAACTCTATTGCATGACTACACCATGGCCTTTCGCCACATGGGGAATCGACGTCATCGGCAAAATCACTCCGCCACGGAGCAATGGTCACGAGTTCATATTAGTCGCAGTCGACTACTTCATCAAATGGGTAGAAGCCAGATCATATAAGGTACTGAATTCTAAGAAGGTGGCCGAGTTCATCAAAGAGAACATCATGTGCCGATACGGAGTGCCCAACGAGATCATATCCGACAATGGGACCCACTTCGAAGGAGATTGTGACCAGCTGGCGGCCGAATTAGTCACACGCCACAAGTCTTCTCCACTGAGACCACAGACTAATGGTGTAGTAGAGGCAGCAAACAAGACTCTCGCAATGATAATCAGAAAGATGACCGCCAGAGGTCGGGACTGGCCCGAAAAGCTACATCTAGCCCTCTGGGGATACAGAACATCAATCAGAACCGCCACAGGGGAGACTCCTTTTGCACTTACATACGGAATGGAAGCAATGTTACCAGTGAAATTGGAAATTCCATCCCTCCGAGTCCTTTTAGAAAAAGGGATCAATGAAGTCGAATGGCTACAGATCCGTCACGACGAACTTGCTCTACTCGACGAGCGCAGATTGAAAGCTATGGAGCACACTCGAGCCTACCAAAGCAGAATGGATCGAGCATTTGATAAGAAAGTCAAGGTCCGAGACATCAGAGAAGGCGACTTGGTGCTAAAGGAAAAGCCTCCTACGTAGACCAATCCCCTCGAAAAGTGGGAGCCTACCTGGATAGGCCCGTTCGTGGTACAAAGAATCTTCTCCGGAGGAGCCATGAAGTTAGCAGATTTGGACGGGAACCCTTTCGTTAACCCCGTGAACGGAAGCAAGCTCCGCAAATACTTTGTTTGAGGAAGAGCACACTTTGTTTGAGGAAGAGCACGAGTCAACTCTCCTTCCCCATACACCACTCCTCAGTAAAATTAAAGTGCTAAAAGAGTAATACCCAACTGGATACATTCTCGATAATGATCCAGGTAAAAAACATGGTCGCACTTCTTTTGTGTTTGTTTTTCTGAAATTCACCTAAAGTGTCGAACTACGGTGACCTGAGCCCCTTAGTTCAATTGTAATAGGGGAACGTAGGCAGCCATCATTGGTTCGGTCTCAAAAACAAAAAAAAAACAAATAAGCATCAATTGCTTGTGTTTCGAAAAACTCTTTTCAATTAACCTACAAATTCATAACGGTTAAAACAATCTTTGATGAGTTCAAGCACGGTCAACTCTTGACTCGCTACACGCTAGCAAAACTACAATAAAACATTAATCAATTAATGTGTTTGCAATGACAGTGGGTGGATACTCCGGACAGCAAGGTCAACCTAGTCTCCCGTACTTGGTCCTTCATCCTTCGTCCCCTTCCCTTTTCCGCGGTGAGTATTCTTCACCTTCATAGGGAATATTCCCGTAGTCCTTCTACCTGGCTCAGGGACCCTTCCTGATGCCTCCGTCAAAGCCGCGAGATGCCACGCGACCCTTTCCCTAGCTCTCTATCTTGAGCCGCCTCTCTCTCAGAAACCATCATGACCGTGCTTTGATCGGCCGCCCTACTAGCATTGGCCTCATAGTCAGCCATGTCGTCCCCAGTACGATTCAGAGGGTTAGCCCCCGCTTCGGCCCTCCTCAAAGTCGAGCCTTCAGGGTGATCAAGATCCAATAGCTCACTCCTCCACAAAATGGCCATCTGTGTCTCCCCCATACACTCTTCATACCAGTTCAGATACTGCGTAGATAGAACAATGCCCTCTCTCCGGTGAAAGAGAACCCTGACAGGAAAGGACGTGTATTGCCACAACCGCGTGAGAAGCAATAGCGTCGAAGGATCTTCCATCAGCAGAGATCCCACCTCGAAGGTAGCAGCATGACCTAAACTCGTCAATGGCACCTGCTCCAGCCCGTACTATCGCAGTACCAAGGATGGAATTAGAAAGCAGTCTGGGACAACCCCGATACTCTGACAACCAAAAGACCCTCCTGAGCAGTCCGACAAGTTTGTAGTTTACAATGAGGAACCCACCATCGCAAGTGATGCGTGCGGAGTCTGGCCATCCAGAGCTCCAGTTCAGTCTGATCGCCCCCTGTCACCAGAGGACGTTGAGAAAAGGACCAAGCGTCACAAGACACTGGCACCTCGGGCATCATCTGCAATCGCTCCCTCAACCACATTGTGAGCATAGCGGGACTCCCTCCTCATATGTATCGACTGTCGATCGCCATCCGACCTATGCCCAGGAACGTCTTGCCCAGGACAAAAGGCACGATGTCTCCCCCGTTCCGGCACTGCCTCACCAAGTCCAGTACACTGTGATGGCACACACCCAGAGACGTAAATGTGAACAAAGTAGCAATCGCGCACAGAGCAAACGCGTCCCACGCAAAAATGCTCCCCTCGACACTGGTAAATTTATCGGGCAGCCCCGAAATGTTGACATAGTCTGTGTTCAGTATTAGCATCTCGTATGCTTCTTCAGCTGAGATACCAAGCAGAGACACTAACTTCTCAATAGTGTCCATGCCACCCGCCAAGGGAAGAACTAGCTGTTCTGTCTCAGGTCCTCCTAAAATGGCCTGGAAATCTTCAAAAATGTGGGAGTAATCTCGTTGTAAGAAAAGCTGTACACGTGCCTCCGTACGTCCCAGAAACGAGCCGTAGCTCTCAAAAGATCCCAATCCGGCATGAGCTCCTTCAGAGCCCAAACCGATTTCATCCCGTAACAACCCTCGAAAAAACCCTTGCTTTGCCTCGTGTGGTGCCGTACCCACGACTGGAAATTGTCCAAGTATCGCTCTTACATCTAAGACGATAGCCTAGGAAATGAAGCCATGGAAAAAGCAAAGAAAATCTTCAGGAATTTAAGAGAGAAATTCAGTTGATTGATCGAAGCAAACGTGCAGTCTTCACAAATTGCAAAAGGCGACGCAATTTAAAAGATTACGGAAATTGAGTCAGTCCGTGGGTTTGTTTTCAAGTTGACTGGGTCAACTCTGCAGCCAGCTGCTTTCAATTTGGAAACATTTCCAAATCATATCATGTTCAAGCCTCATTGAAACTACGTGCATCCATGGTTTCAATCAACCACTGCTAACACCACTTCCCCCCCCCCCCGGGCTCATGCAACAGTGTAATTAATTAAATAACAGTGCATATAGACATACATTTTGACCAGTTCGAATTTTTGTGCATGTTTCATTATTTATTTCTGATCAACCTACTTGCTTATTTGTCGAAAATAAAAGAAGGTAATCACTAAATAAATGTGCAAAATACCAAAGTACCGCCACAAAGGCCCTTTCAAGTACAAGTCAAATCGTTTGGACAATACACACATTTTATCTAAAAACAAATCAAAAGAGGACTACTCAGAGTCTTGCTCGTCATCCGAGCACTCAAATCTTGCCAAGCAGCGAAATGGGTCCACCGAGGACAGGTAATCTCCAAATTCCTCCAGGCGTGAATACGAGAAAGGCCGCCTCTGCGCCTGCGACCCCGAAGACTCTCCCTGTTCGTGCCCCGAGAACGAAGAGTGACGAGCTACAAACCCCGCCGTCTCATCAGAGAACTGGCCAAATCCCTACGTAAAGTTCGCCCCACCAATCGTGGAGGCAGACGAGTCTCTCGGCCTAAACGACTTCGGCTCATGTACAGTCGCACTTCTCTTGGAATTACACCGCAGGAACTCCACGAGTCTCCTGGCATAGTTGGCCCACCCGTCTAAAAGTCTCACGGCCTGGTTGTACGTACGGCCAGACACCTGCAAATAAGGGAAGTCATCAAAAGACAAACAGACAGCACAGATGCAACATTTACAGAATGCTACTATCAAGTACAGAAAATCAAAGCACTCACCATAGCATTGGGGTCTACTCTGTACCGAGGCCTCGTCTCCTCCGGAATAGGGATCACCAATCGCCTGCGAGAACCGTCAAGCCCCTCATATGCCAGCCTAGCTCGAGGGAGCAGGTAGTCCCGGGGATATCCAGGGCCCTCGCCCCTCCCTGTGCAGCACCTGTGGGCTCCTCAGCCTCGTCCTCAGGAAGATGTCATAGTCGGCACCCTCTATGATAAACTCGGTATAGAACACGCCCTGTCTATACCGCTTCAGATCCTGCATCGGTATCAACAAAGAATGCTGCATGTGTAGAGGCGGGTCCATCGGCACCATAGGAAGGGACCCCAGACCATGCTGATAGGTCACCCTCTCCCCCAGATACATCGCGTCACAATGAAGCCCCACCAGCAGCTTCCGCCGACGTGTGACCTCCCTAGCAGCCTGGACCACAACAAAATTAATCCGGTTCCACCAAGTCAGCTTGATCGGCGTAGAAAACTCTCGGCTCAGGGCCAGGGACACCTCCTCGTAAGTCAGTCGAGTATCCTCCCTCGACAACGCCGGCTTCTTCGCCTCCTTCTGCCAAATCAACATGGCAGGGAACAAGGACTCATACGCCTCCTTGATCTCCCATCTCTGCGGGTGGAACACCTCCATAACCCACATCTGTCAAGCACATGAAAAGTTATATCAGCTACAGAGCAGATACATACGAGTACAAAATGAGACAAGGAAGAGAAAAAGACAGGAACTTACATCCAAAGCAAACGAAAAGCAGCACAAGGTGTTCTCCTCTCCCCGCGAGAACCTATCCAAGGCATGGTAGAGCTCGGCCAGTCCAGCCTCCCCCCATGCAAACCCCCTCGCCGGCGTCCGGATCGGTCGACGAAGCGAGCTGAGAGGGAAGTGACATGATGTGTCAGAAGTAGGAAATAGGGTCGCTGACAAAGCAAACCATATGAACCCTCGAGCCAGACGCTCTGCGGTCATCCTCGGAGACCCCTCCAAATAAGCGATAATATCCCTCCTCAGATGAGCCTCCATCGGCCCATACCGATTACCCAAGCCCCTGGCATCGGTAATATCAAAACCCAGCAGCTCCGAAAACTGCCCCGGGGTGTAGGCATCCACCCACACCAGTGTGTTACCCCAAAATGGCAACCCCATGATAGCCGCAAAGTCAGTGGGAGTCACAGTCGCCTCCCCCCACCTGAAGTGAAAAGTGTGGGTCGTGTCCCACCAATACTCGCTCAGGGCAACGTACAAAGCCCTTGCCCCCTGCGTCGAAGCCACCGCGGCTACTGCGTTGATGAATCCAGCCAAACCGGAGTCAACCACAAGCTGATGTGGACTCTTCTCTCCGTCCCGAGCCTCGTCTGGGAGTATCTCCCACAACGCTCTAACTGCCTCGAAGGCTCCCTTGCTCTTCAAGTTGCGAACGTCAACTGTCCCTCGCCCCTGCAGGTGAACACGGTAAGAATACGTTAATAACAGAAACAACATCAACAGAGTGCACGAACGCATGTCAAAATGATGAAACACAGAAATAGTTCTCATTTTCCTAAAATATGTCCATCCCAGTTGGAGTATTAACGGTCCAAAATCCCAAAATTTCAAAACATCTCAAAAACTCTGTCGAATTCGGAACTTTCAAAACCTTTCAAAAACTCCGTCGAATTCGGAAATTTCAAAACATCTCGAAAACTCCGTCGAATTCGGAACTTTCAAAACATTTCGAAAACTCCGTCGAATTCGGAACTTTCAAAACATCTCGAAAACTCCGTCGAATTCGAAACTTTCAATCATTTCGAACATTTCGAAAAATTACTCCGTCCCGAATTAAACTTACTTTAATTTCGGAAAACACCTCTAGGCATGGAATTTTGCAACCAAAATTTTTATGTCATCTACCCATAACATCAATTGAACTACACTCTAGTCAATTTCGACAAAGGCGCATAGCAAAGTCAAAAGCCCCAATTCGGGCACCAAGAATCCTAACTCATTTCTACTCAAATTCCTAAAATTTAAAGAATGCACATTCTTGAAATTAACAGAATTTAGAGGAAGTTTACCTGTCTTTCGATCCCTCCCTTGGATTTGTGAGTGTCCCAAGCCGGATAAAACTCCGACAGATCCACGGGAAGAACGGTTGTTCGAATGGTCCTCACCAACCTCGTTCTTTCATTATCGGTCCTCCTATGACGAGCCATTGGTCCCAAACCGACATCCATGTTGATTTTCCCTCAAAAATTTGAATAAAACTCGCGAAATGGGGTGATTTTCTTCTCTCCTTTCTCTCTTCCTCGCCTAGAAAAATGGTGGAAATGGACTGGTTTGCGTCGGCCTTGGCGCTGATTTGAATCTGGTCAAATTCAGTCCAAGTCCGGCCGGACTCTTTTGCAGCTGAAAAGATTCCTTGCCAATTTGGCCCCTCAGCTTCTCACAGTTTCAATTTTACCCCTTTTGTCCCCAAAAAGTGTAAAATTTCCCCCAAGTTAGACCTTTCTAACATCCCCTCCCCCGAGGTCAAGTCCAGTTAGTTTTCACTAACTTTCGTCTCCAGACGTTAAATTTTCAGTTAGTTTTCACTAACATTCGTCTCCAGACGTTAAATTTTCAGTTAGTTTTTCACAAACATTAGTCTCCAGACGTTAAATTTTCAGTTAGTTTTCACTAACTTTTGTCTCCAGACGTTAAATCTTCAGTTAGTTTTCACTAACGTTCGTCTCCAGACGTTAAATTTTCAGTTAGTTTTCACTAACGTTCGTCTCCAGACGTTAAAATTCCAAATTGACGTTTGACATTCAAACGCTCATTTCTGCCCCAAACCGACGTTTGACATTCAAACGCTCAACCCCGTCTTCGGACGTTAAATCGCAACATTCATCTTCCCTGGTCGCCAGTTGTAAGCCCGATCATCCCACCTCAGCGGCCATCAAGGTAAGCCCGCACAATAATCCCTCTTCGGCCATCACCGTAAGCCCGAACCTTCCTCCCCAGCAGGATCCTAAGACCATCCGTCTAAGAAGAAACGTCAATCAATCCCCTCGGTTCCTAACTGGCTTTGTCAGAACTCTGGACGCTCATCCCCAGCAATGTGTCAGTCTCTCCCGAGACCACATCCCGTTCCTAACCCCGTCGTTAGAACTTCAATCCTTTCATGTTGTTATAACGTCCATTTGACGCGACCGTTCCCGTCATTTCCACAATATCCCTAGCAGATAAAACCTGGCAGTCATCATAAGTCCAGCACCCAAGGCACGAACGCTTTCATCTCAGGACAAACGCATCCTCGTAACACAGTCTGAGGCGCCACACGGCCTCGTATGTTTCAAGTAATCTCGGTCTGAGGCGCCACAAGCCCTCATATGTTTCAGTAATCTCGGACTGAGGCGCCACACACCCTCGTATGTTTCAGTAATCTCGATCTGAGGCGCCACACGCCCTCGTATGTTTAAAGTAATCTCGGTCTGAGGTGCCACACGCCCTTGTATGTTTCAAGAAATCTCGGTCTGAGGTGCCACACGCCCTCGTATGTTTCAAGTAATCTCGGTCTGAGGCGCAACACGCCCTCGTATGTTTCAAGAAATCTCGATCTGAGGCGCCACACGCCCTCGTATGTTTCAAGTAATCTCGGTCTGAGGCGCCACACGCCCTCGTATGTTTCAAGAAATCTCGGTCTGAGGCACCACATGCCCTCGTATGTTTAAAGTAATCTCGGTCTGAGGTGCCACACACCCTCGTATGTTTCAAGTAATCTCGGTCTGAGGCGCCACACACCCTTGTATATTTTAAGTAATCTCGGTCTGAGGCGCCACATGCCCTCGTATGTTTCAAGTAATCTCGGTCTGAGGCGCCACACGCCCTCGTATGTTTCAAATAATCTCGGTCTGAGGCGCCACACGTCCTCGTATGTTTCAAGTAAACTCGGTCTGAGGCGCCACACGCCCTCGCATGTTTCAAGTAATCTCGGTCTGAGGTGCCACACACCCTCGTATATTTCAGTAATCTCGGTCTGAGGCGCCACATGCCCTCGTATGTTTCATGTATTCCCGGTCTGAGGCGCCACACGCCCTCGAAGGTTTCAGAAATCACAGGTTCAGATGCCTCACAATAGTCTCCATCCAGGTTCAGACGCCTCACAATAGTCTCCATTCAGGTTCAGATGCCTCGCAATGGTCCTCACTCAGGTGCAGACACCTCACAACAGTCTCGCTTAGGTCAAGGTCCGCACGTGCGGCTCCTTGCACCTACGAAGGCTTGATTCCCGCTCGGGATACGTAAAAATCCTTTCGCTAAGGGTCCAGGCAGCTACCTCACAGGTCTCTTCAAATAAGGCATCCCCCGATTTGGATCCTTATCTTTTTCAACGACCCCACTTCCTTCGAAAGTGACGTCGCTGAGGGGCTAACTGTAAGTACCCAAATCCAGATTGCCAAAATCCGTTAAAAGTTAATCGGAACCCGTTAAGCTCCCCGTACTCAAGCCAACGAGACGTCCCGGGACTGCCCTGTGCATCCCAATGTCAAAGCATACTCAACACACGTCGTCGCACGTAAAAGTACAGCTTCTCCTGAAAAACACACTTTCCGGCACTTTTCGGGGGCGTTTCGGACATTTTCCGGATAGTTATTTAAAAAACAGACAAAACCGGGAATAATGGCACGAAAATCTATGACCTGGTGAGTCACAGGGGCACGTGGCACGCATGCCACAACTCTTCGGTCAACATCAATCAGATTTCAGTGTGAAAAGACCAAAATACCCCTGGGGTGCAGTCCCAGTCCGGCCGGACTCTTTTACAGGCAAACCAGAAATGCCAGTAAGTCCCTCCAATTTCAAAAATACCACAAAACCCCCTGGAATTCAGGCTAAGTCCGTCCGGACTCTTTTGCAAATTTCACCTAAAAATACAGAGGGCTGTCAACACAAAAAAAAAGAAGAAAAAACTTACTCCATTTCTCTCCACAGCCACGGCATAACTAGTTTTCACCCCCTCCCGAGCCACATTTCACCTCGATTCGCGTGAAAACTTCGTATTTCAACCAAATACAACCCCCACCACCTCGAAACACCGTTCCAAACACTAAATCGTATCCCGTATATGCCTCCCGATCCAAAAGAGTCAACCCTTAGCCATAGGTAATACTCTCTCTCCCTAAACACTCGTTCTGTCTCAGTTTACGCGCCAGTCGCTACAACCGTTTCGGACGAACGTTGTTGAAATGTAGACATCACCGTCAACGGGGTCCGATATGTTTTAGTCCCAGATCCTCTTCTCTTCCCGTAAGAGAAGTAATCTCGGGTTAAAACGGCGTTTCGGCCCCGTTCCGTTACTTTTATGTCATTTACAATTTCGGATCGTTTGATCCGTCGAACGTCATTTACTTTCATGTCATTTACAAATTCCGGATCGTTTGATCCGTCGATCGTCATTTACTTTACGCAACTTTACAATTTCGAGCCGTTTGGTTCGTTGAACGCACCTTTAAAATCCGGGTCGTTTGATTCTGTCGATACCGCACTTTAAATACTGTCATTTACAAGTCCGAGCCGATTGGCTCGTGATATTATTTACTTATCAAAGTTCGAGTCGCAAAAACGATTCGTTGATCGCATATCATTTAATGCTTTTTTCCATAAAATCGCTAACAATGTAATGCCCGGTTCAAAACCGGAGTTGACATTCGAACTCTCTTTCAAAAAACGCGCGAAATGACGTTTGGCATCCAAACGATCATCTTCAAACTTAAAATCCGACATTTGACATTCAAAACTCATTTAATGTTTTTTTTTCCGTAAAATCTCTAACAATGACATACCCGGTTCAAAACCGGAGTTCGACATTCAAACTCTCTTTCAAAAACGCGCGAAGTGATGTTTGGCATCCAAACAATCACCTTCAAAAAATCAAAATCCGACGTTTGACATTCAAACGCTCTTTTCTTAAAAGTCAACATTTGACACTTAAGTTAAAAGATCAAAATCAGCACTCGTGTCACTTTTCCTTAAAAATTCCAAAACCGACGTTTGTCATTCAAACGCTCGCCTTTTCAAAAGGAATCACATAATCAACGTTTGACATTCAAACCAAGATTAAGCTTGTCATTCTAGCCCCCCATTTTCAAAATGCAAACACACACACACACGCACACATTTTCGAGAAAGGTAGAAAGACTCGTCATACGAGGCGTTTCGGGTGATCTCAAAATACTCTTTCCGAAACGTAACATGACCTCCGAACCTAACAATCTCTGGTACTCAAAAAGCTTTTTCCTCGTTTTTGCTACCAATAAAAATGACACCCCCTTTTCAAAGCTTTTTCCTAAGTTTTTGCTACCAATAAAAACGACACCATTTTTACAAAAGCCGTTTTTCAACGTTTGGGCTCAAAATACAAAAACCGCGTGGCGACTCCTCTCCTTCCTGAAAGCGAGGTCTCAAACACCAACATCCGCGAAAGACAACCGCTTTCGCTCGCGCGATTCCGGGTAATTTCAACCAACTATCGACTGCTTCCTCTGTCCTAATCCAATCAAAGACATCCCTCTGCAGTAAATCTTACTTTATTTTACGAGTCAACCAGGCACGTACACATGTCATAGGTCAAAAGACAGATATTCTACATGGCTGACATCATCAACAACTCTCTCTTACTATAAATACAAACACTTGTCCCCATGGACAAGAAAGGTGAAAAACTACCATTGTAAGTCATATTATCTAAACCCTAGCACAAAACTCACCAAGACATTCCAAGTTTTATTCTCAGTTATTAAGCATTTAGAGATCTTACTATCACACCCGAGGGCCTGAGCTGGATTAAACTCCGGCTTGGTCTATAACGGTGATTCTTGTCTTTGTTGTGTTATAAGTGCAATCATCCTATACAAGCCATATATCCGAATTCAGTGAGACCCCGAAAGTCGTGGCGTCATCACATAGGCACACAATAATCTTACATGTTTGTAACTCAAGATCTCCTGATAGCATGTGTCTGATATCCTAGGATCTATTAATCCAACGATCTTCTCTTCATTCAACAAATCCCAATCCTGGAAAGCTTGGTAATGGTTATAGTATGTTAAAACTTGATTCAATTTGAACAATAACGAATAATATGCAAGCGACAAATTGACAGTTCAGATTAACATACAAATGCTAGAAGACATAGCGCAATCTCGTTGAGAAAAAGGAGCTATTGTTCCTTCTTCCACACTGAATCCCGAACAAAGAATCTTGCTTACATTGCATACTCAAGAGCCATGTAGGCTGTAGCCACCATTTGATACTGATTCAAATTAAGAGCTGGCATCCAAATACTCCACCTTAGATGGTAACAACAATTCAGTACAGATAAAACATGAAATGTGATAGGTTCGAATTATACTCCAGGAAAAAATCTCTCAAATGGTCAGCATTTTCCATAAACATCAAACACACTCTCTTTACTCTTGACAAAGGAGGGAAAATAGAAGTTACCCAGAAACAATGGTGCTGAGAAACTTGGTGGAGTAGTGGCCATACCCACCCACTACCGACATCAAAACTCGTGCATTGACATTGTCAGCAATTTCAGTTCAATGGGCAGTCATTTTTACCCTGCCTCATGAAGAATAACTCTCTTTGAAACTTTTTATCGAACACCTGGAGGGCAGCTTCAAGATATCAAACATAAATCATATTCTGGCATGATTAATAAAGTTGCAGATGAGTTTATGGTATATTCCAGCGTATATTATAAAGATTTCAGTCATGTGAGATTTTGAAGATCCAAAAGCGCTGCAAAACCCTCCCATCGTTAGGGTTCGTAGGTAAGACTACTTTGAACCGGAGGAAATAGGTTATTGATTGGCATGTCAAAAAAAAATTGCGTCTCTATTCTCTCCATCCATAAATGAACTGAACAAAAAATTTGACACCGAAGAAACTCAAGAGTATCTTTTCAGTTTCTAAATTTATATCGAGATTGTGCCCGATTATAATTAAGAGAATTGTTATTTGTTCCGCACATTTACTTAGACTGAGTTCATCATTGGTCAACCAACCAATCAGGGCAAATTTGTTCGGTTGACCAATTTGGGTCATGAACACAAATTTTCAAAGCCTTTGCCAAGTGGTATTTTTAAATTGGTTTTCTCAATTTTTAAATTATTTTTTTAGATATAATTTTAAAATGGCTATAAATATATTTATATTTTATTAAAAAAAATAAAAAATTAACCTAAATTTTTGTTTTTTCATTCTCTATAAATAAATAGAGACCAGTTTGGTATTTTTTGAGACACAACTCAAATACTCCCTTTCTCACTCTAAAAAATCATCCTTTTGCCCAACTTTTTTATCCTAAATTCCCAAAAAA
The DNA here is from genome assembly GCA_022495995.1 of Adenophora triphylla var. japonica. Classification (NCBI taxonomy): domain Eukaryota; kingdom Viridiplantae; phylum Streptophyta; class Magnoliopsida; order Asterales; family Campanulaceae; genus Adenophora; species Adenophora triphylla. Next base: position 288,721 of record JAFEMH010000902.1, read on the forward strand.
TAAATAAAAAATCATTCCCTCATGGAACCAAATTTTCCTTTTTTAATAATTCTGAGGAATTTGTCAATTCTCAAAATTATTCAAACTCTCAATTTTATTATAACTCTCGGGATTCTGCGAACCCTCATAATATTTCAAATTTAGAAAATGATTCAAATTCTCAAATTTCTCCAAATCATAACACTGGTTTCCGCAGGTTTTGTAATCCCTGCAATGAAGTGGTAATATGAATTGTAGAGCCAGAATCAATCCACCATGTATTATGATTTACAACAGTCATATTGGATTCATAACAAACAAAAGAAAGTTGAGTACCTTTCTTATCAAGTCAATTCTTGAACTTAGGACATTCCTTCTTAATGTGTCCCTTCTTTTTGCAAAAGAAGCACACAGGATCCTTCTTAATGTCCTTGTTGGAAGGGATATTTTCCTTTCCCTTGTCCTTGGCTTGACCATTCTTCTTGTTCTTTCCAACTGTAGTGAAATTCACACTCTCCTTTTCCTTAACCTCCATAAGTAGCCTGCCCTCTTCCTGAACACACATGGTCATCAATTCATTGATTGTCCATTTATCTTTATGTGTGTTGTAGGATATCTTGAATGGGCCATACTGGTGAGGTAAGGTGGAAAGGATATAATGAACCAAGAAGACTTCCGACATCTCAACCTCTAATGCTTTTAGCCGAGCCGCTATATTCCTCATGTGCATGATATGATCACGCACACCCTTAATGCTATTGAGCCTTAGGGATGTAAACTCCATGATCAGGGTGCTTGCCATTGCCTTATCTGAAGTGGCAAACTGATCATCAACAGCCTTTAGTAATTCCTGAACCTTCTTGATATGCTCGACTGAACCCCTTATGCCGGTGAGATCTTAGTCTTTATGAAACTCACACAGAGACGATTAGATCGGTCCCATTTTTCATAAAGATCAACAGCATCCGGAAGGCTAGTTTCAGTAATTGGAGGGGGTTCATTCTTCCTTATGGCATAGTCAAGGTCCAACCATCCTAAATGAAGGAGAACTCTCTCCTTCCACACTTTGTAGTTGTCCCCTTTAAGCTCGGAAACATCACATCTCATATCAGGGTAATCAATAGATTGAATTGCTGCAAATTAATTGTAAATGCTCGTATTATTAATATTGAGGCTAGTAAAATATAGCATGATCTACCAATGTAAAAACATGCAAAACATGAACCTAGTGACATAAAACTTGCCTGTGGGCTAAAGTTCTAATTCAATTAGATTCATTTAATTTTATGATAAAATCATCAAAATTATGTTTCTTTTTCTAATCCCTGTGGGTAAATTAGAAAATATAGTTTAATATTCTATCCTAATTAATCATACATAATATAATAGAAATTCCTGTGGGATAAAACTATTACGCAAAGTATGATTAATTACAATTAAATGTTTATTCCAAATTGTGATCATATATCCATATATATAAATTTTAATCAGTTAAGGATGCTGTGGCTACTCCCTAATTATTTAAAAATTATATAGATCACATAAACATTAGTCAACTTTAAAACTTCATTATTGCGTAAACTGTAGGCAATATTTTTATGAATTTGATTTAAATGTACTCAGTTTATCTCGCTTAAAATGACATGAATAAACAAACAACTATTAATTTATACAAGCCAAACAAAGTATATAAGTACATCATCATTCATAAAATCCAGTAATTAATCATAACATGCTTAAATTATAAAAAATTGTATGTACACAATAAATTCATATATTCATACATACAAGTACTAATTAAATAATTTCATCCAGCATGTAAGAATTAAAATATGGCAAGTAAAGGTCACCTCATTCGCATATACACGGTATCAATTATTTGCACAAAGTCAAAATATATACCAACTACTAATATTTTATCAATTAATTAAAATTGATCAGACAAACATGGGAGAGTAGTACTTTGACCCAATACCCAATACCCAATAGAGTTACTATTTGTAGTGTTACAAGCCTTCCAGTTTAATAAAGGCAGAGTAATACTTTATTAAAAACAGTAGTCAAGGTGGACTGGATGGTCCCATTTTCTTTTATTTAAATAAACTTGACAAAGCACAGCGTCTTCAACAAAGCATCGTCTTCAACCTTGAGACGGGTCGGGTACGACCCGGATTTCGATCCGGTTAAAAATCCATGATTCCATTAACCAAAATCAACAAACTATATATCAAAATGCTCAGAATTCGATTTCCTAATGAGTCATAAGCATAAGTTTCAGAAATCAATATCAAAGCAAAATTTTCGAAATCACATTCGTTGCTAAAACAGAGCAAGGCGGAGGCATTTGTTGCTCTGATACCAAATGTAAGAATTAATTACACTAGCATGTTCGAAATCCTAAAGAACACATAATGTAATTTGCAGCGGAAGATTAGATCGACATACCTCCAGCCATTGCGCCGAAATCGAAATCGAAAAGAAGTCGGAGTTGCTCCGAAATTGCACCGAAGGGGAAACTTCTAATCCCTTACTCTCCTTCCTACTGATGGTGTGTTTTTCTGAATGGATTTTATGAGAGTGGGATTAGGGACCTCCGGATAAAATGTATTTATATGCTCTGTTCCATCAAAGAGCACCACGGCAGTTTAGAGAAGTTATCCACGTAGTGGATGAGACAGGTGGGCGGTTGAAGACGGTTATTCAACCCAAGTAGTGGACCACAAAATGGAGAAAAACTAACAATTCTTTGTTTGGAATTAAACGACCAAAAGTTAATGTTACAAATGTAAGCAAAAGTCAATTCCTCTTAGCTTGCCTAGTCTCTTTCCTTTGGCACATATTTTATCAAGCGAATATTTTATCAAGAGCAGGTATAATCAAGTTCGTTTAGGAAATTTATTATCAGATGCGTAGTCAAACATGACAATAACTTCATCTAAATGAAAATGTCAGCGGAAGGGGATTGGATGTTACATTACTTTTTCCTTAACAGAGCTATCGTGAATGTTACTCATAAACCATCAGAGGAATTCAAGGGACAGACCATGTCACATTGCTACTTGTGGTGTTAACGTGGTTCGAGATTGACAGTTTAGAATGGTATCATCAGAAGTGGTCAAGTAGCACTAACATCCACCGGGCTCTGTCACCCTCACCCTCCCCCTTTTTTCTTTTTTTGTTCTTTAGTATATATATGTACCATGAATATGGTTTCTACCACTTCAGAGACTCATTGAAGGGACGGGCAATTATAAAGTCTCAGTGATATCCTATAAACTCTAATATACATTGTCCGCATGCAGGGGGTGAGTTTTCATTGTGATGACAAGTAGTAACATGTGAATTTCATGAGTCTACTATATTTTGCGGGAAATACCCTACTAACATATCGCATCACAGTAGAGAATTCTTAGGAAAGAAGGCATATCAGAAACAAAGAAAATCAAACGGCGACCACGCCATATTTGATGGTCCCTAATCTAGCACTAGCTGCTTCTTCTTTCAATATATATATATATATATGATGCTCTTTGTTTATACAAACCAAATAATATCATGGATATAGAACATAACATTTTTAAGGAATGTGCATCCTGATTGTCCATATTATTGGAACATTACTAAACTCACATTTGTTATCTAATATGCCTAATTTGCAGTTGCAGTGATATAATGTGATCAAGGGTATTTATGTATCAATCTCAACATCTCAATAACTATAAAGTAGGTCAAAATACGTTTAACCCCAAAGTTGGACCCAATCACACTTTGCACCCTGATTGAAAAGTTGGTCTAAGCAGTGGCGGATCCACGAATAATTCAAAGTGGGTGCACGATAAAACAAAAAAAAAACTTGTAGGTGTAAGTGCTCCAATTTGAGCTTGTTAGAATTTTCGTTAGAAAATTAACGAAAGTTATAACATTTCCAACAATTCCTAACATTTCCTAACAATCCTAACTTTTCTAACAAAGAGGGGGCAAAATGGGCATTGCTATTTAAAGATAAACCTTTAAAGGAATCTCAAAAAGCAAAAGAATTAAGAAAATCCCGAAACAGCAAGTTGAAAAACAGTTTCTGTTGGAATTTTTGAATTATATTCCTTGTGTCCAAAGCCTGGAGCAGCATTTAATGAACAGTGCACGCCACCAACCCCATCCGCGCGGATACCTTTGCATTTTTCAGAGGGCTATAAATTAAGCCCTCCAGTCACAAAAAAGGGAGAGAACAAGAACACAACTCACAGCATTTGGCGAAAATACTTGAGAAAACAGTGAGAATTCTCTAAGAATTGTCACCTTTTTCTCTTGAATCTTCCCAACTTTCACTCACTCAAATCAAACCCACTCACTCTCAAGTTCAAACACAAACACAAAAACACAAGGAAGATAGGTATAACCTCCCTCTCCTTACCCTAAATTCTCTCATCCATGCATGCATTTTCAAGCTACAAAATGTAGTTTGTTCATTTTCTTGCCTTAGATCCAAGAGGATCACCATGGAAGTTCATCTCCATGGATGATCCTCTACAAGGATCAACATTTTATTCAATGTGTTCTTACTTACTTGCAAATGCATTTTCAAAACCCTAAAAACCATTTTCAAGCACCAAATCTTGATTTCAAAGGATAAAATTCCCCTTCCCAAGCAAATGAAGTGCTTAGTCCTAATGTACCCCAAGGATGGTTTGGTATAGTTGATTCACCACTAAAATGTCAAGTGATCACTAACCAAAACCTAGGGAAATGGGGACAAGCATGGATGCAAAAACCCCCTTTAAAATCATTTTTCCTTTCTTGAGAAGTTGCTGTCCAGTAGCAATTTTCCAAGACCCCAGTCCATTGTCTTAATTTTTGGACACAGATAAACTTGGAATTTGGTGTTTACTACAAAACACTTTTTGTAGCCAACATCCAGAGATTTCCAGAAATATTTTTACTTTATTTTTTGAGTGAGTAAAACTCCCTTTTTCAAATTTTCTTTTAGAGGCCAGTTCATCAGCTTCTGGAAATCCAGATTTCATATCTGAGATTTCCAGAAGGTTTTGACCCCTCAAATCTTCTCCAAAATGGAAAATTCCTTCGCACAAATCTTATTTAAGGTGTCTGGAACAACTTTCATTCTCTGAGTTTATCCAGATTATGAAGTTTTAAGGCCCTTGAATCCATTTCAAAATCAAAGGTCCACTGCCTTTTTCATTCTGGCAGAAGTGACTCTCAACTTCAAAAGGTCTTTTGAGTACCAAATCTCAATCCAAAAATCTTCCAAAAAATCATGGGATCAGTTTAAAGTCTTAAAAAGACATCCCAATTTTTACTTTTCTGAGTTTCAACTTATTTTGGCCAAAACACACACACACACACACAAATGATTTTCAGCTTGGAAGACTCGTTTTACGAGGCATTCCGGGTGCACACTAACGTCCTTCCCGGCGTGTAACATGACCTCCGAACCCAAATCTCTAATCTCGGGCATTTTTCAAAGTTTTGGCCCTTAAAACAAAAATGGCGTGGCGACTCCGTTTTCCGGTTTTATTTGGTTTTTCAAAGAAACGCAAAAACCGAATTTTTCCCGCGAATGGCAACATCATCACAGTGGCGACTCCGCTGGGGACTAGCTTTTTCTAAAAAAAAAAAATGATATTTGGTATATTGGTGGAAACCATTAAACTTCCCGTTATCGCCTCCTAACACGAGTCGGGGATAAATTGTGGTTTAACAATCCCACGTACCGATATCATCATTTTCAAAAAAAAAAAAAAGGAAAAGCTTTTGAGGGTCAAGCTTCCGTCCCGGCTTTAAAAATCATTTGTGTGTGTGTGTTGATTTTTGCACATTTTTCGTGTTGTTTCGGCCGCCTCGGAAAAAGTCAAAATTTTGACTGTCGGAATCATGTCCCTAACTGTCGGAATTTTTGTGCTTATGTGCTTATGTGTTCATCAAATTTCAAAAAAAAAATTCAAAAAAAAAACTTTCAAAAAAAAGAAGAAAATTTTCAAAAAAAAATCATGCATCATATTTTTAAGACACATAAAAAAATTTCTATTTTACTCAGAAAAAGAATATAGACTGCTTGCACACTACGCGCACGTGACCGTACCTTTGCACACTACGTCCCTAACAGGGAAATCCTTGTCGCGGCCCGTTTGGTCTTATTACGCCTCTCGGTGCAAGCACGGGACTACCCAAACATCCCATGGAGCCTCGTGTCGACCATGCACTTGTCAGTGACACACTTTGTCAGAGACCCGGTTGGTTTTTAGTTTGGTACGTGTCATGCCACTGTACGTGTATAGACCTTTCCTTTCAAGCCTTTGTCGGCATACCGACTCAATATCTTTCGGGGACCACTAATCGGTCGAAGTTACTGCGGTTTTCCGCCGCGGACTTTGACCAAGATATTGGCCAGGCGCCTTGACTTCGGCTCGGCGGCACAAATTATACACGGCTCCCGGCATTGACAATGAGTCATCAAGGATTAATGATTATTCCATGCCTAATTACGGCCTAAGCGACGACAAGTCAAGATCAATCGTGGACATTTATCGGTCCAAATCATGCCGACTTTTGTCGAGCTCTCGGACATGATCTTGACTTTGGCGTCGGCTTTGTCCGTAATTTACATCGAATGCTCGTTAAGACTCGATTACCCGCGACTTTTAGGATCGTTTTTCTTTCGGTCGGTGGGACCCGCTTGCCCTATAGGACCCTCGCCGGGGCTGTCCACCCTGGGAGGTCGAAATACGGGTGGAATACGAGGGGCTTATAGACGTAGTGACGGGGCCCGGCGATCCGGGATCCAGAGTAGTTTGCGAAAAAGAAGAGCAATCTTTTCCAACCGATTAGGTTAATAAAACATGTTTTAAGTAAACGTGAACAAATAAGCTGCATGTTGCATGAGCCCAAAGCCCAAACACCTACCCTCCTTCATTCCCGGACATCTGAACCCTCGTGCCTTTTCCCCATGACTCCTCACAAAGGTTGGTTCCGGACAGGGTCATCGTTTGATTAGTTGGGAAGAGTCAGCGCGTCATCGGCTTCGCCGTTTGTTCCGACTCCGGGTTTGAATGTACGCATCGGCCGGTAATGATGGGGACAACGTCACTCCGCCTCCGGGACCCCTCGGACGGAACAACGGTGGAATCGGTTAGCGAGAACGAGATGAGGTTACGACGGGAAGCACGGTGAATAGCCTTATGGAGGCTATTAAGAGCCACGGTTTGGCCGCCGGCCTCAATCCCGATGGCACCTTCACCGTGGAAGAAGACGAGGATGCCAACCCCACTCTCGGTCGCCACGACTACTCCGGGATGCCACCACCCACCTCCTATGGTGCCACTACCGAGAACCCATGCTCCTCGATCTTCGGGTCGGCCCGGCTCCCAACCACGAGATCACCAGGATCCATGCAATCCGATGGCACAAATCGGTTCACGGTTCCTCGGTGGGGACAAAGCCGATGCGGAATGTCTTCTCATGGTTGGGGTTATCTCGGAATGCCCCAACAAATTGGAATGCCACCTCGGTTCGGAACCGATCAATCCGGACCTTCACGGCAACGGCCACGGTTCGGAATGCCGCCGCGGCTTGGTTACGGGCCACGGTCGAGCCCCTCCTCGAGAATAGTACTAGTTGTTTGCTCCTCACACAAATCCGTTCCTCACTCGGACTTCTATGGGTTACCAAGCCTCCATCCCGGTGTCATCCGAATCACCGGGACCGCAGTACCCCGGGTTATACACCATCGCCTCGGCCCGGCCATGCAATTCAACGGTCGGGGACGGCCCGCACCTAAGCCTACTTATGGGCCCCACTGGAAATCCAAGCTATCCGGCTACATCGGGGGACTACCTCCACCTACTTTGCCGGTTGAAAATCAACGGCGGGCCGCAAGGTTCTATCCCTTCGCCCGGGCTCCTACTCATGCTCCCAGGGCAATTTGGGCCGAGACGGAGTTTTCACCTACGTCCCCGGATCGGCCGTTCCCTCCACCGATCTGCCGCCGGTGGTAGCTCCTCTCTCTAACTCGGCCACTAGCTTGAATGCCATGGCTCCGCCACAAGACCCTCATCGCACTGGTTCATGGAACAACACAAGGAAATGAAAGCGCGGATCGGCGAGTTGAGCGCAGAAATCTGCTTTCCGGCCTACGAGACCAGGACTCCATTGTTCCCTGCCTCACAAATTTGTTATGCCAAATGTGGACCTCTTTGATGGTACCGCATGCCCGAAAACCCATTTGGACACATATACCTTGGCGATGAAGGCGAAAGGATGCACCCAATCGGCGGTTAGGCGACTATTTGATCTATCTTTGAAGTCCGGTGCCTTAAAGTGGTTCTTCCGTTTGAAACCCGAAGCCGGGGCTACGTGGGACCAGATTACCAATGCCTTCACGAGAGAAATATAAGGCCAACTTGGAATGGGAAACAAATAGGGTTGACCTACAAACAACGGTGCGGCGTCAGATGAGAATGTTGGGGACTTCTACAAGCGGTGGAATACGAAACTCGGTGAAATGGCCATCCCTCCTTCCGAAGAGGAACAAGCTGGACATCTTCCGGTCATGCTTGAAACCACATCGAGAGCCTCCCTCGGTCACTTCCCGTACTCGGACTTACGGGCCATGGTTAACTCTGCGGCTAAGTTTGAAAAGGCTTACAATCGGCAGCAGTGCTTTGCACACGCCTACGAGATATCGGGCTCCTCCTGCCAAACAAGCCCTTTGCTCCTGCTAAAGGCAAAGAAATGATTAACTATGCGGGACGGGAATGTAATAACACAACTCCTTTTGCTCCCGGAAAACCCGGTCGAGCCCGGACCACGAGTCATGAACCTCGAAAACTTTGGAATGCCTCGAATGACATCTTTAGGGGGGTGGTGAAAGAAGGCTTCTTTGCGGCCTTTGGAGAATTTCCAACCCAGGAATCCGAATGCTCCCGTGGATACTACAAAGTATTGTGCTTTTCATCAAGCTCACGGACATCTGACTGACAATTGCTTCACTTTGAAAAAGGCAATCCAAGGCCTCATAGAGCAGGGAAAGTTGGAAGGCCCCGAAGGGCCTAATACAGTAAAAAATCCTCTGCCAAGGAACCATAATCAGGTGAATATGATTGAATGCGGAGAACCTTCGCGTGCCCGGGAAGATACTGATGAAGGTCCCCAAATACCCATGGCCAACCTTGTCGAGGATCCTGAGTTCGGATTCCCCCTCAGCCTTAAGGACATTGAACGAATCAACCCATCTTGGTCCCATGTCGAGAGATTTCCTTGCAAGAATACGAGGCCCGCTATTTCTCGGATGAAGGGAAAGCCGATCTTTGAAGAAGCTGAGGCTGTTCGGTCAAAACATGAAAGAACCATTTACACAAGATGGTTAGAGCGAGTCAAGAAAGATTGAACAAGAAAGCTTCGGGCGGGCGCACATCTTGGGGCTTATCGGCAAAGAAGCCGAAGAACATGCGGAGCTAGTACACTTCTGCAAGCGGCTTTGGAGAGGTCGAATACGATCCCGAAGGCGGTGAGCGAAGAATCGGAGGAGGAAGAATCCTTCTACATTCTACGGTGTCAAATACGTGCCACCCCCTCTCACTCTTCCCCACGGTTTACGGGAGGAGAAGCCGAGTCGCAACTATCACTTTCGGGAATGGGAGCATATGACAATTTACTGCGGTTGCACGCACCCATATTCCCTAACGGGTTTGATCGGCGTTCCCTCTCGGCGAAATCCCGGTAGTATGGGAAGATGATTCCGATGGCAGCGACGATGATGATGACGAGAGCGAAGAGTCAGCGAGGCCCCAGATCCGGAAACAATGCGGAACAATCATGCGAGGAAATGAGCCCATGGGAGCCGGGCACAATGGTTGGTTGTCGGCAAGCGACGACGAAGAAACTTCGGAAGACGAATATGAAGCAGAGGATATGAAGGCCATGAAGTTTCTGGAGTGCGAGCACGTGGATGTCTTAGAGTTCAACAACGCCTACCATGCTTTGGGGAAAGGGTTTTCGGGCGTCCGATCCGGGCGATAGTCGAAGATCGATAGAGAGAGGAAACTAACTCCCATCCGCCCAAATGAGAAAATAACCATGGTTAGATCAAATCCACCCCGAACAAAGTAACACTCCTTGTCGGGGTTACCCAAGAAGAGGTCACCTTCCCCGAATGTATGTCGGCTTTCGAGAGAAGTCCTAGAAAGCGGCATGATACCGGATGCGCCTCCCACACGAGAATGCTATAATCATCTCCAACTCTGAGTATTACGAAAGGAACCGAGAATGGCTGCACTATACGGGATGAAATCGAAAAGCCGCCGAGCCCCGACAATAGCGACTCTTGTTGTATGATAACTATGAGCAAGGCGAGACTATGGGAGCGAATGCGGAGGACGCCCTAGCTATGTGGGCCATACGAGGGCAACAACACAACCCCGGACTCAGCACGTGACTTGGGAAGCGGTTATAAGGGCCGCCCGGGAAGAGGCTAGTACGGCTCGGCCCCTCACCGTTGCTAGACTCCGTCGGGACCGGTGGCCGATAGCCAAAAGGCTCCCCAGATTGACCTTAGCGGCCTTGAAGAAATCCGGTCAAGAAGCAGCGATGAGGAAGTTAACACTGTTGACCCGATCCGGGCAAATCTTCCAAGGAAATCCCAAAGCGAGATAAGAAGGCCACGAATCAAGCACCAGGAGAACCGCCGCCCCTATGCTAAGGCAGAAGCTCCCGACCCAGAAAAGGAAGATCCGTGCTCACCCGGTTGAAGCAAACACGAGGCCAACATCTCTCTATGGTCCCTGCTCACCTCATCCTATCCCCACAAGCTAAAGTGGAAGAAAGCCTAGCCCGCACCTTGGTCCCTATCGATGCTACTCCCGATGACGTGAGTACGGTTGATTGGAAACATCCACTACGGGAACATAATCACTTTCACGAGATCTCGACCTCCCTCAATTTGGGGTTGATCATAACGAGCCTCTCTTCATCACGGTCCAATTGGATGAACGACGCCTCCCTCGGGTCTGGTTGATAATGGGTCCGGAATGAACATTCTCCCGGCAAAGATCATGAGCTGCTTGATATCAAGACTACGAGACTTGAAGCCTTCCTCCCTCACAGTCAAAGCTTACGACTCGACATCTCGAGCCGTCCTTGGAGTTGCTACCTTGGACCTCTGGTTTGGACGAAATTGATACTGTGGAATTCCGGGTTATCGACATCCCGATCACTTTTAATGCTTTATTGGGAAGACCTTGGCTGCATCGAGGTCAAGGGGTCGCCTCAAGCCTCCACCGGTGTGTGAAATTCGTCTCGAATGGGGACACGACGACCATTTACGGGGATTTAGTCACCTTGGAGGGCACGGACACGGAGTGGAATACCTATTACGGAAATCAAACATGACGAGGAAGGTCTCATGCTAACCGGCTTCACGGTCGAGCCTCCCAAAGGCCCAAGTGTGCAACATAGATCGACGGTCACCGGGATAAAATCCCACTCGGTCTTGAAAATGATGAGAAAGATGAGCTATCTACTGGCCTCGATGCAGGGAAGCACCAACAAGGAACTCACAAACTCATCGAGGTGAAAGGACGAGAAAACTCGCCACGGCACAGGATATGAGGCCTCCTCGGTGGACACTGCAAAAGGAAAAAGATTTGAAGGCTGCCACGGGAAGGGTCCCGGTCGACGACCCTAAATCTCTCCCCTTCGGTCCTAATTTGGTGACTACTTTGTAAAGGGTCCCACACAACCGGGTAACATCCACAGAGCCCGCTCCTACGAAGGGTGGCTAAAGCTACGAGGATAGCCTCAACAAGTTCAGGGGAGCCAAGGCTAACCCGGTCCGCAGAATGTTCCTGGACCTACCCAAGATACCCGGGGCTACCACTACCATGAAGAGTGAGTACACCTTCAAAGGCGTGCCAAGCCTAGTGGAACAGTTCGAGAAACTCACAACCACAATTCCTACTGCCCAGGAAGGTTCGAAACCTGAGTTTGAATTGACCGTGCCAAAAGCCAAAGCCACAGAAGTCTTTTCGAGATGATTGGGATGGTCCGATTATGCAACGATTATTCGGGGAAGAGATCCAGTGCCGGACACGATTGATTTCGGCTCGATCAAAGAAATGGTAGCAATGATCGAGGGAGGAGAACAGAAATGAGACAGCCCCCGAGTCATGAGGTCCCTGACAGCAATGCCATTAAAGAATCGGGAAACTCTCTCAGGCCCGTCCGCGACCAAAGAACAAATGATCACCAAGCCTGGATTGGTCTTCCATCCCTTTGTGTCAATCTAGGAAAAGTCCTCCGAGTCTTTCATTGTTAAGGTCGAGTCTCTAGAGTCATCCGACGGCCTTACGCCTGAAGACTACGAGTCTGTAGCAAATGCTGTACTTCCCTTTCATTTTCAATGAAATGACGAACCTTTCTGAGTATCCCTTGATTGCCACTTTAATTAATTAATTAATAAAAAAAAACATTTAATAATAATTCGGCAGATAAAGAAGCAGACACATTAAACAACAAAAAAAAACAAAGAAAAAAATCTTTAAGCAGGTTGTTCGGAAAAAGGAAAATCGAGCCCAAGCTGCCGAAGAGATTTTGACGAGTGTGAATCTGAGAACTGCGGAAGAGCCTAAAGAGACGCAAATTGGTAATTTCTTCGAAGGAACTGGAAAGGATGCCTTACGAAATCCTACAAAATCCTCAACTCAAGGAAAGTTGCCCTCTTCATCAAAGAAAACATCACATGCCGATACGGTTTGCCAGCCGAAATCATCTCAGATAATGGATCCCACTTCGAAGGGGAATGTGAAAGGCTGCTGGCAGAATTCAGAATAACCCGTCACAAGTCATCTCCTTACGGGCCCCAAACCAACGGAGCCGTCGAGGCGGCAAACAAGACTTTGGAAAACATCATCCGGAAAATGGTGTCCAAGGCGGAGATTGGCCCGATAAGTTACACACTGGCACTGCGGGGCTACTGAGAACATCGGTCGAACGACAAGCGGGAAACACCGTTTGCCCTCACATACGGAATGGAAGCCGTACTCCCAATCGAGCTAGAAATCCCTCGCTCAGGTGTGCAGTTGGAAAGCCGGATCAACGAGGTCGAATGGCTCCGAGTCGCCATGATGAATTGGCCTGCTAGATGAACGCCGATTGAAAGCCATGGAACATATCCGAGCATACCAAGGGAGAATGGCGAGCCTTCGACAAGAAAGTAAAGCATCGGGAGATCCGAGAAGGGGATCTCGTTTTGAAAGAAAAGCCCCGGTCCGTATCAACCCCCTCGGCAAATGGGAGCACATGCAGGTCGGGCCATACGTCGTCCGAGAAGATCTTCTCCGGAGGAGCCATGCGACTTGCGGACCTCGACGGAAATCCTTTTGTACACCCGGTGAATGGTGACAAGGCTGCGCGGATACTACGCGTAAAAAAAAAAAAAAAAGAAAAAAAAAAAGAGTGCTAAAAGAGTAATACCCAACTAGGTTGAAAACCCGAAGAGGGCGGCCTAGGTAAAAAACGGGGTTGCACCAAAAAAAAAAAAAAAAAAAAAAAAAAAAAAACAAAAAAAAAAAAAACAAAAAAAAAAACAAAACAAAAAAAAAAACAACAAAAAAATCGGGTTGAACTACGAAGACACAGAGCTCCTCAAAATGAGGGGAACGTAGGCGGCGGAAACGGTTCGGTCTAAAACACAAATAAAAGTCATACTTTGACATCAATACAATTGATCGAGACCATGAAAGCGTCTCGAAAAACTACGAAGCAATTCAAATATTCATTACAAGTTAAAAACTTTTTGATGAGTCTAAGCCCGATTCATTTCCTACAGCGACAACCTGCTAAAAGAAATTAAGATACATAATCAAACTAATGTGTCTGCCATGACAAGAAAGGGATACTCGGAAACCTCAAGGTCACTCCAAGCCACTCGTACTGGCCTCTCCCCTCTTCTTTCCCCTTCGAGTCTTCTTCTTCTGAACAGGAAAAATATCGGTCTTCCTCCTACCAAGCTCTGGTATAGGAACAGGATCTATTAAACAAGCCTCTGTCAGGGCCTTAGTAGCCCTAGCGTTATCTCTCATCTCCTGTAGCCGGGCTGGTAAAGTAGGAGTCCTCCTCTCTTGTCTCTTGACATAAGCCTCATAGTCGGCCACAGCGTCTCCGCTCCTGTCATGAGGGTTGGCCCTCGCCTCGGCCCTCCTCCTCTCAGAAACTGTCAGGTCCTCCGCACCCACAATGGCCTCACGCCGTCTCAAAATAGCCATCTGAGTCTCTCCAAAATGTCTCTCGTACCAATCCAGGTACCAAGTGGTCAAGAAAATAGGTCTCGGACGCCTGAGGATAACCCAAGGAGGAAAGACGTCATACCTCCATGCTCGGGAAAGAAAGGAAAACACCGAAGGATCATCCATAGAAATAGGAGCCACCACCCTGGTGGCTATATCATCAAAGTCCTCCAAAGGAACCTGCTCCAAGCCGAACTGTCTCAGAACCAAGGACGGAATATAGAAAGGCTGGGTGAAAGCCCGGAAGCATGACCACATGAGACCCGTCTGAAGCACTCTGCGAGTCTCCACCCGCCAACAAGGCACCGACCATCGATATCTTACGTCGGCGACCGGCCATCCAACGCTCCCATGAGCCACGATCATCAAAATCTACGGCAACCCCTCTCTGGCGAATGTCCAAGGCTTGATCATATCGGGAGTTTCCCGAAGAATCCCCAAGCGCTCCATCGGCCACGAGTCAAGAGGAACGGGCTGCCCCGTGCATATACCGCCTCCCGGTGCTTGACCTATCGAGAGCATGGAAAGTCTCCCAGATCAAGGTACAACATCTCTCGCCCAAGCGACAATGAACGACTACATCCGGCGAGACCGATGACGGATCCCAAAAGAATAGACCATGAACAAGGTCCCAAACATGCAAAGTGCAAAGGCATCCCAATAGGCATCGTCAAGCAAGCCTAAGCCCCTAAACCTATCGGGGAGACCGGAAATATCAAAATGATCGGGACCACGAGATCATACCTTGCGCTTCCTCAGGGAAAGATGAAGGAGGTTGCACAATCTGTCAACGAAAGAAGCCCCTCCGGGCAAAGGAACCGCTATCTCCTCCACCTCCAGGGCCACCAAGCAAAGCCCGAAATTCTTCCACGGTCGGAACAACCTCATTGTAAGAAAGGCAAAAGACATGCCTTCTAGTATCCCAAAATGATGAAGAAGCTCTCAAGAGGTCGTAGTCCGGAACCAATTCTTTGAGGGACCATAAGCACTTCACCTTGTACCTTTCTTCAAAGAATGACCTCCTCTCATGCATAATCTCCGAGACCACTCTTTAAACTTGGTGAAGAATTGCATTTGAGAATTTTGGGATAATTTTGATGGAGCTTTTCTCATGCTCACAATCCTCTCCATGGATTTTCTCTCTTTCTCCCCGAAAATGACTGTTTGAACTGGTGGTTGAAGAAGGTATTTGAATTTGAAATAAAGTGAGACCAGATCTGAAGCAAAATTAAAGGACAGTGTCAGATTCCTGTCCTATCCGCGCGGATGAGTTTGTCAAAAAAAAAAAATCTTTACAACAGTCCAAACTGCTACACCAAAGGAATATTTTGTCCCAGCCAAAGCCTGTCCAAGCCAGTCCATGCACCAAACATCTACACCCTTACCAAAAAAAAAAAACCTAGGCTCATGCAACATTGCATTCATACTGCATTGCATTCATAAAAATAAAATCCTAAATTATTACATTCCAAAAATAAAAGGAGTGTGCAAAAAAAAAAATCAAATAAAAAAAAAAGGGTAGGTAACAATAATCCTAAATTATTACATCCAAAAAAAAAAGAGAAAAAAAATGTGCATAAAAAAAAAATAAGCTGTATCTGTACAAATCTCAAATCTCAGAAATCAACTCAATCTCAAGTAATCAATCGGAGTCCCCAGCGGTCGACGTCTGCCCCCGGTCCCTCTTGCGGCTCGGGCCCGCCTCCTCAGGAGCCATGAAGATCTCAGGCTCAGAATCATCGTCCTCGTCCCCGGAAGAAGGCTCATCAGGACCAACCGGCACGCTCTGATAGGGCAAGCCAAGATCTGCGAAAAAATCATATCCGAAGGTGAAGGCGTCGGACTCCTGGACGTACGAAGACGACCCACCATGCTGCCAAACGTGTCCCTGCCCATGTGGATCCCCGAGAATGACATGATCCGAAGGCAGCACCGCGCGGGGATCTAGGAGAGGAGAAAGAGGAGTCTCGGAAGAAGTCTCTGAAGGAATAGGGGAAGCCTCCCGCCTGACAGGCGCCGGCCGTGGTCGCCTCGCTCTAGCCTGAGGAGCCCCGCAAGCAACCATCCTCCTGATAAATCTCTTAGCCCCGATTACTTGCTTCGTCAGCTTCTCGACGACCACCTCCGAAAACTGCACAGAAGCGAAAGCGTCAAAAAAGGAAGTGATGCTAAAAATGATGAAGCAAAAGGAAGAAAGAAGAGGCAAAAGCATAAAAAGCCATACCTTCATACCCGGACGAGGCCGGAAAGCTCGTGGAAGCCGCTCAGGCTGAGGGATCTGCACCCTCAATCGGACCCCATCCTGGACATATGAAAAATCCGTCCGAGGGTACCGCGGGATCCCAAACCCCTCTCTATCCGGAACACTGGGCGTCCTCGGCCTCCTCAAAACAAATCTTGGATATGGCTCAATCGCCACAAATGCCGAGAAGTCTTGGCCGGCTCGGTAATCATCCCAGGTCGCAGATCTATCACTCGGATGTATCATATCGGCAGGAGGCTCCACCGGTGTCATCAAAGGCGAATTCACGCCATGCTGGCGCGTCACCCTCTCTCCCAGGTAATAGACATCGCAGGTCAGACCTCTCAGAATCCTCCATTGCCACGGTCCATATCTCGGCGCCCTTCGAGTGCGCCACCTCGAAACGATCCCGGGGATAGAATATCATCCTCCCATCCGTCTCAGCCCTCGCCCAAGGAAGGCAATCCGAGTACCTGAGGGTCGTGCGCCCTCTGGAGCCCTTCTTCTCTCGGGCATGCTTGGACCAGGAGCGCATGGCCGGATACGCCCCGATATACTCCGCCGGCTGCCGCCACATCGTGACGTGAAAGAACTCCAACGCCCATACCTGCGAAAGGTAAAAATCAAATCAATCCAGTGCAAAAGAAAAGTGTGTGCTCAAGAAGAAAGGGAAAGCAAAAAGAAAGCTTATACCTCGAGCAAACTCGAAGCGGTATAAGGAGCTCACGGCCTTCATTTGTACCTATCAAGAGCAAAGTAAAGCTCACGCCGGCCGGCCTCTCCCCAAGAAACATCTCCAGCCATCTCCACGTCCTCCAAGGACCTCAGCAAGGCAAAGACTGCCGTCCCCTCAGCGTGTCCAAAAAGGGTGCTCGAAAAAGCAAACCATATGAAGGCCCTACCAATCTGCTCAGCGCCTATCCTCTCCTCCCCAGCCTCGTAGCTCACAATGGTCTCCACAATCTTCCCATAAACCACGGCATACTCCATCCCCATCCCCTTTTTGGGACTAGGGGAAAATCCCGAAGAGCACACGGGTCCGCGTCGGCTGTAGCTATCCCGCCACTCAATCCTGCGTCCATTGAAGGACAGACCCGTGATCGCAGCATAGTCAGAAGGCGTAACCGTAGCCTCGCCCCAGAAGAAATGAAATGTGTGGGTCGCGTCCCACCAATGCTGCGCCAAAGCAAACATCAGGCCCTTGCTCTTAGGGAACTTAACCAACCCCCTCAAGCACTCAATGAACTCCCAAAGCCCGTTCTCAACAACAATCTGTCTCGGACTCAGCAAAGCTCCTCGGCCCGCATTCGGAAGCCGGTCCCACAAATCAACTACAGACTCCACCGATCCTCGAGTCTTCATCTTATTCAGCTGCTCTGTCACGTAGTTGTTTCCGCCCTGCAATAAAAAAAAAAAAGAGAGACAATGTCAAAAAAGAAAAAAAAAATTTTGCATTTGCATTTGCACAAAAAAAAAAGAAAGCATATACATGCATCATGCAACACAAAGTTTTGAAGAAAATTCGGCAGCATAACGGCATGCAATGAACCTAGCCCCATTTTTCTCTCACAAAAAAGACAGTTTTCAGCAAATCCCAATCAACATTCATACAAAGAGTCAACGGAAGTAAAAACTCCGTCCCATTTTTTTTTTTTAAAAAAATGCATACATGCATATCACTCATCATAAAAAAAAAAGAGTTCTACATGCATTCCTACGGAAGTAAAAACTCCGTCCCATTTTCATGAAATAACATGCATTCAATCAACGGGAGGAAAAATCCGTCCCACTTTTCAAAAAAAAATCAAATCTTAGACATACATACATTCATATCATCATCATCTCATGTTGGCAAAATGCCCATTCTTTTCAAACAAAATGCATGCATTGCATCATTTTTCAAATCACAATTCATAATTTTCGAATTTAAAAAAAAAATGTGGCGAAAATGCCAATTCATTTTCCAAGCAAAATGCACATTTTGAGTTACCCATATACTCATTACAACATGCAAAGCATCAAAATCAAAATCCAAGGCCATGAACATTGCATAATTTTCGAGAAAAAAAAAAAGAAAAATCACCCAAAAATCAATTTCAAGCAAAAATCGACAAAGGGATCAAAAGGATTCGAAGTATACCGTTCGGAGACTCGGATCGGTGGCCCAATGTTGCCAAGCATCGGGGTATGGCTCCTCCGCAATCGATTGCGAAAGTGCGTAGTGCCTCCTCATTCGGACGAGCTCCAATCGTCTCTCCGCTACCGGGCCACGTCCTTGGCCTAGAAAAGCACCTTCCTCGTGTTTCATTGCTTAAAAAATCGGAAAAATCGGAATAATTTTTGAGCTTTTTGGCCTTCAATGGCGGTTTCTCTCGGTTTCTCTCTCTCTCTCTCGTAATTTTTCAAAAGCGGCGAGGAAGAAGAAGGGCGTTGGCCCCTCATTAATACCCTCTGACTCTCAACCCTCTCCGCGCGGACAGGATTGTAAGGGTCAAAATGACCCTTTTGCCCTTTAAAAATCCGGGACTCTGCAGTTTAGTCCCAAACTTGACAAAGTTAACCAAAGTTAACCAAAGTGAACCCAAGTCAACCCCCTTTCAAGGAAATCATTCCACGGCAGTCAAACGTAAGTCCGATCTCCTCGAGAAAGATAACGAGATCTCGTATCTTTCATCAAAATCATCAACGGCAGTCAAACGTAAGTCCGATTTCTCCGAGAAAGATAACGGAATCCCGTATCTTTCATCAAAATCATCAACGACAGTCAAACGTAAGTCCGATCTCCTCGAGAAAGATAACGAGATCCCGTATCTTTCATCAAAATCATCAACGGCAGTCAAACGTAAGTCCGATCTCCTCGAGAAAGACAACGAGATCCCGTATCTTTCATCAAAATCATCAACGGCAGTCAAACGTAAGTCCGATTTCTCCGAGAAAGATAACGGAATCCCGTTTCTTTCATCAAAATCATCAACGGCAGTCAAACGTAAGTCCGATTTCTCCGAGAAAGATAACGGAATCCCGTTTCTTTCATCAAAATCATTCCACGGCAGTCAAACGTAAGTCCGATTTCTTCGAGAAAGATAACGGAATCCCGTTTCTTTCATCAAAATCATTCCACGGCAGTAAAACGTAAGTCCGATCTTCCCGAGAAAGATAACGAGATCCCGTATCTTTCATCAAAATCATCAACGGCAGTCAAACGTAAGACCGATCTCTCCGAGAAAGATAACGGGATCCCGTATCTTTCATCAAAATTATTCCCCGGCAGTAAAACGTAAGACCGATCTCCCTGAGAAAGATAACGAGATCCCGTATCTTTCATCAAAATCATCAAACGGCAGTCAAACGTAAGTCCGATCTTCCCGAGAAAGATAACGAGATCCCGTATCTTTCATCAAAATCATCACCGGCAGTCAAACGTAAGTCCGATCTCCCCGAGAAAGATAACGGAATCCTGTATCTTTCATCAAAATCATCCCCGACAGTCAAACGTAAGTCCGATCTCTTCGAGAAAGTTAACGGAATCCCGTTTCTTTCATCAAAATCATCAACGGCAGTCAAACGTAAGACCGATCTCCCTGAAAAAGATAACGGAATCCCGTATCTTTCATCAAAATTATTCAACGGCAGTCAAACGTAAGACCGATCTTCCCGAGAAAGATAACGAGATCCCGTATCTTTCATCAAAATCATTCAACGGCAGTCAAACGTAAGACCGATCTCCCTAAGAAAGATAACGGAATCCCGTATCTTTCATCAAAATTATTCAACGGCAGTCAAACGTAAGACCGATCTCCCTGAGAAAGATAACGGGATCCCGTATCTTTCATCAAAATTATTCCCCGGCAGTCAAACGTAAGACCGATTTCCCCGACGAATACGTCTGATTTTTCCCTTGCAAAAGCTAACAAAATCCCCAGCAAAGTTAACGGAATCCCAAAAGCCAACGGAATCTCGAGTAGATCTCGAACTACGAAAGGGCTTGATTCCCACTAGGGATACGTAGGTAGTCTATCATTAGGTCCAGCCACTCGACCAGCACGGTCATCCTTCTAAGCGACGGACGTAAGACCGATCCTTTCAAAATGAAGTCCACTAGAGGACCAACTATCCCAGACCATCAAAGGAAATCATCACCATTAAGGTTCGAGGCACCTAAAACGCCATCTTCAAGGCTCGAGGCACCTAAAATGCCATCTTCAAGGTTCGAGGCACCTAAAACGCCATCTTCAAGGTTCGAGGCACCTAAAACGCCATCATTAAGGTTCGAGGCACCTAAAATGCCATCTCCAAGGTTCGAGGCACCGAAGACGCCATCTCCAAGGTTCGAGGCACCGAAGACGCCATCTCCAAGGTCCGAGGCACCGAAGACGCCATCATCAAGGTTCGAGGCACCTAAAACGCCATCTCCAAGGTTCGAGGCACCGAAGACTCCATCTCCAAGGTCCGAGGCACCGAAGACGCCATCATCAAGGTTCGAGGCACCTAAGACGCTATCACACACAACACTAGGAAAGCGATAAATCGCAATCATCCCAGCCCAAAGCGAGATAGCCATCGTAACCGAAAATGGTCATTCCTATCCCCAGCAGAGCGGATAGCCATCAGACCGAAAAGGGTCATTCCTATCCCCGGCAGAGAGGATATACAATTTCAGCCGTCCGACCGAAAATGGTCATCATCTTATCCCCAGCAGAGTTTCTTTCCAGCACCCGACTGCAGAACTCGCTCATCAGGTCCGAGGCACCTAAAACGCCATCATCTCCAGGGTCAAAGACCCGAACTACGACTGGCTTGATTCCCATTCGGGATACGTAGGTAGCCTATTAAATAGGTTCCCCACCCGATCACTCGATCATCCTGTCAAATATGGAGCCTTACTCTTATCGACGACCCCGCTTCTTTCGAAAGCACCGTCGCCGAGGGGCTACTGTAAGTGCTCCAATTTGAGCTTGTTAGAATTTTCGTTAGAAAATTAACGAAAGTTATAACATTTCTAACAATTCCTAATATTTCCTAACAATCCTAACTTTTCTAACAAAGTGGGGGCAAAATGGGCATTGCTATTTAAAGATAAACCTTCAAAGGAATCTCAAAAAGCAAAAGAATTAAGAAAATCCCAAACAAAGAAGTTGAAAAACAGTTTACGTTGGAATTTTTGAATTATATTCCTTGTGTCCAAAGCCTGGAGCAGCATTTAATGAACAGTGCACGCCACCAACCCCATCCGCGCGGATACCTTTGCATTTTTCAGAGGGCTATAAATTAAGCCCTCCAGTCACAAAAAAGGGAGAGAACAAGAACACAACTCACAGCATTTGGCGAAAATACTTGAGAAAACAGTGAGAATTCTCTAAGAATTGTCACCTTTTTCTCTTGAATCTTTCCAACTTTCACTCACTCAAATCAAACCCACTCACTCTCAAGTTCAAACACAAACACAAAAACACAAGGAAGATAGGTATAACCTCCCTCTCCTTACCCTAAATTCTCTCATCCATGCATGCATTTTCAAGCTACAAAATGTAGTTTGTTCATTTTCTTGCCTTAGATCCAAGAGGATCACCATGGAAGTTCATCTCCATGGATGATCCTCTACAAGGATCAAAATTTTCTTCAATGTGTTCTTACTTACTTGCAAATGCATTTTCAAAACCCTAAAAACCATTTTCAAGCACCAAATCTTGATTTCAAAGGATAAAATTCCCCTTCCCAAGCAAATGAAGTGCTTAGTCCTAATGTACCCCAAGGATGGTTTGGTATAGTTGATTCACCACTAAAATGTCAAGTGATCACTAACCAAAACCTAGGGAAATGGGGACAAGCATGGATGCAAAAACCCCCTTTAAAATCATTTTTCCTTTCTTGAGAAGTTGCTGTCCAGTAGCAATTTTCCAAGACCCCAGTCCATTGTCTTAATTTTTGGACACAGATAAACTTGGAATTTGGTGTTTACTACAAAACACTTTTTGTAGCCAACATACAGATATTTCCAGACATATTTTTACTTTATTTTTTGAGTGAGTAAAACTCCCTTTTTCAAATTTTATTTTAGAGGCCAGTTAATCAGCTTCTGGAAATCCAGATTTCATATCTGAGATTTCCAGAAGGTTTTGACCCCTCAAATCTTCTCCAAAATGAAAAATTCCTTCGCAAAAATCTTATTTAAGGTGTCTGATACAACTTTCATTCTCTGAGTTTATCCAGATTATGAAGTTTTAAGGCCCTTGAATCCATCTCAAAATCAAAGGTCCACTGCCTTTTTCATTCTGGCAGAAGTGACTCTCAACTTCAAAAGGTCTTTTGAGTACCAAATCTCAATCCAAAAATCTTCCAAAAAATCATGGGATCAGTTTAAAGTGTTAAAAAGATATCCCAATTTTTACTTTTCTGAGTTTCAACTTATTTTGGCCAAAACACACACACACACACACAAATGATTTTCAGCTTGGAAGACTCGTTTTACGAGGCATTCCGGGTGCACACTAACGTCCTTCCCGGCGTGTAACATGACCTCCGAACCCAAATCTCTAATCTCGGGCATTTTTCAAAGTTTTGGCCCTTAAAACAAAAATGGCGTGGCGACTCCGTTTTCCGGTTTTATTTGGTTTTTCAAAGAAACGCAAAAACCGAATTTTTCCCGCGAATGGAAACATCATCACAGTAGGAAATGAACATGGGTCATTCAGGTGATATGGTGAAGCACTAATCGCTATACTACAACAAATTTTGTTAGCCCTCATAGACACGCAAATGACCAATCCCGTTAGTTTTCTAATGTCTGTTAGTTCCAGGGAGTAAAGAGACATTTTCAAAATTTAAGTACCACTTAGATGCTTTTTGTCTGGGGCGCAAGTGGGAGTGGGTGTATAGTGTATACGTTGGGGGTAAGCATTTTTGGCTTATAGAGTATTTCTATAACTTTTGTGTTGGGGTTTGATGCCATCTAACTTGGGAACAACTTAGGGGATCGAACAAATGGCAAATTGGTAATTCCTATGACAGATGAAGGGAGCGACCGCGCCCTGAAGAGGGCGCGATCGCGCCGAGTTTATGGAATTTTGGTACGATCACGCGCAAGAAGCAAGCGATCGTGCGCCTATCCGAATTGGGCCTGTTAAGAGACAAACTGGTGCGGGACTCTAAAACCACGCATGGTTAGGATTAGGCATTATAAATAAACCCTATTCCCAATCAGTTTTGATGGTTGTAATTCCTATTGTGATATAGATCAATATTTCTAGGTGTTACAAGGGTTTTCTTGTTTATGTGTTTCTCTAGATCTAGGGTTCGCAATTTGTGAATTCTTAATATCAAGAAGTTCGTGCATTAGATTATAGATTGTACTTGGTGATTATCAATTGATAATAATCTTTTTGCCCTCTGCTTGTGGACGTAGCCAAGTTGGTGAACCACGTATATCGTTGTGTTGTGTGATTGATTTATTTTTGTCTTTTACATAGATTTGGTATACCAAACTGGTATCAAAGCCGGTCAGGTTGATAAAGGTCTAGGGGTTTTCCACCGCAGAAGAAGATGGGATCAGGAATTGAATCACCAGTTGACAAGTTAAATGAGAAGAATAGTTTTTTCTTTGGCAAATCAAGATGAAGACCTTGTTGAGAGACAAGGGTTTGTGGGCTCCGGTGGCTGCTGTAATCAGAAATTGTCAGGATTCAAGTGGCAAAGCGGTAGCAGGTTCCATAGGGGTTGTAGCGGCTACAACAACATAGGGTTCGGGGAAGGCAGCTGAGAAGAAAACAGCAGATCTGATCGCGCTAGATGAGAGGGCCCACTCTAAAATTATCAGGTGCTTAAATGATGATGTTCTAGTAGATATTCACTACAAGAAAGAGGCTTATATACGGCGGTTAAAATCCGCCGTATATAAAACGCGCCCCACCGTATATACTATTTACGGCGGACTAGCCGCCGTATATAGTCCACCGTATATAACATCGTCGTATATAGTATTTACGGCAGATATCCCGCCGTAAATACTATATATGGCGGAAATACCACCGCCGTATATAAATGAAATACATACGTATATTATGACGTATTTGAATAATATTTATACGGCGGTAGGTGTAACCGCCGTAAATAAGAGACGAGTCGTCCGCTGCGTCACGAGTCGTCCCAATTGTACCCCCACCAGGTTCACTCGTCCCCCCTTTGGAGACGAGTCGTCCATGCCCATTTTATACGGCGGATGTGCTCACCGCCGTAAATGACTTGTTAGAGACGAGTCGTCCACCAAGGCACGAGTCGTTCCATTTGCACCCCCTCCAGGTTCCCTCGTCCCCCCTTTGGGCACGAGTCGTCTAGGCCTTTATTTACGGCGGATGAAGGGTTCCACCGTAAATAAGCTTATTTTTTTTCCTCCAGCCCTGTATAATTCACTTTCCCCAAAAATACATTCGCAAAAACCAAATTCAACATGTATACACACAAATGCAACCTGTATATAACCAAAAATACACCCGCAATCAATGTTTACAATCTACATAATAACCATTAACACAAAATTAATGTTGAATGTATCCAAACATAATAACCATTATACAAAAAAGTTAGTTGTTGAATGTATCCAAAATTCAATCAATGTCTAAAATCCACAACTTTGAGAAACATATCACCACCTATTCATTATCGTCTTTTCCACGTTGTTCCATAAAACAACGTTTCAAATCATCAATTTGTTGCTGAAACTGTTGGCGTTGCTCCTCATTTTGTTGGCGTTGCTCCTGAAGTTGCCTTTCAAAATCTACTTTGACGGATGCCACCGCCTCCAATACAGCTGTCTGAGAAGTTGAGGATTTACCAAACACCTTAGTTTTGTTAACACCGCCTCCCATACATCGCACTCTCCCGTGGTCATCAGTGCCCATCATACCTGTAAAAATCTTTTCGCGCGCCCTGGGAGAGTTTTGTTGCTCCTCTGGCAGCTCATCAATTGCATCATTAAACGTTTGCTGTAACAAAAACAACATGTTCAATATAAATGTTTTAACTTTAATTAATATTATGAAAATGAAGTTAGAAATGAAAAAAAGTATTCTATAGAATAACAAAACTGAAAAAGAAAAGGTTGAAACTTTAACTTACAATCATTTGAGAGGTTTCTCGATCTGCAGGTGTTTTGCCCGTGCGCGTAGCTATGAATAAGCTTACGCGATCAGTTGGTAAACCCTCGTCGTCTCTCTACAATTTATAATAGAATCATTTGACCAAAAAAATATATTTATATACGATACAAAAATAAACATTAATTGACAACTGAGAACTAAATTGAACGATGACAAACCTCTTTTATGACTTTGGGATGGGACTTTTTTCCGGTCCGGTTCAGGCACGCTTGCTTTTCTCGATTCGCTTTATTTGTTTCTGATATTTCCTGGAAAAAAAAATAAGATAATATTAGTATTAATTTGACTACTTATATAAGACATTCACGATAATAGATTGAGATTAATTTGAAATATACCCGAGCCTTGTCCGTACCCCACATCGCAACAAGTTCAGCTCATTGACCCGCAACGCACCCATGGGGTGGGTGAGCCAATGCGTCCCGGTCGGATTCATACATCTTATAAAACTGTTTCAACTGACATTTCCATATTACAAAGTCATAACTGAGTAATATTCATAACAAAGTCATAACTGAGTAATATTCATAACTGAGTAATACTTATTATATGCTTGTCTCACCTGGTATTTCCAGTCACGCCACGCTTTATTGAGAGCAATATTCATAACTGGGTAATACTCCGGAGGCGCATTTGTATTATCCTATATACACAATTCAACAAAGAAAAAAAAAATTGTTAGAGAATCATAAGATTTTTGACTGCGTACTAGAGATTTATGTAAGAAATATGGATTACAACTTACCAGAACGTCATTCCATACGGCATCTATGCACGCACGGTCCATCTGAGGCCACTCTTTAGTTAATGGAAAATGTTCCCCATTTCTAGCAAAATGTCCTAGCTGAGTAGCTAGTTTTGCCATTTCCCCACAAACTGGTTGACCATATTGATTCCATATTATATTCAATCTCTCTCTACCCCATTTTCTGGTTGCTTTTGCCAGCCCTCTTCCTTTATGGTTCGAGCCCTCACCTGTTATTAAATTTTTCCTTGGCGGCATATCTGTCATATGACAATTCAAGTCTAGCACAAAAATTGGATAAACCAAGTAAAGGACCCAAAAAAACAGTCTTATAATATGGGTATAAGACCTATAAATTTATTATAGGTCTTATGTATCTTATATAAGACCATATATTGGTCTTATATATCTTATATGAGATGCAAAATGATAAATAAAAAATTAAACAAACTAATGATGACAAAAGTACTTATTCTTTTCACTCTATACTGTACACAAAAACACACACACACGTATATATTTACACACAACCATCTTGTAAAAATGACTTTCTTCAGCTGGTGTTCATATATGTTTCCAGAGTTGCAGTAAATGTGGGCTAAGACATCCACATGCCACAAAAAAAATAATGGAGTTCAAGTTCAAGTTCAAGTTCAAAGTGAATTAAGCTAAGTGAATGAATGAACTTGACTTAGCCTGTCACAGTTATCCTGAACTCACATATCAAGCTTGTTGATAAAGTCATAATGAAGCTCATGTGATGACCAAGTACTAAAATTAAGGAAACAGACCAACATGCAAACTTAATTGCATGTACAAATGATAAAAGGAGAGAAGACGTGCTAAAGGTAATGTATGGCATTGTCAAATAATAACATTCAAAATGAAAAAATGATTGATGTATGCATATGGAAAGTTAAAATACACTCTACTTCGTCCCAAAAAAAAACAGCAACAGTAAAAAATAAAGGATCACAAATGAGAGCAGAAATTGGTGCAGAAAAACTGTGCTTAACATTGCGACATTATTTTGGGATGGAGGGAGTATTAAACAAGAAGTGTGCCGTGGCTGGACTGAAAAGGAGGATTTAGAAATTTGCATATGGCATGAGTAACTGAGTTCCTTCGCCTCAGCTAGTATCATTAATGAATAAGAGGAAGCAGAACCAAGTTAAGAAGATAACGACAAAACCCTTCTTCTTGCACAAGAACATCTTACTGTTATCAAAGGAAGAAAAGAACAAATTCTTTTTCTTAAAAATAAAGGCAGGGGACTTTTATGATATACGAGAACTAAACTTGACAAAAAAGAGTTTCTTCGGTTAGCGAGACTTAGAGAAGACAACCACCAGCAGAATTAACAAGGGAAGTTCCAAACTTGCATATGATGTGGCTTCTCCACAAAACGCATATGGTTTCCAGTTACACATGAACTAAACTTGAGTATATCACTTTGCATCAGAAGAGAGAATCAGTTAAAGATGAACTTCATATCAAATTCATAACCCAGCATTTAGACAAATTCATACTAAATTCATACTAAATTCACAAAAATATTGCTCAGTACATAGAAGGTAGTGCATTTTCATTCAATGTGTTACTCTCTCCGTTCCAATATCAAAGCAGACACCAAAAATAGAAGTGACCAGAACTTTTAGTTAAATAATTAGACTCCCCACGTCACAAACTTTTCCCATATTGACATTATTTGTTCAATGATTATCCAAAGCTCAACTATCCATAAATACACACTTATCCAGGAAATTGAAGGTACAACATTACTGAGAGCTCACATGTCAAACCAGTGAAGCTTAGCAACATAAATGAACCCAGTAGAAGAAATTCAATAATAACATTCAATTAGCTAAAGGTCACTACCAAAACAATGACTCAATAATAACATTCAACACCCAATTTCATCTCAACATCATGCTCTCACATATGGAAAATACAAATTTATCATACTTTTCTAATCAATTGCAAACATAATGCACTTAAGCTCAATCAAATACAATAACATTTCCAACGAATCAACAAAAAATTGAAAAAAAAAAAACAAATACCATAAACCATGGAAAATCACAAATACAACAACAACAACAACAACAACAACAACAACAACAACAAACATGCTTCATGGGTACCAAATCGGTGGGGAAGCGGGGCAGGGGGAACAACAACAACAACAACAACAACAACAAGGAACAACAACAACAACACTATAGGGCAAGCCTTGCTTGATACAGAAAAAGTATAAAATAGTACCGGGGGGGCTGGGGCTCCCACGGGTACCAAATCGGTGGGGAAGCGGGGCAGGGGGAACAACAACAACAACAACACTATAGGGCAAGCCTTGCTTGATACAGAAAAAGTATAAAATAGTACCGGGGGGGCTGGGGCTCCCGTGGGTACCAAATCGGTGGGGAAGCGGGGCGGGGACATCCCAAAGTAAAAATTGGATATTCATTTAATAAAGCCTACAAACATAATCTTGATTTCAATCAAATAACAGCCATTGGGGATTAATAACAGTTAAGCACTTTCATCTCTCACTAATTTGGAGTTCATAAAATGGCAACACTTCCGCAACAACTGCCTATAAAACATGAAGAGCATACAAATTGAAAAAAACGCAACAAGAGCATACAAATGTATACCTGATTGTTGTTGATCGAAGAAATCAACGCTCAAGGAGGAGAGAGAGAGAGACTGAGATAGGCTACAGAGGAGAGAAAGAGAGACTGAGATACAGAGGTCGAAGAAATCAACATTCCGAATAACACCAGTCCAAGAACAACAAAAATCAAAAATTAAAAGTAAATACGCTATACCTACCTGCTGATTTGGTCACCGGCGTCAAAAATCTGTGCCCTAGCTATGGAGGAGAGAAAGAGAGACTGAGATAGAGATTACCGCGAAACTAAATAGGAAAATTTGGGTTTCCCGGTATTTAATAACATTTACGGCGGATATTGTACACCGCCGTAAATATTGTGTATTATTTATGGCGGACGCGTATCAACCGCCGATTATAAGTACCTATATACGGCGGCTACTGATATACCGCCGTATATAACTTCGATCTCGTATACGTACATGCCAAATGTACGTACATTACTTATTTACGGCGGCCTAGGCCGCCGTATATATTTGTTATATACGGCGGCTGTGTATACCGCCGTATATATATAATATATACGGCGGACGCGTGTCCACCGCCGTATGTGAGCGCCGTAAATAGCCTCCTTTCTTGTAGTGATTGCAGATACTGATTCCGGAGGTGCTCTATGGCTTGCGTTGGAATATATGTATCTGACACGATCATTGACCAACAAGTTGTATCTGAAGCAGAAGTTGTATTCTCTCCGAATGATGGAAGATACGCCTATTAGGGATCATATAGATTGGTTTACATCTTATTACTTGAGTTGCGTAATATTGATGTTAAGGTTGAAGATGAGAATGTTGCTCTTATGTTGTGTGTTTCCTTACTATTGTCATATGAGGGATTTGTGGATTCCTGCATTAATGGTAAAGATATGATTACTTTGGAAGAGGATAATAATAATCTCAAGACCAGAGATCTGCGTCGCAAGGCAAGCTATTTATCTACAGAATCACTGTCAGCAGCAGGGTTAGTTGCAGAAGGCAATAGGGGCCAAGGTAGGAGAAACAAGGGTTACAAGACCTGGAGAATACTGTACTTACTGCAAGGAAAAGGGGCTAAAAAATCCCAGTTTGAAAATGGTGCCATTAGAGATCACAGCTTGAGGGTCATTGATGAATTGAGTGGATGTGATTGTGTCAGAGCAAGTGCAGAACTTTGAAAAGAAAAATAAAATCACTGAAATTATGATTTCAAGAAGAGGCATTAAAAGTGTTTGTCTTTACGAGCAAAAGAGATCGGTTGTGAGAAGTTAGGATAAAATGTAAGGTTTGATCTCTAATGATATTCTTTGTTTGGAATTACACGACCAAAAGTTAATGTTACAAATGTAAGCAAAAGTCAATTCCTTTTAGCTTGCCTAGTCTCTTTCACTTGGCACATATTTTATCAAGCAAATATTTTATCAAGAGCAGGTATAATCAAGTTCGTTTAGGAAATTTATTATCAGATGCAGTAGTCAAACATGACAATAACTTCATCTAAATGAAAATGTCAGCGTAAAGGGATTGGATGTTACATTACTTTTTCCTTAACAGAGCTATCGTGAATGTTTCTCATAAACCATCAGAGGAATTCAAGGGACATACCATGTCACATTGCTACTTGTGGTGTTAACGGGGATTGACAGTTTAGAATGGTATCATCGGAAGTGGTCAAGTAGCACTAACATCCACCGGGCTCTCTCCCCCCCCCCTTTTCTTTTTTTGTTATTTATTATATAAATGTACCATGAATATGGTTTCTACCACTTCAGAGAGCTCATTGAAAGGACGGGCAATTATAAAGTCTTAGTGATATCCTATGAACTCTAATATGCATAGTCCGCATGCAGGGGGTGAGTTTTCATTGTGATGACAAGTAGTAACATGTGAATTTCATGAGTCTACTATATTTTACGGGAAATACCCTACTAACATATCGCATCTCAGTAGAGAATTCAGAGGAAAGAAGGCATATCAGAAACAAAGAAAATCAAACGGCGACCACACCATATTTGATGGTCCCTAATCCAGTACTAGCTGCTTCTTCTTTCAATATATATATATATATATATATATATATATATATATATATATATATATATATATATATATATATATATATATATATATATATATATGATGCCCTTTGTTTATACAAACCAAATAATATCATGGATATAGAACATAACATTTTTTAGGAATGTGCATCCTGAATGTCCATATTATTGGAACATTACTGTTTTGGTAAAAAAACAATCAACAATGAAGAAATTCAAAATAAAGTTGAGGAAGGTGCCATGAAATATAACCGGTGTGACAATGAAACTAGGATGACTCGATCATGTAACGAGGAAAACCCTTGAGATAACTATCTTGCCGGCACAAAACCTCGGGAGGTGATTATGAGCACCTACCTTCCCAAACAATAGTATTAATATTTCTGAGTTACGAAAGATGAAGCTATGGCGGGTTACAAAGTGTTTGTGAGCTGTGTGTGAGTAATGCGTGTGTGTGTAATGTGTTCCAGCCATAAGCTTTTAAATAGAAAAAATAACGGAAGATAACTTAAACCCTAACAAACTTCCCTAGAATTTCGGCCATGCTATCTTTATCTTGACTTGGTCTCT
Source organism: Adenophora triphylla var. japonica (assembly GCA_022495995.1). Taxonomy (NCBI): domain Eukaryota; kingdom Viridiplantae; phylum Streptophyta; class Magnoliopsida; order Asterales; family Campanulaceae; genus Adenophora; species Adenophora triphylla. Next base: position 320,409 of record JAFEMH010000902.1, read on the forward strand.
TCAACCGTTGAAAGGAGTCCATGGAATATGTTTTTCCACGTTCTTTTATTCCTGTAATTAAATATAACAGAAATAAATAAATAATGAATTAATTATATAAGTAAATTTTACCTTGTCCACGGGTGTGAAGATGACTACATGCTGGCAATAATTCAAGATGTAGCAATCCGGAATTTACCCACAATAATTATTCCCAAAAACTGTCTTTAAATGAATTTAAAAGTACGGTTTTTCCACTTCCTTCTAGAAGCTTTTAGGCAGTTAATTAATTCGGAGAGATACGTCGCAGTTCGAGAGGTTTAATCCCATTTAATTAGCGTAACTACCCAAGGATCTAGGGTTTTTAATCGAGTTTATTTTACTTTCTTCTCCACTTTTCCAATTTCACTTTCATCCATCTCTTTCTTCACGGTGGTGATTTCTTCCTCAAGGTAAAATCTTTCCCTCTCTTTTTCCCTTTTTTGCTTTTTTTTGAAAAATGGTTAAATCAAGAAAGGGCAAGGCTGTGAAAAACCCTCTGAGTTTAAACGAGGATGGGGGTTTTTCGTGCAAAGGTTTGTTGGCAAAACCAGATGAGGAAATTTGTGTTTTCAACAACGAGCTGATTGAATCTATCAAGGATCGTCAATGCTTCCCGGATTCCACCATCTTTAGGCTTTTTGATGTATTCCTTAGGTCTAATTTTGTATCTCCGCAATGGGTCTATTTTTATGAATACCCCTTCACTCTAGGTTTCTCGTATCCTTTCCCTACATTGGTAAGTGAGTTTTTTTAGAAAAACTAACCTGGCTTTTGTCCAACTGATGCCCATGGTTTGGAGGATTTTTTTCCTGTGTTCTGCGAGTGAATCGTGAGTTTGGTTTAGACATAGGTTTGAGGGAGTTGGCCATCGTATACGAGCTCCAAATTTTCGGTTTCACGAGATATCTTCTTAAGACTAGGTCATGCATGAAACCTCTGTTTTTTAAAGTAACCGTGACTAATAGGGGTTGGAAATCGAAATACTTTTTTGTTGAGAAGGACTCTTTGGAGGAAGGAGATTTCTTGGCAACTGGATGGAATAGGGAAGGTATCTGTAAGTACCCAAATCAGGATCGTCAAAATCCGTCAGAAAGTTAACCGAAATCTGTTAACTGGCCCGCTCCAGGTTAACCGAAACTCGTTAAACTCCCCGTTGATGTGCCAACGAGACGTCCCGGGACTGCCCCGTGCATCCCGACGTCGAACCGTACTTAACACGTGTCATCACACGTAAAAGCACGGCTTTCCCCGAAAAACGCATTTTCGGCACTTTTCGGGCGTTTCTGACATTTTCCCCGACCGTTATTTTAAAAACGGACAAAACCGGGACCGGGGGACAAAATCCCACATGGCTGGTGACTCAGAGGGGCACGTGGCAGCCATGCCACCTCCCTCTAGTCACCCTTCAATCAAATTCAAAGGGAAAAGACCAAAATACCCCTGATTTGCAAGCCTAGTCCCATGACTCCCCGTGCACTTTTCCCGAAATTGCCAAAGAAGTCCCCTGCATTTCCAAAATACCCAAAACCCCCGATTTCACCCAAGTCCGTCCGGACTCCTACTGCAATTTTCACCTATAAATAGAAGTTGCTGTCAAAGCTTTCGAAAAGAACAAATTACTCCCAAAAATTCACCACCCACTCGGCCCAACTGATTTTCACCCTTTCCGAGCTTCCGTTCTGTCTCGATTCGCGTGAAACCTTTGTATTTCGATCAAATACGCACCCTACTACTTCAAACAACCTTTCGAATCACTTTTCGTGTCCCGTACACACCTCCCGAGCCAAAGGAGTCGACCCTAGCCATAGGTATAACTCCCTCTCTAAATCTCTCGTTCCGTCTCTGCTTACGCGCCGCCGCTATAACCATTTCGAACGTCGTTACCGAAATATAGACGCCTCCGTCTAACGGGGTCCGATACGTTTTAGCCCCTCGATCCTCTTCTCTTTCCGTAAAAGAAGTAATCACGGGTTAAAACGGCGTTCCGACCCCGTTCCGTTTACTTTTATTGTCATTTATCAATTCCGGATCGATCGATCCGTTGATCGTCATTTAATTTCTGTCATTTACAAATCCGAGCCGTTTGGCCTCGTTGATCGTCATTTACAATTCCGAGCCGATTGCCCTCGTCGATCGTCATTTACAATTCCGGGTCGTTTGATTCCGTTGACACTTCTTTAAATACTGTCATTTACAAGTCCGACCCGTTTGGATCGTGATAGTATTTACTTTTCAAAGTCCGAGTCGCAACCCGATTCGTTGATCGCATATCATTTAATACGCATTTTTCCCGTAAAAATCGTTAACAATGTAATGCCCGGTTCAAAATCGGAGTTCATCCGTCGAACTCTCTATCAAAACGCGCGAAATGACGTTCGGCCTCCGAATGCTCATCTTCAAACTAAAAGCCGCCATTTGACACTCAAAATCATTTAATACGCATTTTTCCCGTAAAAATCGTTAACAATGACTCGCACGGTTCAAAATCGACGTTTGCCACGCAAACGCTCATTTCAAACTCAAAATCGACGTTTGCCACGCAAACGCTCATTTCAAACTCAAAATCGACGTTTGCCACGCAAATGCTCATTTCAAACTCAAAACCGACGTTTGTCATTCAAACGCTCGTCTTTTCAAACAAAGTCACCTAATCAAACGTTTGTCATTCAAACCAAGATTAAGCTTGTCATTCAAGCCCCCATTTCAAAAGACACACACACACACACACGATTTCGAGAAAGGTAGAAAGACTCGTCATGCGAGGCGTTTCGGGCGATCTCGTAATACTCTACCCGAAACGTAACTTGACCTCCGAACCTAACAATCTCTGGTACTAAAAGCTTTTTACTCGTTTTTGCTGCCAATAAAAATGATCCCCTTTTTCAAAGCCTTTTCCAAAGTTTTTGCTACCAATAAAAACGACACCTTTTCACAATAGCCGTTTCTCAACGTTTGGGCTCAGAATACAAAAACCGCGTGGCGACTCCTCATTTTTTTCCTTCCCATGAAGCGAGGTCTCAGACACCAACCTCCCGCGAAAAACAACCGCTTTTCGCGCCCCCCGCCCGCGCGCGAAATCCCGGGTAATTTCAGTATCCCTCTTTCAAACTTCAATTTTCTTTTAATTCCCGCACTTACTTGTTGTAATTTTCATTGTTTATTTTTGTAGCTATTGATTGGGCTAAGCTTTTCCCTCCATCTGCCGAGACAATTGCAAAGGTGAGGAGATTGTTGGAGTTCTCAGAGGGAGAGCAATCTTTCCAGCCATTCAAAGCCATAGCAATTTCTGAAGACAAGGAGATACCACCATCTACTGAAATGTCTACTGGTAAGATCTTAAAAATTATGTCTACAAAATTTTTCCTTTGTGTATCTGGATCCTGCTTTCTTCTGACAGCATGCCTTCTTGACAATTTCAAAGTCTACAGCTGCTTTTTCTCTAAAGGGTCTTCAAGATTTCGTTGGGCAAACCCAGGCAAGTAATCAATTATTGGTGCCTAAGAAAGAGATGGAGGCACCATCTGTAGGAGCAAGGGTAAAGAAGAGGAAGAGTAGTTCTAAGGAGGTGATAAATGTTGATGAAACAGGTCTGGTGGATGTTGAAGAGGCGCTTTCTAGAGCTGCAGTGGTAAGTTTTTGAAAAAACAGAGTTTTTCAAAGGAATTTTTATTTGAATAATGCATCTCAGAGTTTGATCAAATTTTGGCTTTTGCAGGGTGTTGATGCAGCTAAGATAAGAATGAGTAGTCTTGAGGAAAGGAATAGGAAGTTGGTGCTGGAGGTTATACAGATCAAGAAACAGAGGGAGGCTTTGGCTAAGAAGAATGAAGATCTACTGTTAGTACCCGGTCCGAAAAAAGGAATTTTAAATATTTTGGACTGGTTTGGTTAGGGTTTCTTTGCGTTTGATTCCCGAGTTTTATGTATATTTGATATGGTTTGAGTACAGGGACTGAAGTGCAATTCGGGAAAATCTGGGACTAAACTGGCATTTGGAAGCTTTTGGACCAAGTTGGAATTTATTGAAAATTCAGGGACTAAACGGGAAATATGGAAATTTTGGACGAAATTGATTTATAAAAATTCGTGGGTTAAAATGAAAGATAAAATCCCAAAGAGCGAAGTGCAAAAGAAGTCATTAAAGTGGTCAAAGTGCGACTGCAAAATCGCGGGACGAAACGAATATTTATTGATACAAAACTAGGCCACTGCATTGCATGGTATTTGGCCGAGGAATTGGGGCCAAGGTGCAGCATTTGGGGCCAAGGCAATGCAAGGAGGGCCGGCCAGATGGGCCAGTTGGGGCCAAGGCAGGGCCATTTGGGCCAAGCTCATAAAATTAAACTTTTGGCCGATCGACCCATTTTGTTTAGGATAAACTTATCTTTTAAACTGCCGATCGAACCTTATTTTAAGTGCCGATCGGACCTTATTTTTAAGGCCGATCGACCCTTCATTTTTGTGCCGATCGACCCTTATTATTAAGGCCGATCGACCCTTTTCTCGGTCCAGCCCATTCCCCGAAGCACTATAAATACGTGCACTGGTTACCCGTTTTTTAAGACACAATACAGTTTTCTTCCACACAACACAGCTTTTTCCCCACATCTCCCCACACACGTTCTCTTAATACACGAATCAAGACTAAACTTGTTTTATTTTCACAACACACGGAGAAATCAAGACTACACTTGATTTGTTCCATCACACACAATTTTCAAGGGGGAAGTCAAGACTATACTTGAATTTCCTTTCCACACATCATCTCACAACATTTTTTTCCCACGGAGAAGGCAAGACTATACTTGATTCTCCTTTCCGTACATCTCTCAATATTATTCGAATTGCCCTTAGATTCGATCCTCAAAGCCTTGCTGCAATCGGTAAGTCTTTTATTCCGTCCTTTATTATTATTATTGCTGTTTATTTGCATGCTTAATATGTTTTAATTATTCCTTTATGCTAGATTTAGGATTATTTCAATATATTTAAATATGCATAGCCGAGGATGATCTAAGGTTTCGCCCAAGAAACCCAATGGATCTAGGAACTATTTCTTTCCTTCCACCTTAGTAATAATTATCCCATGATCAATAATTCCCCAAGGATGAACGTTGATTAGTGCACCTTCCGAGGGCCTAACTCAAAGGTTCTAGGGTGTGATCATCAATTAATTCTTTCTCTCCCCTCCTCCTTATGCATGATCCCGCTTCTTCTATCTATTCCTGTAAACACCGCACACAACCAACACCCCTACATGCTAGAAAGACCGATCCGTCGGGCAATAGGAGTGATAGCGTTTCTTCTTCTATTGTAACTTGACCCCCGAACCCAATTAAATGCTTAGCCTTTTTTCAAAGCTTTGGGCTATATCAAAGTGGCGTGGCGACTCTCAAAATTAAACTAATATTTTAATATGGTTTAAAGCGAGTGTCACTAAATGAATATCCCATTTCGGTCCGACTTTCCATGATTATTTATTTTAAACCTCTGAATGCGCGTTGCATCGGGACGGGGTATTCACATCTACAGAAGGAGGTGGAAAGCTTGATGAAAGGAATGTCTTCCATCCAAGACACCCAGCTGCAGGAGATTGAAGATGTAAAGAAGAACATGATAGCCTCTGCTGCCCGAAGTATGATAGAGATTAAAGTTCAAATGATGGAGGAATTTGGCGCTGGGAAGCACACAGAGTGGAATGTTGAACAACAACGTTTACTCTTGAAGGCCTTGGATGCTAAGGGAGAGGAGGCAGGAGAAGGATCTTCAGATGCTAAGGATGATGACATCTTTGAGGAAGGAGCAGCGACAACATCAGCGGCAGTAGCCACCCCATGAAGAAAAAAGTAATTTGGTTTGAAAATACTTTTGGTTTTAAAAACTTTGGTTTGAAATGGGCTGCGTCCCGAAGACAATGTTTTAAATATTTTGGTTTGTAATCGACCCATAAGGGTCAAGACAATTTACTTTTTCAAGTGTTAGGTTGGTCCAACACTTTTATGCTTTCTGTAGGTAAAAACTTTTGCTTGGATTTTGGTGAAAACTTTTCTCAAGCATCTTTGTGAAAAATGAATTTAGGAGGTTGGTATGTTAACCTCTTCGTAGATAGTGACAACTTGCGAGTGAATGTAGAAATCCTTTGCAATTACTTAGATTGACATGTAAATGTCAATAACCGTTTTTTCTTAGATGACACGTATGTGTCATAACCAATTGTAAAATTCTTAGGGTCTAACATATTGATTGAGTGGAAATAGGTAATTCGTATATATTAAACATACGGGCCCACCACACACCTCAACCAAGGTTGACATCGTACGCTCCAGGTGAGGTGTTTAAACCTTAATGAGACTAAAGAAAGTAATTTCTTTAAACCTTTGAAGGGATTAAGTACCTTAAACGGAGGTGAGATGGCCAGTCTCAAAACGGTTATTTTCATGAGGATTTGGAATGTACTGATGACTTCTTGCAAAATAACATGTTAATGAGAGATTTCGACATCTTTTCTGATGTCATATTTTATTTGATAAAAGAAAGTAAAAAAGTGCTAGAACTTCATAAAAATACTTTTTAAACAAAAAGAAAGAAAAAGGTCGTACCTTATTTAAGATGTTAACTTCTTGGAAGGATGCTAACATCTCAATTTATGAAGGAGTTTTATTCAAATGCTTCTTGTTTCCTTGCAAAACAGAAACATGTTAGGGGTGGGAATTAGCTTAGCTAATGCCCCTCTGATGGTTAAGTCAGTAATCATTCAAAAAAATAAATAAAAACGGAAACAAGTATTTTTATTGAAACTAGAATGGTAAATATCGTACCTTGGTTTTATTTGTACTACAAAGTAATCATGGAAACTTACATAAAGTAGGATTTGAGGTGAATGGCATTCCAGCTTCGGGGAATCCTTGCTCCTTCTAGAGTTGACAGTCAATAGGAGCCTTTACCTGCTTCGGCGTCAACTAAGTATGGCCCTTCCCATTTGGGAGCCATCTTTTCAGCATTGGGCTCTCTTGTATTCTGAAACACCTTTCAGAGGACTAGATCACCAACTAGGAATTTTCGTAATCTAACATTTTTGTTGTAGGATCTAGCAATCTTTTGTTGATATGCTGCTATTCTGATCTTGGCTAAATCCCTTAGCTCGTCAATGGTATCTAGATCATGGCTCAGGTTGGCATCATTCTGCTCAGGTGTCAACATCTTGAATCTGGCAGTAGGGACGACGACTTCTGCCGGGATGACTGCTTTTGCTCCAAATACTAAGGAGTAAGGGGTTTGGCCTGTCGCGTTCTTTTGTGTGGTTCTATCTGCCCAAAGGACAAATGGAAGCTCCTCTACCCATCTTCCTTTCTTTTGATCTATCCTCTTCTTTAGGTTATTGATGATTATTTTGTTACTTGATTCTGCCTGGCCATTAGCTTGAGGATGCACAGGTGAGGATGTCACCATCTTAACTCCCCACCTAGTAAGAAAATCATGCGTCTTCTTGCTGATGAACTGGGAGCTGTTGTCACATATTATTTCGTAGGGATGCCAAATCGCTAAATATATTTTTCTTGATGAAGGATATGACTTCTTTATCACGAACTTGCACGTAGGATTCAAATTTCAACCCACTTAGAGAAATAATCGGTCATTGCAAGCAAGAATACTTTCCCTCCATGAGCTTTAGGCAATTTTCCCACTATATCCATTCCCCACCTCATGAATGGCCAAGGAGAGAGGATTGGATGAAGCAATTCTCGCGGCCGATGCAAGATGATGATATGCCTCCGGCAGAATCACATTTCTTGGCAAAGATGGCAGCATCTTGATGCATTGTTAGCCGCAGTAACCCATTCTTAGAGCCTTTATATATAAGCTTCGCCCTTAATGGTTACCACATGATCCTTCATGCAATTCTCTTAGGACTTCATTGGCTTTGTCAGCTTCGAGACATCTCAAATATGAACCTGCAAATGATTTCTTAAACAACACATTATCTATTAATACGAATCTTGAAATCCTTACCCTGAATGCTCTAGCATTCTTTTCCTCATCAGGGATGGTGCCATACTGAAGATATTTAATTATTGGCGTCGTCCAAGATATCTCCATCTAATTATCTGGGATGTCGTCATCTGTACAGAAAAGTTCTAACCTTTCTACTGCAGGGATGTCAACATGTATGATTGGTATATTGGTCTGAGATAAGCTCTTAAAAGCTGATCCAAGATTGGCCAATTCATCTGCTTGAGAGTTCTCTTCTCGGGGTATTTGTTCAAAAGAGAAGATTTGAAATTTGCTTGCCAGAATTTTCACAATGCCCAAGTAAGCTGTCATCTTGGCATTTTTGCTGCATAGGAATCATTAAAATGATTGACAAGTAATAATGAATCACTATATACCTGTATTGCTTTAATATTCATGTCTAGAGCCACGATCAGGCCCACGATTAAGGCTTCGTACTCTGCTTCATTATTGGTGGCTTTAAAATCACAACTAATGGCTTGGGGTATGATGTCCCCTTGTGGCAATTTTAGGACAACACCCACTGTCGCTCATATTAGAAGCACCATCTGGGAATAGAGTCCACTTCCGCAGGATGTCCCCATCTTGGAGTTGTTGGACTTCAAGTTCTACTTCTGGTTGCATGCTTGGACTAAAGTCTGCCACAAAGTCTTCAAGTGCTTGTGATTTTTTTGCTGTTCTAGACTTATACTTGATGTCATAAGTGCTTAGCTGAACGGACCATTTGGCCATCCTTCCTGACATTTCTGGTTTTCTCATTACATTTTTTATTGGATAGTTAGTATGAATGACAATGATATGGGTTTCAAAATAATGCCTTCACTTAATGGAATCATAAATCAGAGCTAATATTAATTTTTCAAGGTGTGAGTACCTGGTTTCAGCTTCGAGCAGTGTTTTACTTACATAGTATATCGGCTGTTGAACGCTATCTTGATCACGGACTAGGACGGCACTAACTGCAGTTTCGGAGACGGCTAAGTAAACACATAATGGCTCACCTTCTTGAGGTTTTGAGAGTAGGGGAGGTGTTGATAGGTACATCTTTAAATCTTGAAAGACTTGTTCATGCTTATCAGTCCATTCGAATCTGGAATTTTTCTTCAAGATGTCATAGAACGGCTTGCATCTGTCTGAGGATTTTGAGATGAATCGATTCAATGCTACCACTTTCCCTGTCAATCTCTGAACATCTTTGATGGATTTGGGTGACGTTAGATTGATGATTGCTCTTATTTGCTCCGGGCTTGCTACTATCCCCTTTGCGTCACCATGTAGCCCAAGAATTTCCCGGACTTCATGCCAAAATTGCACTTTGCTGGGTTCAGCTTCATGTTGAATTTGTCCAGGATGTCAAACGCTTGAGTAAGATCCCGAACATGATCTTCGGCTTTCTTTGACTTTATCACCATATCGTCGATGTATACTTCCATGGTGTCCCCAATCTGCTCTCTGAACATCATGTTGACCAGCCTCTGGTATGTAGCACCTGCATTTCTTAGTCCAAAAGGCATTGCAATATAACAATAAATACCTGTTGGGGTGATGAAGGCGGTGTCCTCTTGGTCGGATGGCTCCATCTGGATTTGCTGGAATCCTAAAGATGCATCCAGGAAGGTCAACACTTCATGGCCAGAAGTAGCATCTACCAAAGTATCAATGTGTGGCAAAGGGAAAGGATCTTTGGGACAAGCTTTGTTTAAGTCTGTGAAGTCGACACAAACTCTCCATTTGCCATTCTTCTTTTCTACCACCACCACATTTGCTAGCCATCTTGGGTACTCGACTTCTCTGATCATCTTAGCTTTGAGAAATCTGTCTACTTCTTCCTGGATGATTATGTTCCTCTCCTGCATGAACTTCCGTCTCTTTGAGCAATCTGTCTACTTCTTCTTAGCCAATCAGCACCTTGAGGTCCGGGTTTGAGGGGTCTAATGGTATCTCTTTCAGGTCATGCTTCTTCGCCTCCAGAACCTCACGAGTGTTTCTCTGTAATTGCTATGCCATCTTGGGAGATGTCGACGCCTTCATGGAAGTCATATAACATTCTTTAGCTAATCGCCGATCATCCGAACCTTGACAACTCCCCAGGGTGTCGGCATCTTGACACATTGGTGATAGGTGGATGGTACTGCCTTCATTCCATGGATCCAAGGTCTTCCCAGAATCACATTGTAACATGTTGCACTGTCAATCACGCAGAATCTCTCCATGGAGTTGATACCTTCGACATATACTAGAAGTGTAATCTCACCCACTGTGCTTTTGGTTTCTCCACTGAAGCCCACGAGCACTGAGGTTCTTTTACAATGCTATCTTCATGGATCTTCATTTCTTTCAAGGCATCCAGCATAATGAGGTTCACAGAACTGCGCCCATCTACTAGGATATATCTGACTTTACAATTGGCGATCTGGAGTGCAATGACCAAGGCGTCATGATGAGGGTCCATAACATTATCCCTGTCGCTTTCTTCGAAGGAGATGACATCTTGGGATGTGAGCTGCGACACCTTTGAGGATCTCTCAGGCTTCTCATCCTTAGCTTGCTTGGCAAATCTCTTAGCTGCAGAATAAGAATTACCACAAATATCAGAACCACCACTAATAACATTAACTACCTTTGTTACCGGTGGAGGAGATGGCGGTCTGCTTGCAACGGGCTCTTTATTCTCCGTCTTGGTCTTGCGGTTCCCAAGGAGCTCTTTAAGATGTCCCTTAGTTAACAGGTAACTAATCTCTTTCCTCAAGGCGATGCAATATTCGGTAAGATGTCCAAAATCTTCGTGATAGGCAAACCACTTGGATTTATCCCTCCAGCCGGATGACTTGTCAGTCTTTCGAGGCCACCTTGCTTTATCTCCAAGATTACTCATTGCACACAGGATACCTGAAACATCAACAGAAAAACAATAATAGAAATTTTGGGAGATTCAAAATAGTCATCTTCTCCATCATCTTCCACATAATTGACTTTGTTATGGTCATTTCTGTGGTAGGGTCTGGATCTCGCTTCCGTCTTTGGTGAGACGACTCTATCTTCCTGTCAGGATGGTCATATGATGAAGCCTTGTCAGGATGCTTGGAGTGCTGCACCTTATCCTCTTCCAGCCTAATAAATCTTAAAGCTCGGTTTCGGATATCCTCCATCTTCTTGCACGGGTTCATCACTAAATCTTCATAGTAAGGGGAATCCTTCTTCAAGCCCATTTTGAAAGTTCTGCAGCTATCGCCATGTCCAGGTTGGGGATCTCCGGAACTTCTTTATTAAACATGTTAACATAGTCTTTTAAGGCTTCGGTGGGCTGCTGGTGATACGGTAAAGATCACTGGTGAGCTTCTCAAATTGTCGGCTGCAAGAGAATTGATTGTTGAACATGTTGACAAGTTGAGCAAACGAGCCAATAGAACCAGGAGGTTGACGGATCAGCCATTTCAATGCCGATCCTACCAACGTTGAATCGAACCCTCGACACAAACAGGCCTCATGAAACTGGAGCGGAATGCGAACGATCTCCATCTTTTCTTTGTAGTGGGCGACATGCTCCTCAGGATCAGAACTTCCATCATACAACTTCATGGCAGGAACGCTAAATCCTTTCGGGATGACGACATGCGCAATTGCTGGAGTAAAGCGAGACTGATTGTAACACGTTGGGGAGACCTGCTGGATAGGCGGGGAGACACTTGGCACATTCATAATCATATCTCTCAACTCCTGAAGCTGATTTGCAATGTAGGTACCTGCAAAAGGGTTAGTATCACGAGCAGTATTATCCAAAGCAGAACTAGTATTGAAATTAACAAAAGGATTAGTATTATCTGCAGAGGATGTCAGAACGGTGCTATTAGTGAAGATGGGTCCTTCTGAAAAAGTCATCCTGTAGGCACTGGTGGCTAAGGGTGTCGACATCATCACAGAAGTCGTTATGGGGGGAGAAGACGTCAGGATTGGTGATGACGACATCCTTACAGATGATGCCATCAGAAGGAATTCATTGAAAGTTTGAGAGCTGTCCCCAATGTTGAAATCGAGGACTCTGGGACGGTAAGGAGAGACAGCATCCATTCTTTTGGAGAGCAACTCTTGTTCTTTTTGCACCTTTATCAAGCTTTCGGCTATCAAGGAGGTGCTATTCTGTTGGTGATCCATCAGATTCTTCATCTTAATGATCATGCTCTTGATCTCAAGATCAGGAGATGGCGACATCTGCTTCTTGCCAGAATTCACAGGCGGAGGAGGAGGCAATGTTTCTTGGCCTTCGATTGTTGGCCTGCTACTGGTTTGGGGATTCACATTGCTAGGGATAGGAATGGTTTTGCTGACGACGGAAGTCATAGGTTGGATAGACATGGTAAAAACGTGAGGATTTTAAACCGATTAAAAAACCAATGGCCCCTCGGTGGGCGACAAACTATTTTGGTAAAAAACAATCAACAATGAAGAAATTCAAAATAAAGTTGAGGAAGGTGCCATGGAATATAACCGGTGTGACAATGAAACTAGGATGGCTCGATCATGTAACGAGGAAAACCCTTGAGATAACTATCTCGCCGGCACAAAACCTCGGGAGGTGATTATAAGCACCTACCTTCCCAAACAATAGTATTAATATTTTCTGAGTTACAAAAGATGAAGATATGGCGGGTTACAAAGTGTTTTTGAGCTGTGTGTGAGTAATGCGTGTGTGTATAATGTGTTCCAGCCATAAGCTTTTAAATAGAAAAAATAATGTAGAAGATAACCTAAACCCTAACAAAAGTCGCTAGAATTTCGGCCATGCTATCTTTATCTTGACTTGGTCTCTTCAACCGTTGAAAGGAGCCCATGGAATATGTTTTCCCACGTTCTTTTATTCATGTAATTAAATATAACAGAAATAAATAAATAATAAATTAATTATATAAGTAAATTTTACCTTGTCCACGGGTGTGAAGATGATGACATGCTGGCAATAATTCAAGATGTAGCAATCCGGAATTTACCCACAACAGTTACTAAACTCACATTTGTTACCTAATATGCCTAATTTGCGCTAAAGTGATATAATGTGATTAAGGGTATTTATGTATCAATCTCAACATCTCAATAACTATAAAGTACGTCAAAATATGTTTAACCCCAAAGTTGGGAACCAATCCCACTTTGCACCCTGATTGAAAAGTTGGTCTAAGCAGTGGCGGATCCACGAATAATTCAAAGTGGGTGCACGATGAAACAAAAACACTTGTAGGAATTGAACATGGGTCATTCTGGTGATATGGTGAAGCACTAATCACTATACTACAACAAATTGTGTTAGCCCTCATACGACATGCAAACGATCAATCTCTTTCGCTTTTCTAATGTCTGTTAGTTCTAGGGAGTAAAGAGACAATTTCAAAATTTAAGTACCACTTAGATGCTTTTTGTTTGGGGTGCAAGTGGGAGTGCGTGTATACGTTGGGGGTAAGCGTTTTTGGCTTATAGAGTATTTCTATAACTTTTGTGTTGGGGTTTGATTCCATCTAACTTGGGAAAAATTTAGGGGATCGTACAAAGGGCAAATCGGTAATTCCTGTGATAGATCGAAGGGAGCGACCGCGCCATGAAGAGGGTGCGATCGCGCGGAGTTTCTGGAATTTTGGTACGATCGCGTGCCAGAAGGGGGCGATCGCACGCCTATCCGGATTGGGCCTGTTCAGCGGCAAACTTGGTGCGGGACCAGGGGCGGATTTAGTGTATTAGATGGGGGTGCACATGCACCCGGTCAAGTTCTATTTCTAGTTTTAAAAAATTATAAAAAATGACACTACTTATTTAGTGCACCCGCAGATAAGATTAGTTAATTTTCTCATTTGTTATTGACAGATATTATAATTAGTTCAGTTGGTAAGCTGTTATAGTTTATTACTAAGGACCAAGTTTCAAATCCTGCTAGCTACAAAAAATTTCACATTATTTTTAGCCTCTAATATGAGAAATGAACTCTTTTTCAAAATCTTACTTTTATTCTTTTATCATCATAACTAGTTTTTATTTATTATTCTAGTTAAACTTTTTACCTCTATTATGACAAATGGTTTTTTCTTTTATATATTCTTATTTTGGATTCTTTTGCTCATAATTTTAGCTAATATAAATGAATTTTATTTATTATCTATTACTCCCTCCGTCCCAGGCCAAGAGTCCTACTTTCCCTTTTGGTCCGTCCCAGACCAAGAGTCCCTTTCCTTAAATGGAAAGTTTTTCATATATTTATACCCTTATCATCTCCATATATTTACAAAAAAACCATTACTATTCCTCCCACTCATTCTCTCTCCTATTAAATATTTTTAACTTTTACATTCTCTCTCCTATTCCCAACCACACATTTAACTTTTACATTCTCTCTCCTATTCCCTACCACACATTTAACTTTTACATTCTCTCTCCTAAAATTTTCTACCCACTTTAAAAAAAATTCTTAAGAAGCGTGAAATCCCCCCGAGGACCCTTGGTCTGGGACGGAGGGAGTAATTTTTTCATCGTTTATTGTTTGTAAAAATAAGTATGTTCGAAACATATAAGAAAAAAAATTACAATATTAAGTTCAAGAAATGCTTCAAAAAATGATGTCATCATTAAAACAACAATAATGTAAATATCATTTTTTTTACTTTTTCATGACATAAACTTACTCCAAGTAAACAATAAGAAGAAAACGGTGGATTAAAAATTAGCATATGTTAATAATTAACTTATGTTTTAAGTTAGGGAATTTGCCCCATAAGTTCCTTTTGGAACAAATCACTTCCCACTAAGTTTCTCATTTTATTAAAATGTCCCATAAGTTCTCATGTTGTATTATGTATAATACAACATTTAGTTATGCAGTAGTTTAAAATCATAATACTGCATCCGCACCACCGCTCCGCCACGCCCCGCCCACGCCGTTCGCTATCGCCACATGCCGGATTTCGGTCAATTTTCGCCGAAATCCGGTCAATTTTCACCGAACGCAATTTTGGCCGGAATCCGGCCGCCGATCGCCGGAATCCGGTCGCCGGAGGTCTGAATCTGGTCGCCGGTCCATGGGCTTCGGACTCCGGTGACCGGCGGCCGCCGGAATGCAGTATTATGGCCTTAATTGATGTTGTATTTTCGAAACATTATACAACATTCATAATACAACATTAAAAGGAACTTATTGAGCATAGATTTAAAAAAAAGGAACTTATGGGGCAATGACCCTTTAAGTTATGCATTATAATTTACTCGCGTTTAAAAAAAATAGTTTGTACTTTTATAGTGTAAATTGTGCACCTGCTGTCAAAGCATCCTAGATCCGCCACTGTGAGGGACTCTAAAACCTTGCAGGGTTAGGAATAGGCAGTATAAATAAACCCTATTCCCTAACAGTTTTGATGGTTGTAATCCTAGTGTGATAGAGATCAATAATTCTAGGTGTTCCAAGGGTTTTCTTGTCTCTCTGTTTTTCTAGATCTAGGGTTTGCACAGTTGCGAATTCTTGTGATCAAGAAGTTCTTGCATTAGATTAGAGATTGTATTTGGTGATTTCTAGTTGATAATAATCTTCTTGCCCTCTGCTTGTGGACGTAGCCAAGTTGGTGAACCACATATATTGTTGTGTTGTGTGATTGGTTTATTTTTATCTTCTACATAGATCTGGTATACCAAAATTGTATCACAGCCGGTCAGGTTGATAAAGGTATAGGGGTTTTCAGCTGCAAAAGAAGATGGGATCAGGAATTGAATCACCAGTTGACAAGTTTAATGAGAATAATAGTTTTTCTCTTTGGCAGATCAAGATGAATGCCTTGTTGAGAGACAAGGGTTTATGGGCTTCGGTGACTGCTGTAATCAGGAATTGTCAGGATTCAAGGGGCAATGCGGTAGCAGGTTCCATAGGTGTTGTAGCGGCTGCAACAGCAGAGGGTTCGGGGAAGGCAGCTGAGAAGGAAACAACAGATCTGATCACACTAGATGAGAGGGTCCACTCTAAAATCATCAGGTGCTTAAATGATGATGTTCTAGCGGATATTTCAGATACTGATTCTGGAGGTGCTATGTGGCTTGCGTTGGAAGATATGTATCTGAAATGATCATTGACCAACAAGTTGTATCTGAAGCAGAAGCTGTATTCTCTCCTAATGATGAAAGGTACGCCCATTAGGGATCATATAGATCGGTTTACACCTTTATTACTTGAGTTTTGTAATATTGATGTTAAGGTTGAAGATGAGGATGTTGCTCTTATGTTGTGTGTTTCCTTACCATTGTCATATGAGGGATTTATGGATTCCTGCATTAATGGTAAGGATACGGTTACTTTGGAAGAGGTTAAGAATAATCTCAAGACCAGAGATCTGCGCCGCAAGGCGAGCGGTTTATCTACAGAATCTCAGTCAGCTGGTTGCAAAAGGCAATAGGGGCCAAGGTAGGAGAAACAAGGGTTTTTCTAAAAGGGGCCCAAGATATGGAGATGTCTGCAGTTACTGCAAGGAAAAGGGGCATTGAAAACGTGAATGTCCCAGGTTGAATAAGAGCGAGCAATTTGGGTCTACTGCAGCTATGACAGAAGACGATGAGGAGGACTATGCCCTAGTAACCGAAGAAGACAAAGGTATGATAGATACATGGATTCTTGATTCTGGGACTTCTTATCACATGTGTTCACGCAAAAAATGGTTTGCAACGTATGAGAAAATGGAACGGGGTGATATTTATATAGCTAACGGTTCAGTCTCCAAGGTAGTTGGCATGGGTTTTATCGGGGTGCGAACTTTGGGTGGTAAGTTTTTTACATTGAAAAGGGCTAGATATGTTCCTGAAGTAACGAAGAATCTGATATCGCTTAGTCGGCTAAACAAGATGGGATAAAGTTTCAAAGGTGAAGGTGAAGCACTAAATGTCTATAGGGATTCGAATGTAATTTTAAAAGGGGTAAAACAAGGTTCCTTATATGTCCTCCAAGGTTCTACGATTTTGGGTTTGGTTGTCGAGCATCGTACAACATAGAGTATGGTTGAGACACATCTGAAATAAGCATGTTACATGGCTTCGTGTGGGGAGGTTGACAAACAGGTAAAGCAACAAGTTACTCAAGGTGGAGTTGAACTGGGCAAGCCACGGTTAGTAAGTCAACGCACAGAATTAGAAAGCGGGGAAGGAATCGAGGAAAATGTACATACCATCCGGGATTCCACGGATATGGCCGTTTCATTTGTTTGGGTTGGCAAGATCCAATTTTGACTGGATTTACCCAATTGGTGGTTGGGGAAATTTTGAGTGCCTAATGCAGTGGCACATTTGGGTGTCTTAGAGACACATTGGTGTGCTCGACGCAGCACAGTCTGGGTGTCCAGGGGATACATTAGGGTGTCTGGTAAGACACGCTTGTTTACTTGTTGAACGGGTCTGATCAGCTGTTGCAGCAAGTGTTTTGGTGTTCGGATTTTGAATAACACATTTAGGTGTCTAGGAAGATACATTTTTGGCTATTCGAAGGATAAGTTTGGTGTTTGGCATAACACATCTGAGACAGAGGGGAGTTCTGGTTTGTGATCGGGAGGTTAGATGTCAAGGTGGAGATTTGTTGGGTTTGATACCATTTAACTTGGGAAAAAATTAGGGGATCGAACAAAGGCCAAATCGGTAATTCCTGTGACAGATCGAAGGGAGCGACTGCGCCTTGAAGAGGGCGCGATCGCGCAGAGTTTCTGGAATTTTGGTGAGATCGCGCGCCAGAAGGGGTCGATCGCGCACCTTTCCGGATTGGGTCTGTTCAGCGACAAACTTGGTGCGGGACTCTAAAACCCTGCAGGGTTAGGAATAGGATGTATAAATAAACCCTATTACCTAGCAGTTTTGATGGTTGTAATTCCTAATGTGATAAAAATCAATAATTATAGGTGTTCAGGGATTTTCTTGTCTCTCTGTTTCTTTAGATATAAGGTTTGCACAGTTGTGAATTCGTGTGATCAAGAAGTTCGTGCGTTAGATTAGAGATTGTATTTAGTGATTGTCAGTTGATAATAATATTCTTGCCCTCTGCTCGTGGACGTAGACAAGTTGGTGAACCACATATATCATTGTGTTGTGTGATTGATTTATTTTTGTCTTTTACATAGATCTGTTATAACATTTTGTATTCCAAAAATGTCCCATGTTGGTATATTAATTACTCCCTCCATCCCAAAATGAATGTCCAAATTTATCCTTGATATTCATTTTGGTACGGGAGGGTGTATAAAATTCTAATAACATAGTTGTTACAAGATGCTCTTCCAAAAGAGTGCAGGACCATTGAGTACAAGAATATTTTTTTTCGATTCACTATGTCCCCGGAAACAAGCTACTATGTTGTACACGTGCTGCAAGCTTAAGATTCCATCCCAAGCTCAAATTCGTTAAAATCTTTCAAGATAATGAAAAATAGTTTAATAATGCCTATAATAATTGAGGACTTAGTTGAAAGATGAATCAAGTTTGTTTTATAATGCCAAAATAAAAAAAGACTTTTGAGGTGTTTCTCAATTTTCATTGTAATAAATTATAAACCTCTCAATCAGTGCAGTATGTACACAACAAATGGAAGAGACTGCAACTAGAAGATGTTGGAAATTAAATTATAGCACCACAGATTAAATAGACAATTTAATCAACAGTAGGGGATTTATTGATCAAGTCAAGAACGTACCAATAAGCCAATAGCAAAACCGAAAGCAAGGAACAGGATCAGGAAAACAGACAGAAACAATAAAACAAACGATTAGAAAACTTATCGTGATTTGATCGAGACGCCTTAGGAAGACTGTCCTAAGAGAAAATATTACCCCCAATTGGTGCAACTCAGGTACAGGCAAATTTCTCCGAGGATAAAACGATCACGGATTACGTACCACAAAGCAGCACACAGGTAGGTAATCACCGGCGGTCCTATCTCAGTCGCCTTGAATCTCACGAACTAATCTCTATGAACGGGAGTAATTTAGCAATGAATTAAAGCAAGAGAATTGTGTTTCTCTTCAATATTTCAGGTACCAAAACGGCTGGGAGGAAGAGAGTATTTATACATAAGGTAAACTAGGGTTTTAGGGCTTAAAAAGACCTAAAACTGATCCAATTCGGCCCAGGAAAAACACCAGAAACGACGTCAGTGCGGCCGCCCTCGAGGCTTGCGCGACCGCGCTAACCTCCAGCAATATTTGGAGAACTCTCGGCCCTTAAGCGCGGCCGCCCTAGGCCTAAGCGCGACCGCTCTCCATGGCAGAAACTCCAACGTGTTTTTCCCTTGGCCAAAAATCAGTTCAAGTCCAAGACACTCCAAGGTCATGGATCCATGAACTTCATACCACATATACTAAATATTCCAACAATCCCCCACAAGTTCATAGAAATATGATGTGTACAGATTGTCCATTGCCATGCTTTCAATAATGGTACCTTCCGGCTTGAACCACTACCTATGTTATCCAACGCAAACCTCCACAGGACCAGATGAACGGGTGTCTTGAATCTGATGCCTTTGGATGTAGAGGCCTTTGCTGGTAACAAACACGACAAAAGCTATGATAGGCCCTCTATCGAACACTTGACGCTTATAATCCATACGTCCCGATCCTCTATCATGAGTGCTTTCAAGGAATAACCCAAATTCCTCTAGTTGCGGCCAAGAACAACACTCACTTAGCTGGGCATATCAGAAGATGTACTGCTAGCATCTTGTCTAAAAGACTTGATCCCATTCAAAGTTCCAAACTTTTACTTTATTAGCAGCAACGAGCACCTCTAGGCTATTCAGGGGATAGACTCAGACATGTAACATGTCAATCTATTATTAGGTGCTCCGACTCACCCCACAGCTTGTTATTACCACATTGAATCTCCTTTGTGGGATCTCCACTCAGGTAGATTGGATTGCCACTGCGTTTGAATCAGACGGGGTTCAGACCCATCCCTAACCTAGATTTTTGAACTAGAGCAAATTCTAGCCCTTTGGTTAAAGGATCAGCTGTGTTATCCTTGGTACTAACATAATCAACAGCTATCACCTTCCGAGCCACAAGATCCCTTATAGATTTTAATCTAATTTTGATGTGTCTCCTAGTTTTACAGTTGTACTTGACACTTTTCAGTTTCTCAATTGTGGCAGTGTTGTCACAATGTACAGAGATAACAGGCATGGGCTTACTGACCATGGGCAACTCAGACATAAGTCCTCGAAGCCATTCAGCTTCCAATCCAGTAGTGTCAAGGGCAACTAATTCGGCCTCAAATGTAGACCTAGACAGCAGAGTTTGTTTGGTCGACCTCCAAGCGACTGCAGCTCCGCCTAAGGTGAAAACATACCCCGTACAGCCATAACATCCGGAGTTATAGGCAATCCAGCTTGCATCACTATATCCTTCAAGAACAGAAGGATATCTCCCGTAATGAAGCCCAAGGGAAATCGTTCCCTTCAAGTACTTGAGAACTCTATCAAGAGCTTCCCAATGTGCTTTGCTTGGACATTGAGTATATCTAGCCAACCTAGTAACCGAGTAGGATATATCCGGTCTAGTATAATTGGCAAGATAAATCAAACTTCCAATAATCTGAGAATATCTCAACTGAGCCATCGGTACTCCACTTTCATTCTTGGTAAGTGCAAATGAAGGATCATATGGAGTCTTAGCTACTTTGCAATTCTTATAACCAAATTTCTCAATTACACTTTCGGTATAATGAGATTGCGATATGGTTATGCCACTAGTTGAACGAGTCAACTTAAGGCCAAGAATCACACTAGCTACTCCCATATCCTTCATCTCAAACTTACTTTTCAAGAATTCCTTAGTAGTATCAATTATCCTCATATCCGTTCCAAACAACAGAATATCATCGACATACAGACATAAGACAATACTACTATTACCAATACTCTTGCTATAAACACACTTATCAAACTCATTAGTAACAAAGCCAAACGATGAGACAATTTTATCAAATTTCTCATGCCACTGCTTAGGGGCTTGTTTGAGTCCATACAAGGACTAAACAAGTTTACAAACCTTTCTCTCATTGCCAGAGGCCTCAAAACCTTCAGGTTGATCCATATAAATTTCTTCCTCTAGATCGCCATGCAAGAAAGTTGTCTTAACATCCATCTGATGGATAGGAAGATCATATACAGAGGCCAATGCGATAAGCATTCGGATTGTAGTCATTCTAGCAACTGGCGAATAGGTATCGAAATAGTCTATTCCCTCAATTTGCTTGAATCCCTTAGCCACTAACCTAGCCTTAAACTTGTCAACGGTTCCATCCGGTTTCAGTTTCCTTTTGAAGACCCACTTACATCCTATCGTGCTACAACCAGGAGGGAGATCGACCAATTCCCATGTCCCATTAGAGATAATAGAATCCATCTCACTCTTAACACCATCCTTCCACTGCTTGGCATCAGAAGTAGCCATAGCAGCTTTGAAGGTTAGAGGATCACCCTCGACATTGTAAGTGATGAAATCACTTCCAAAATCCTTGGTGGTCCTTACCCTTTTGCTCCTTCTTGGTTCAATCTCATCGTCAGAATGAGTTGCACTGGAATCAACCCCCACATTTGTCGGCTCCTCTACTTGAGCAGAATGGAATTAGTGGTTGGGTTAGATTCCTTAGGAAGTCCGTCCTTCATAGGAAACACATCCTCAAAAAATGTTGCATCACGTAACTCAACTATAGAGTTCACATCTATGCCGTAAATTTCAGATTTTATAATAAGAAATCTCAATGCATAACTTGTTTCGTATAACCTATAAAGATAGCATCAACAGTTTTAGGTCCAAGCTTTTTCCTTTTATGTGCGGGTACAAGTACCTTTGCAAGGCACCCCCACACTTTTAAGTGTTTCAAGCTAGCCTGTCGACCTCTCTAAAGTTCAAACGGACTTTCCTTTCTATGTTTAGGAGGGACTCTATTCAGAATATGGCAAGCCATATTCAAAGCCTCTCCCCACATATATTTGGGCAGTCCAGAACTTATGAGTAAACTGTTAATCATATCGCAAGGGTTCTATTCTTACGTTCAAAGAACACCATTTGATTGAGGGGTGTAGGGAGGAGTCTCTTCATGTACTATTCCGTTTTCTTGGCAATAGTACATGAAGGGGTTTGACTCATATTCACCTCCTCTATCAGACCTTAACCGTTTAAGTTTCTTGCCGGTTTGTGTTTCTGCTTCATTCTTAAATATAATGAATTTATCTAATGCTTCATCCTTAGAATTAAGCAGATAGACATAACAGTATTTACTAGCATTATCAATAAAGGTGAGAAAGTATTCCTTTTATCTTTGGTCAACACGCCATTAAATTCACAAATATCAGTATGAACTAAATCTAGAATTTCAGAATTTCTCACAACCGACTTAAACGGACCTTTTGTAGATTTAGCTTCAACACATAGATGACACTTAGAATTCTTATCAATAGCATGTTTAGGAATAATATCTAAATTCATCATTCTTTTCACAGAATCATAGTTAATATGTCCTAAACGACCATGCCAAACATTTGAAGATTCAATAAAATAAGAAACAGGATAATCAATAGAACTAAAATTATTGTGCGAAATAACATCAGTTTCAACTCTAATTTTAAATAAACCATCCGAGGAATAACCTTTCCCTACAAAACTACCAGAATCCAAAATTATGACCTTATTACATTTAAATGAAATCTCAAATCCTTCCCTAACTAGACTAGAACCACTAATAATGTTGCAACGAATATCAGGAACGTGATACACTCGATGCAAGGTAAGAATGCGCCCATTAGGAAACTTCAGGTCCACGCGTCCAGTCCCAAGCACCTTTGCAGCACTAGAGTTCCCCATCGTCACTGATCTACCACGCTCAGGCTGGTAAGACACAAATAGCAATTTATCGCACAAACGTGCACATTTGCCCCAGTCAACTAGCCACTCGTTGGGTTCATAGACAGTAAAGATTTCAAGATAAGAAGTTACATACTTTGTAACATTGCAGGTCGAGCGTCAACTCCGGGTGCGTCGAGTCGGGATCATCATAATCCTTCGGACCCAACACCATGTTGACAAAGCAGGATGGTCATCAGCAGAGCCTTGTGGTCCTTTTCCTTTCTTGGACGGGCAGTCCCTAGAAAAGTATCCACCTTCTCCCACAATTCCAAGCGATTCTGTTTTGCTTTTGGCTTTCTAAAGTTATTTTTCTTAACTTTAAGTTTATCATGGTTTTCTTTATCCTTAGAGTGAGTTTTCACACCTTTTCCTTTAAACTTGCTTTTACCAGTTACCATATTAGTAGCAGCCTCTCCACAGTACGCTAGGTTGGTTACCGTTATGCACCTCCTGAATCGCAATTGCATTCATCAACTCATTGAGTGTCAAGCTTCCAGTACGATGCTTGAGGGTCATACCGAATTCCCCCCAAGATCGAGGAAACTTCTCAATAATAGCCATGACAGCGAACTTATCAGGAAGTCCCATGTCAGCATCCTTGAGTGATTGCAAAATGATTTGGAGTTTGTGCACTTGATCGGTAGCCGACATTCCCTCACTCATGTGATAATTCAGGAACTTTCCCACTTGGTACTTTTCCACACCGGAGTCATCGGTGCTGTACTTCATGGAAAGCGATTCCCACAGTGACGCAGCAGTGAGAGGAGAAGAACAATAAACATCAAAGAGTGCATTCGACAAAGCTGACATAATGCATCCTCGAACAACATCATCCTGCTCCTTCCACAGTTTAACAGCAGCCACACTAACTGGATCATCGCCATTCAGAGCGGGACATTTGGATGACAAAGATACCGTACATGCTCTTAATTGACAGCCAGATCTTCATGCGTTCAGACCAACACATGAAGTTCTTGCCATCGAACTTCTCCGGAAGATCGGAGGTGTCAACTAGGGACTTAAAGGGAGAGCTAGAGGAACTACCAGACATGATCAAATAAAAACTATTTTCTCTTAGACTGTTGAAAATTAAATTATAGCACCACAGATTAAATAGACAATTTAATCAACAGTAGGGGATTTATTGATCAAGTCAAGAACGTACTCAATAAGTCAATAGCAAAACCGAAAGCAAGGAACAGGATCAGAAAATGTACGAAACAATAAAACAAACGATTAGAAAACTTATCGTGATTTTATCGAGTCGCCTTAGGAAGACTGTCCTAAGAGAAAATATTGCCCCCAATTGGTGCAACTCAGTGCATGTGCAAATTTCTCCGAGGATAAAACGATCACGGATTACGTACCACAAAGCAAAGACACAGTAGGTAATCACCGGCGGTCCTATCTCAGTCGCCTTGAATCTCACGAACTAATCTCTATGAACGGGAGTAATTTAGCAATGAATTAAAGCAAGAGAATTGTGTTTCTCTTCAATATTTCATGTACCAAAATGGCTGGGAGGAAGAGAGTATTTATACATATGGTAAACTAGGGTTTTAGGGCTTAAAAAGACCTAAAACTGATCCAATTCGGCCCAGAAAAAACACCAGAAACGACGTCAGGGCGGCCGCCCTCGAGACTTGCGCGACCGCGCTAACCTCCAGCAATATTTGGAGAACTCTCGGCCCTTAAGCGCGGCCTCCCTAGGCCTAAGCGCGGCCGCTCTCCATGGCAGAAACTCCAACGTGTTTTTTCCTTGGCCAAAAATCAGTTCAAGTCCAAGACACTCCAAGGTCATGGATCTATGAACTTCATACCACATATACTAAATATTCCAACAGAAGAAACATTATAATAATGAAAGCAGAAACTCTTAACCTTTAATGGATAAAAGTTATTTAATGAGCTTGGGTTTCCCTTCACAAATTAGCCAAACAATATGGAGAGTTAATGCAACTTAAGTTTGGCTCAAGACCAGTTGTTGTTGCCTCATCTTCTGAAGTGGCTAAGCATTTCTTGCAAACAAATGATCGCATTTTCGCTTCCCGGCCAGCCACTGCAGCTGGAAAGTACATAACTTACAATTATTGCAACATAGCATGGGCTCCCAACGGACCCTTTTGGTGACAAGGCCGGAAAATATACCTCACGGAGCTATTTAGCTCAAAGAGAATGGATTTCCTATTGGAATTTTGGTTTTGGAAAAATGAGGTTTGACTGACTTTTGACCAAGAATTCCATAAGGTTTCATTTTAGGAAAATGAAAATTGATTGCATATTAATAATCTATATTTGGAGTAGATTAATTTGATATATTTACTTTCTCAAAACAAATTTGTGTGAATGAGAAATTAAATGCTAAAAGTATGCAAAATGA
The DNA here is from genome assembly GCA_022495995.1 of Adenophora triphylla var. japonica. Lineage (NCBI taxonomy): Eukaryota > Viridiplantae > Streptophyta > Magnoliopsida > Asterales > Campanulaceae > Adenophora > Adenophora triphylla. The sequence continues at coordinate 345,717 of JAFEMH010000902.1, forward strand.
AATGGGTTTATGAAGACTTTATGGGATATGAAAGAGTTATCCCACATTGCTTTAAGAAGGAACGTAATGCTTGTTTTTAAGTGGAACCATCCAAGGAATGAGTCATCAAGTTGTTATCTCATTGGACCAACCAAGTGAACCATTGGGCCATCCATACAATTAGTGGCCCAATAGTGCTAATTTTGGACTAGCTTCGAATTGGCACATGAATCGCGAAGATTACGAAGGGCGGAATGGGCAGTTTAGGGCGCACATTTGCACTTCGCATCGGTCGCTGGGAGCTGTGGAAACTTAAACTTTTGACGAAATTCAGCTCGATGGTGGTTCATGTGGGTTGATGATTTGGTTCCGACTAGGCTCGTTGGGCTGGTCCAAGATTGTGGGCGCTTGGGTGGGTCCAGTTGGAATGGGCCGCTGCTAAGGGATGTGGCAGTTGGATTGGGTAAATGGGCCTAGGCCCATAGAGGATGGAGACCGTTCGGCTTAGGCCATGGGTTCGAACAGGCTGCTGATGGGCAAGGGCGCGACCCGCGTCTGTTTGAACAGACGGGTCGGGCTGCTGGGTCGAACCAGCAGATCTCCACCCTTCATCCACGATATGATCCAAGGGATGAGATTCACCAGTGCAATTTTTGCCTATTCTAAAAAAGCACCCAATCTCTTCATAAACTATATAAACCCCTCACCAGATTGGCTTTACTCACAAAAAAAAAAGATCACACAATTCACTCTCTCTTCACATCTGAATTAGAGAAGCACATATCTAACTGAGTTCACGAACTCAATTAAATATTTAATTGAATTATGGTATTCAATCACAGAATTCCAAGAAATTCTAATGACATCTGTTAGAAGATAGATCATCTTGTTGCATAAGTCTTCTTCAAAGTCTGGAAGTGTCAAACACAATTGCGTTTGCCGAGTTATTGACTTTAAGTGCTGCTGTCAATAATAATAAGTCGTTTTATCTTGAGAGAAGATTGCCACCTGAAACCGTTAGCACCAGTGCGGGGCAATATCTTCTTGCGAAAATTGTGTCCAACACAAGACTCGACTTCCTATATTTATTCGGTTTTATTTAATTTCCGCATTTATTATTTATGTCTATTCCCTGCCCTGTTAATTATTATTATGGTTAATTTATTATTTATCATTTTGTTAATTTCAAGAAAGCCTTATTTATTGTTACATACAATTTTCATAACAATCGCAAGAAAATAGTTACGTTTTCTTGATTTTATGACAAACATGAGCCAATGATGATGGACAACGGAAGGACATGATCGTTAGAGAATTAACGAAAAGAATGACGGTTTACAAGGAAGGATAATTAGAAAAGCATTGGAAGCTAACTAGAAGATAACGAGAAGGACAACAATAATCACGCAAGTGATTCAAGATATTTGTTGACACAAGGAACAGACTTCAAAGGTGGGAACAAAAGATGTTATACATGTAGACCACTCTCAGTCTGATGTAGAAGAAGATTACATGGCCATCCGGGATGACCACCCTCTGTCTATCTGAAGATATTCGTAGAAAGAGATAACCCTGCTATCCGGGATGACTAGCCAGATCTACAAAAATAGATAACCGAAGAGGCCTGGGATCATAGAAATCTCATATGTAGAATGTACATATTGAGTGGGCCAAGTAATGTCGTTACCGAAAGAAATGTCTCGTGGAGATAGCCAAAGAGTTTTGGAACTCTTTGGAACGAACCTTTAAGGTTCAAGAAACCAGTTCCAAGATTTGATGCAGATGTGGTAAACTCCGATCACTTAGCAAGAGATTGTCATATTCAAAGAAGGAAAATGGACAACATGAATCAAAGCCAATGTCAACAAAAGGTTGAATAGCCTTGATTGAGAATTAATGGGGTTTGATGCCAACTTAGCAAGTTGAAGGTCAACCCAAGAGAATGGTGGATAGACACTGGAGCTAGAGCTACCAACCATATATGTGCTGATAAAGAGAGATTCTCATCATACACTCCTTTCATTGGAAGGAAGGTGTAAATGAGAAACTCTACCACTTCCAACGTTGTGGGACTTGGAAGGGTTGTGCTAAAGATGACTTCAGACAGAGAACTGGCTCTTGTGAATGTGATGCATGTCCCAGACATTCGCAAGAACCTAGTTTCCATATCAATGTTGAGCAAGGCTGGATTTAGACAAGTGTTTGAGTCAGATAAAATTGTATTGACCAAGAAAAAAAATTTATTTCTTGGTAAAGGGTACCTTGCCTAGAGGCAAAGAACATCGGTGTTTCTTATGTTTATCTTTTGGAAGGTTCTAATTTATGGCATGATAAATTAGGTTACGTGAATTTCAATACAATTAAGACGTTAGTGAGTCAAGAATTAATTTTTATGAATAAATTCGATTCAACTGACAAGTGTGAAATTTGCGTGGAAGCTGAAATGACTAAGTCATCATTTTCTTCAGTAATAAGAAACACGACACCTCTTGAGTTAGCTCACACAAATAATTGTGATCTAAAGTTAGTGCAAACTCAAGGTGGGAAAAAGCATTTAATTACTTTATAAACGGTTGCATAAGATATTGCTATAAATATCTCTTGATAAGAAAGGATGAAGCCTTGGAGGCTTTCCAGACTTATAAGAGTGAAGTTGAGAATCAACTTAATATAAAGATTAAGAAGATTCAAAGTGATAGATGAGGAGAATATGTTGCTCTGTTTGAAGACTTATACACCTCAAATCTAACGGAGTAGCTAAACGCAAGAATCACACTCTTAAGGAAATGATGAATGCAAGGTTCAGGCTTAACCAACAAATTGTGGGTGTAGCAATACTCTCGTCGAACTACATTTTTAATAAGATACCGAAGAAAGGAATTGACAAAACTCCTTATGAATTATAGGATAATTGTAAGCCGTTTTATAAATACCTTAAAATGTGGGGGTACACCTCAAATGTGGGGGTACGGGCTAAAAGTAAAAGTACTTAAGCTAAAGGCGAGGAATTAGATATTCCTTTAGATTATATTTCATTGAAATGAAATATATAAGTTCTAGAAAGAGAACTTATGAAAGTGCAAATAGTTCATCTTAAAGAAGACGAACCTAGGCACATTTTGTGGACAAAAGAAGCTAGTCTTTCGGTCCTAATTTTCTATGATAGAAGATTAAACGAAAACTGTTAGAGAAAGTTATTAACAGTTAAATGAATAATTCATCATATGTACAATATTTGTAAGTTGGTTGATCTCCCTCCAGGATGCAAAACGTTAGGTTGCAAATTGGTCCTTAAAGGAAAATATTGAAAGATGAATCTATAAAAGGAAAACTCTTGAAAGATAGGTCTTGGAAAGGTAGACTTTCAAGAAGTGTAGTCAAGGGAGTCATAAATCAAAAGATAGATTTCTTAAGGAAAATAATCTTGAGAAATAAACTCTGATGAGACGGATTTGTGAATCTGAAAAGGCAGATCTATTGACAAATGAATCTCGAAAGATAGACTCTCGAGATATAGAATCTGAAGAGATAGATTCTTAAAATGATAGACTCTTTAAATGGTAGATTCAAGAGAGTTAGATAAATTCTCATGAGATATACTCTCGAATAAGTAGATTCTTGAGAAGTCTAAAGAAGGTAGATTCTTGAGAGGTAGACCCTGTAAAGTTGATTCTTAAGAGGCATACTCTAAAAGGTAGACTCAGAAAGTCAGACCACTTAGAGATGTTGACAAATCGAGAAGTCAGACCTATACAGAGATGCTGACCACTCAAAGAAACTGACCGCTAAGAGAATTGATCACTCAAAAGACTAATCATCCTAGAAAGACTAAAAGTCTAAATGGAATAGTAATCAATTATGGTACATGGTGTACATAAATATATGCTCGTGATTACGAATTACAATACATTAGATATTCAATAGTATGAAAAGGATATACTAATTGAATATCAGACACAAATAAACTCCAAAGTGAAAATGTGTTCACAATTGATGAAGGAGCGGTGTCATTGTAGTCTTCCAAGACAACATGGATAACTCGATTTAATAAGGAATCTGAGTTAATAGTTTTAGACAACGCTTAAGGAAAGCTGATTGGTCTAATAAATTCTTGGAAAAGATTCCTTATTGGAATAAGTCTATGCCTACGTGTCTTAAAGCATTGTGACGACAATGAGAAATAGGAAAAGGCATAAAATAGTATGGTAAGTCTAGACATAATGTTCAAAAGACATAATACCATAAGACAATTGATCTCAATTAGGACTATCACATATCAGATAAGTGAAGTCAAAATCAAATCCGCATACCAATGGGAATGAATAGGAGATCAAATTGTTTGGTAAGGGGAATGAGGTTAAAACCCACACAAACAAAGAAATCCATAGTGGACACTCAACCTTGAGAAATGGAGATCTCAGGCCCTTGGTTCAATGAGATAACTAAATTATGGATATTCTAATAGTGCACTTGAAACCTATTATAACCTATTCTCGGAAGCCATCAAGTGCTAAAAGTAAAATCCTGATGACTTGTGGTGAGGGTATGCTTAAAGCTTTTAATGATTCCTATACCTAAGTGGTGGAGTATAGCAAGTTACTCTTTATAAGAGATCACCTATATAAGTGAAAAGTAATAAGGCCGCTTCAAATGAAACACTTATGAAATCAAGCACGGTCCAAGGTCAAAATGGACAAAAACGTGAGAACAAAACGTGCTAGAGCTATTATTGTGTGAGTACTATTGTCTTGGTATATAGTATACAATAACCGGTTTAAAGCATAGCGCTACTGAATGGCTAGTATATCTGATAGTATTTCACTAGGGGAGGTTCAAGGCCACAAGCTACCTATCGCGACACAATAAGGGTTGGCCGAAACTTCCATACCAGTCTGCATTCATGCATGCATTTAATTTGTCATTCATGCGGGGGATTATTGGAATTTTGGTTTTGGAAAAATGAGGTTTGACATACTTTTGACCATGAATTCCATAAGGTTTCATTTTAGGAAAATAAAAATTGATTGCATATTAATAATCTACATTTAGAGTAGATTAATTTGATATATTTACTTTCTCAAAACTAATTTGTGGTGAATGAGAAATTAAATGCTAAAAGTATGCAAAATGAAATGGGGTTATGAAGAGTTTATGGAATATGAAAGAGTTATCCCACATTGATTTAAGAAGGAACGTAATGCTTGTTTTTAAGTGGAACCATCCGAGGAAGGAGTCATCAAGTTGTTGTCTCCTTGGGCCAACCAAGTGAACCATTGGGCCATCCATACAACCAGTGGCCCAATAGTGCTAATTTTGGATTAGCTTCAAATTGGCACATGAATCGCGAAGCGCACGAAGGGCAGAATGTGAAAAGAAAGAAGGCTCTGTCCAGAATGTTTGATAGGTTTCATGATCATGTGATTAATGAGCATTGAGCAAGGAGGCAAGTTACATGGACATAATTTGTAGCCAAGGATATGGTGGATTTACTCCTCCAGCTGTTTGACGACCCTAATCTTGAAATTAAGATCAGTTCTGATGGTGTAAAGGGGTTTATGCAGGTTAACTTGCTTGCTTTAGTTTTCATATATATATGTATATATATTCTGATAAATCACATTTTTGCGCCTTCAAATATGTTGAGTTTTTTATTGTGTTCACTCATGGTCAGGACCTAATAGCTGGTGGAACAAACACTTCAGCAACAACTGTGGAATGGACAATGTTTGAACTCTTGAAACAACCACATCTAATCAAGAAGGTAACAGGAGAGCTCGATGAAGTAATTGGAAGAGACAGATGGGTCGAAGAGAGAGATTTTCCGCAACTTCTTTACATGGATGCAATTTTAAAAGAAACCATGAGGCTGCACCCTGTGGCTGTGCTTTTAGCACCACACTTTACACTTGAAGATTGCAAAGTAGCCGGATATGATATATATAAAGGAACTACAATGTTCATAAACTCGTGGAGCATTGGGCGTGACCCTCAAATTTGGGATGACCCAGAAATGTTCCAACCAGAGAGGTTTTTAGGGAAAGTAATTGATGTTAAGGGATAAAATTTTGAACTCTTACCGTTTGGATCAGGTCGTAGGATGTGTCCAGGCTACCCCCTTGGATTAAAGATGATACAATCAAGTTTGGCCAACTTGTTGCATGGTTTTAATTGGAAATTACTTGAAAATATGAAGGTAGAGAAACTTAGCATGGTTTTAGTTGTTATCCTTTTTATTTCTTAGTATAAAAAGCTAGTTAAACACATGGAATTAACACACACTCACGCTTGATAATTCTCTCGGTACTCACACTTACAATCCTACCTTAACTTTTAATAAAATATCATTATTCCGAGGATTTGTGCCGGCGAACAAGTTGTTAAAGGGCTTTCCTCGTTAAATACATTGTCACAATATCTTGAATTCCAAGTTCTATATTCCATTGTGCCCAATATCAGTAACCTTTGTTGAATTGCTTAAATTTGACCAAAACTATTTGGCGCCGTCCGTGGGAACATTGGTCTTTTAGCTTCTTGTTAATTGAGGATGAGCCTGCAAACTACTGGAGTCTTCTCCATCGGAAGTCATATCAGAGGAGCTGGGGGCAAAACTGAGCCTATCTGAATCACTTCTGGAGCTACAACCCAGAATGTAAACACCACTATACCACCTGGGTTTAGCCAGTCACATGCTGGTGTGACCGTTGGAGCAACTATTGAAATCCCGGTGGATATAGCGAGCAACTTAACCAGCATGATGAACAGCGTGAGCAACCAGCTACTAGTTCAACAGGACACTTCTACCATGTTGATCAACACTGTCCCTAGGTTGCAGCGTGATGTCAATACTCTGCAAGTTGGGTCTTCTAGTTCTCGACATAATGCAAGCCCAGTGTCTTTCAGCCTACGAATCACAGCCTAGGCTCTACCTTGCTTTTTCCTTTACAACCAAGGCCACTAACCTTTGCTGGAGATTCAGGTGCACTCAACGACAGAGGATTCATACCTATGGATAGCGCCGTGTAAATAGACAGTCTGGTTGTCCATCCTAGGGAGAATATCTTCCCAATTCCTGGGTCCTTCACAACACCTTCGTCCAAACCAGCAGGGAGTGTTAACCCTCAACTTGATAATATAGTTAATTATGGTGTTACTAATCCTGATGCAGGTAGCCTTATAACAAGGCAGCTGAATGAACTCAGGGAGATGATCCAAAGTGTACCCGAAATTGCCACACCGTACCACCAAGCATCACCCACATGCTATAATGAGTCATGTTTTGTTCCAGCTATTGCCAACATGGTGATACCCAAGAAGTTCACATTGCCTCACATGAAGCAGTATGATGGGATAACCGATTCGTTAGAACATATTGTTCTATATCAAGAGAAGATGGATGTCATACATATCCCCTTACAATTCAAGGGAGCATGTCTTTGCATGGGCTTCGGAGCTACCTTAACAGGAGCAGCCATGAGATGGCTAATAAATCAACCTCTTGTATCTATTGGATCTTATGCTTAACTTATCAACATTTTCACTAATCAATTTTCTTGTAACATGACTTTCGAGAAGATGACCGGTGATTTTTACAGAATAATGCAACAACCTAATGAAAGCCTGGAGGAGTACATTAGCAGATTCAACAAAGAAGTTGTTTCCCAACCTGGATATGTCAACGGCAACAGAAGCTTTCAGGATGGGCCTCAAGAAGACCTCATCTAAATATAAAGAATTGGTCATGAACCCATGCAGGAAGCTTGAAGATGTCAGAAATCGGGCTATGAAATTCATCAGGCTGGAAGAGGATGAGTTCATACAAGAAAAAGCATCCAAGAAGAGCCCTGCACACGAGCATGCTGGGGGCAAAATGGAATCCTCCAATACGAAATCAGATTGGGGAAAACCCTACTCTAAACTTGAGTATCCTAAAATTCATTCTATAGATGATAATGATGATGAATATGAATCAGACTATCCAAAAATAGATGACTACTATTTTTCTATCAACATTGCAGGACTGTTACATGCTATAGACAACCTGGGAGAAAAAGCAAGATAGCCCTAGAAGCCTTCAACCTGGAGAGACAAGTCGAAATGGTGTCCATATCATGAAGATTATGGGCATACCACTGACAACTGCATCGCCTTGAGGAAGGAAATTGGCCAGTTACTATCTAAAGGACTTCTCAAAGACTTATTAAGCAGGCGACGTGGACGCGTAGACAACCAGAAGCGTACACAATCAGACAGCCAGGAACGACTGTCCGAAAATCCCACTCCACCTCCAACTCATACGAAGGTGGTCAACATGATCAGTGGAGGTTCTGATATATGTGGAACTTCCTATTCAGCAGCCAAGCGTCATGCTAAAGATTCCAAAGAGGACAGGTTGGAATGGCCTGTATGAAAATCCCAAAGGATATTCATTCAGGAGATTTCATTTGATGAGGATGATAAAGGCGACATCCTGGACCCTCACCATGACACTCTACTTGTTACCTTGCAAGTTTCCAATTGCTTGGTAAGACGCATTCAAATAGACAATGGGAGTTCTGTCAACTTGGTGACTACCGATGCCCTAGAGGAAATGGAAATACTTTTGAAAAATGTTGTAAAGAATTCGTCCGTACTGGTTGGGTTTAGTGGGGAAATCAAAAAAACTGTTGGAGAAATCAACTTGCCAGCATATGTGGAGGGAGTAAACTCTATGGAGATATTCTGTGTGATAGATTGCAAGTCATCTTACAACATCATCATGGGAAGAACTTGGATTCACAACATGAAGGCAATTCCATCAACTTACCACCAGTGTATCAAGATGCCGACGCCTTGAGGAGTAGTCAGGGTGAAAAGGGTCCAACAAACAACAAAAGAATGCTATGTGACTTCAATGAAGGCAACGAGTAAACCCAGGCAAGCATAGAAATTAATGAAAAAGGCACGAGATATCTTGGAGGCTGCTGAGTGAGAGAGATACAACTTGACGCTTCCAATCCTGATGCCAAAGTCCTAGTTGGATCAGATATCCCACCTGGAATTGAGGATGAGATAATCAAGTTATTGGAAAGAAGAACAACATGTTTTTCCTGGAAGCATGAAGATATGACATGAATCAGCAAGGACGTTATCACGCATAAGTTGAATATTGATCCCAGCATCAAACCGATCCACCAAAAAAGGAGGAAGTTTGCTCATGAACAAAATCAAATCATTAAGGATGAAGTTAAGAGATTACTGAAGTCCAAGATGATAAGGGAAGTTGATTATCCAAGATGGTTGGCTAATGTGATAGTTGTAAGCAAGCAAAATGGAAAGTGGTGTGTATGTGTGGACTTCACTGACTTGAATAAGGCATGCCCTAAGGATCCGTTCCCTTTACCACATATAGACTCTCTTGTTGACGCTACAGCTGGGCATGACATCTTGACCTTCATGGACGCATCCTCGGGTTTTCAACAAATACAAATGGAGCCTTCAGACCAGGAGGATACAACCTTCATCACCCCTGAAGGGATATATTGTTTCATTGCGATGCCATTTGGCTTAAAAAAATGTCGGAGCTACTTTCCAGAGATTGATGAATAAGATGTTCAAAGAGCAACTTGGAACTACAATGGAAGTTTACATCGACAACATGGTGGTCAAGTAAATAAGGATGCAAGATCATGTCTAACATCTTGCGGAGGCCTTTGACATCCTGGAAGCTTTTAACATGAATTTGAACCCTTCTAAATGTAACTTTGGCGTAAGAGTAGGGAAATTCTTAGGCTACATGGTGACAAAGAGAGGCATTGAATCAAGTCCAGAGCAGATTAAGGCCATCATCAACCTGGAATCTCCTAAGACAATCAAAGACGTTCAGAGACTAACCAGACGAGTGGCAGCTCTCAACATGTTCATCTCAAAATCATCAGACAAATACAGGTTGTTCTTCGACGCTTTGAGGAAGAAGAAGTTGTTCCAATAGACAGAGGAACATGAAGCAGCTTTCATACAACTTAAAGATTACCTTTCATCTCCACCTTTACTATCTAAACTAGAGCAAGGTGAGTCTTTATTTTTATATCTTGCAGTATCTGAAAAATGCAGTCAGTGCCATTCTAGACAGAGAACAAGATACCATCCAACACCCTATTTACTATGTAAGTAGCTGAAACCAGGTACTCACATCTTGAGAATTTAATGCTCGCCTTAATTTTTGCATCTATAAAATTGCGCCATTACTTCGAAACTCATACTATTATTGTCAAGACTAACTATCCTATCAGGATTGTGATGAGAAAACCTGAGATGTCAAGTAGGATGGCTAAATGGTCTGTACAACTTAGTACTTATAACATACAGTATGAAGCAAGAATAGCCATCAAGTCCCAAGCTTTAGAAAATTTTGTGACAGATTTCAGTCCCAACTTACAACCTGAGGTAGAGCTAGAAGTCCAGCAACTTGAAGGAAATGTTCCCCCAAGATACTGGACTATATATAGAGATGGAGCTTCCAACACTCAAGGCATAGGTTTGGGAATAATCCTAAAATCTCCGCAAGGAGACTTGATCCCTCAGGCTGTAGCTTTTGAATTCAAAGCAACAAATAATGAGGCTGAATATGAAGCCCTCATTATGGGTTTAAATACTGCACTTAATTTAAATGTTAAGCATATTAATGTGTTTAGTGATTCCTTGTTGTTGGTTAACCACTTTAATGACTCGTATACAGCAAAGCATACCAGGATGTCAAGTTATCTCCAACATGTTAAGATGTTAGCATCACAATTTGCATATTTCACTTTTGAACATATTCCAAGGGGAGAAAATGCCGAGGCAGATGTCCTAGCCAACCTGGGATCAAGTGGCTGCAACATGATCAATACAAATATCCCAATCATTCACATCATGTTTCCAACAATAGATCATAAGGAAATATCTCAACTTGAAGATGACCCTGAATTACCATCCAGCCCAGACAACAACACAACATCCTGGACATTGCCTATTATTAACTTTTTGTAGGATGGAACAATTCCCAGGATGTGAAAAATCCACGATCATTCAGGATAAGGGTATCAATATTTGTACTAATTGAAAATGTGTTATTTAGGAAATCTTTTACAGGTTTGTATATGAGATGCCTAGAACCTAAACAATTAAGCGACGTGCTAAAAGAGCTACATGATGGAGAATGCGGCAACCATACTGGGGCCAAGTCCTTGTCATCTAAAGCCTTGAGAACAGGGTACTAGTGGCCAACAATGCGCCAAGATGCAATCAAGTATGTTCAAAATTGTGATGCATGCCAAAGATACAGCAACATCTTACATCAACCTGCCGAGCCATTACACCCTATCTTAGCACCTTGACCTTTCATCCAGTGGGGAATGGATATTGTTGGCAAGTTACCGAAAGCTCCGGGGGGCAAAGTATTCATGCTAGCTATGACAGACTACTTTTCTAAATGGATCGAAGCGGAAGCACTTGTCCAAGTTAGAGACAAAGTAGTCATCTCATTCTTGAATATGAATATTATTAGTAGATTTGGAATCCCCTCTGAAAACATTTTTGACAATGGTTCACAGTTCATCAGTAAGAAAACCCAAGATTTCTGCTCAAGATGGGGTATCAAGTTGGTAACATCCACACCAGTTCATCCCCAAGCAAATGGACAAGCTGAATCTAGCAACAAGTTGACAGTGAACAACTTGAAGAAGCATTTAGATCAAAAGAAAGGAAGATTGGCTAAGGAATTGCCATTGGTACTTTGGGCAGACAGAACAACTCCTAAAAATGCAACTAGTCAAACCCCCAATTCCTTGGTATTTGGAACCCAAGCGGTAATACCCATAGAAGTCTCCATACCAATAGCTAGATATATCACAACTTTAGAGAACAATCACCTTATCTTATCTGAGGACCTTGATACAATAGATGAACTTAGAGACATCGCCAAGATAAGAATGGCGTGTTGGGTTTTTGGGGTTACAAACGCAGCGGAAATTTAACAAAATAACATCAAAACCCTAGCCCAAAGATTCGTCTAGCATGAATAGATTAGAAACATATGAAATAGATTTACATACCTCTTAAGCGATTTGGTTTGTCAAAATAGATCTCAAAATTCAAGCTTAGAATTTTGATCTCGAATCTTCTATCTTCCTCCTTCGAACTTGGTGATGAAATCAACAATGGAGATCTTCAAGCTTTAGGAGATAAAGCAACCTCCCTCTAATGGTGATGCACACGCGAACGAACCAAGAACACCTTCTTGTTGGATTGCTAGATGATCCTGTTGATTATTGAAACACTTTTCAATAATCTATGGCAAAAACTATGGAATAAATCAAGGCCTAGGATTTCATAAATCTAGAACAATGATGTATGGAGGTAGGATAGTTTTTGGCTGCCCAATGACTTATATTTATGCTATGGTATAAACCCCTAACACTTAGAGTTAAGTCCTTGTCAATTACAAAAACCTTCCCGGCCTTGGAAAGCAGTTTGGGAACGTTTTTAGCATCGGGCACGACTCGTCCCTGAGGGCACGAGTCGTGCTAGGCCTAAAACACTAGTGATACAAGTCGTGACTCAAAAAGCAGTCGTGCTGGACATGGGAACGACTCGTGCTCAGGAGCACGTCGTGCCCTTCAACGGGCAAGTTGTATCGTGCGACACAACTAGCCAGAAAACGTTTTTCTGATGTGGCCAAGTATGTCGTGCTCAGGAGCACGTCGTGCCCTTCAACGGGCAAGTTGTATCGTGCGACACAACTAGCCAGAAAACGTTTTTCTGATGTGGCCAAGTATGTCGCACGACTGTACAAGCCAAAATTCCATTTTTCAGCCAGAATCAAATTTGTTCTTTGTGTGTGACCCAAAAGGAATTATATTATGTTGGTAGTGAGTCAAAACATGACCTCACAAGACATAAGTGGTTTCTAGCAAACCATTATATCCACCCAATTAATATAACATCAATGCTTGATTCCTTGATAGTTCCAATGTCATAATCCCTTTGTCCACGATGTCCAATTGAACATGAGTCATGGTCTATGTCAACTCATTCCGTTCAATGCTTTCTCGATTCCGAATATGTTGATAATCCAAGTGCATTTGATCTCTATCAAATCTCTTGAGTATGGCCATACATTTCATCAACACTATTCATTGAGGGTCCCAAGCAAACATCTCTCTTCATAAGAGGGATAAATCCCATCTTGACTTATCATTCTTCCCTACATGAATCCAATCGTGCCAACATAGCCCTTATTGCTATCCGATTAAAGATAGTGTTAGACTATATCAAACACGATCTTCACCATGTGGAAGACGATGATAATCTCAGGTACAAAGGATTCAATAACACAACTATCATGAGATTTAATCATGACATCAGACCATGTCATAAATCACATAAGTAGGTCATGTCCAATACTTGTTCTCTAGCAAGTATCCATAAGTGTAATGTGTATCTCCATTCATATAATCATCTCCATGATTATCCATTACCAACTTATACTAGTTGTTCACAACAACTAGGGACACAGTTCAATATAATAAACATGCAAACATATAATGAACCAAATAAACTTTCTCTATAATAAACGATAAAGATGATACATAACGGTTTTAAGTTAAACATAACTAAAGCCTAGGGCATTACACCAACAATCTCCCACTTTCACTAGGATCCATCTATGTATCGAATACCCATGGACCTAACATGACCATCATGCTTCTGTCTGTGCGAGGGTCTTTGTAAGTAAATCCCTAATGTTATCATCGGTTGATACTTTTCATATCTTAATGTCTTCTCATTCATATGAATTCTCGAAAAATGCCTAAGTTTGTGTTTGGATCGCTATTGTGACCTTGGTTCCATTGCTTGCATAAATGGCACCACAATTGTCACAACAAAGTTCCACCGATTAGTGATACTTGGAACATTTCCAAAATACTATATTAACTTATGATCCAAACAGCCTCTTTAGCTACATCTAATGTTGCTAAAATTTGGCCTTAGTTGTAGAATCGGTTACAATTTTCTGTTTGGAACTCTTCCAACAAAAATGCACCTCCAATAGGCATAAACACAAATCCTAATTGCGATCTTAAATTAACTTTGTCAGTTTGGAAGCTAGCATCTATGTAACACTTACAACAAGATTATCTTCCAACCTTTCAAATACCAAGAGCGTATCCTTAGTCTTCTTAAGTCCTTAAGGATCATCTTGACTGCCATCCAATGATTCACATCAGGATCAGATTGGTATCGACTCATCATGCTTGTAGCATACGAGACGTTGGGTCTAGTACAAATAATGGCATACATGACAGATCCAAATGCCGGAGCATATGGAACTTCATTCATTCCCTTTTGCTTACCAGTTGTCATAAGACAATGAGTATTGCTAAGAGTAATACCATGACCCATTGACAAGTTACTTTTCTTAGAATCTTCTAAGAACCTTATCAATGTGAGTATTTTGACTCAAACCAATTTATCCTTTTAGATCTATCTCTATAGATCTTGATGCCAAGGATGTAAGCGGCTTCACCCATATCTTTCATTGAGAAACCTTTCCTTGATCAAGACTTGACAGTCTTAAGTGTCGGAACTTTATTTTCCAATGAATAAGATATTATTGTAATATAACAATAGAAATAATACTACGCTCCCACTGAATTTCATACATACACAAGGTTCATCTTCATACTTGATGAAGTCAAACTCTTTGACCTATTCATAATAATGAAGATTTCAATTCCTTGAAGCTTGCTTCAATCCATCTCATGTATCTTTGCAACATGCATACTTTATTAGAATTTCTTGGATCGACAAAACTTTGGGTTGTGTACTATACACATCCTTAAGAATCTTTCCATTTTAAGAAAGCCGTTTGACATCCATTTGTCATATCACATAGTCACAATATGAGATTATGGCAATTGAAATTCTAATAGACTTCGGCATTGTAACTGGCAAAAAGGTTTCAACATAGTCAATACTATGAATTTGCCTAAATCCCTTTGCTATAATCCTTAGTCATGAAAGTATACACCTTCCCATCCATGTCGATCTTGAAGACCTACTTGCACCCTTTAGTTTTTACACCTTCAGGTAGCCCAATCAAGTTCCAAAATTGATTATCAAACATGGATTGCATTTCGGATTCCATGATTCCTAACCATTTTTCTGAACTTAGGAGTGGACATCGCCTCAAGATAGGAAGTAGGATTGTCATTCTCAATGACTTCCACTTTATTACTTTCCGATACGAGAAATCAATATTTCTTGAGTTCGGATCGTAACCTATCCGATCTACGATGGACTTGTGCATCTTGAACCGGTTCCACAACTCCTTGTGAACTTGGTTCCGTATCTACTCTTGGTTCCATGTCATTTTCAGGTTCTTGAACTTCTTCAAGATTAATTTTATTCCCACTAGATTTATTGAGAAACTATTTCTCAAGAAACGGATCATACAGAGAAACAAACATTTTGTTCTCTTTGCGGTTGTAAAATTAATATCCGGAAATAACTTTGTCAGATTTAGGTGCTAACTTATCAGAGACAAGTCTCTTCATATAAGTTTTGCAACCCCTAATCTTCATGAAAGACAAACTAAGTTTTCTTTCATGCCACATCTCAAGTGGGGCCTTAGGAACCGATTTAGTAGGGACTCAATTCAGTGTAACCGCATTATTTCTAATGCATATCCTCAAAAGGAAATAGGAAAGTCAACTTGACACATCATCGAACGAACCATGTCCTACAAGGTTCAATTCCTCCTCTCAGACACACTATACAATGTGGTGTTACGGGTGGAGTCAATCTCTGAAACGATTTCACAGTTTTGAGATGATTGTCAAACTCTTGGCCCAAATATTCACCACCTCGATCTAATTGAAGTGCTTTAATAGGTTTGCCAAGATTGTTTTGTACTTCATCTTGAAATGTTCGAAACATCTCAAACGATTCACCTTTGGACTTCATCAGATAGACATAGCCATATCTAGATAAGTCATCGGTGAATGTGATGAAACACCGAAATCTTCCCCTATCAATGCTGCTTAATAGTTCACATACATCTCATTTATAAGGACCAATAAGTCACTAGCCCTCCCACTACTCTTAGTATAGGGTGGTTTGGTCAATAATCCCAATAAACAAGATCCAAATTCCTCAAATGATTCATAGTCATATGAGTCTAAAAGTCCATGTTAATGGAGTTTAGATATATGTTTCTTATTTATCTGACCAAGCCGGCAATGCCATATGAAGCGCTGTTCATATTATTCGGTTTCGATTTCCCATTTATATTATAGATATCTTCAATATTATTTTGTTTCTCATCATCAAGGATATGAAGACCATTCAATGACATATGCAATACAATAAGGCATTTCATTAAATGAATATATAACTTCTTATTCTCAATAAGAAAATTATATCCTTCATCATCCATATAAGAAACGAAAATAATACTCCTACTCAAATCCGGAACATAGTAACACTTGTTCAAAACAAGTACTAGTCCACTAGGTAAATTGACTTCATAAGTCCCTACGGCTAATGCAGCAACTCTTGCTCCATTCCCACGCATAGATTTAATTTACCTTTTAAACAAAGGATTCAATAACACGACTAAAGATAGTGTTAGACTATATCAAACACGATCTTCACCTTGTGGAAGACGATGATAATCTCAGGTACAAAGGATTCAATAACACGACTATCATGAGATTTAATCATGACAAAAGACCATGTCATAAATCTCATAAGTAGGTCATGTCCAATACTTGTTCTCTAGCAAGTATCCATAAACGTAATGTGCATCTCCATGCATATAATTATCTCCATGATTATCCAATACGAACTTATACTAATTGTTTACAACAACTAGGGACACAGTTCAATATAATAAACATGCAAACATATAATGACCCAAATAAACTTTCTCTATAATAAACGATAAAGATGATACATAACGGTTTTAAGTTAAACATAACTAAAGCCTAGGGCATTACACCAACATGGCGGCCTATCAACAAAGAATAGCCAAGTATTACAATAAAAATGTCTGAATAAGAAGGTTTCAAGTTAGAGATATGGTTCGCAGAAAGGTATTCCGGAACACAAGAGAACTAAACGCGGGTTAATTGGCAGCCAAGTGGGAAGGCCCCTATCTGGTTGATGCGGAAGCTGGAAAGGGAGCATACTGGCTATCAACTTTAGATGGCATAAGGATTCCAAGGAGTTGGAATGCAATCCACCTCAAGTTGTATTTCAGGTAAGTTGTAGCTCGTCAACATAATTCAAAAAGTCAAGTACGCATTAACATTACTTTATTTAAATTATGTTATTTCAAATTGATTTATCTTTTCAAAACACTCATTGACATAAGAATCGGAGGGGTGTTAGTGTAAGTACCCAAATTCGGATCGTCAAAATCCGTTAAAAGTTAACCGAAACCCGTTAAACTCCTTATTCTCGAGTCAATGAGACATCCCACAACTGCCCCGTGCATCCCGACACCAAAGTGTACTCAACACATGTTATCACACATAAAAGTACCACTTTCCTCGAAATACACAATTTTCGAGACTTTTCAGGACTGTTCTGGACATTTTCCCGAACAGTTATTTAGAAAACAGTCAAAACCGGGATTAACGGGACAAAATCCCAACCTTGGTGACTCACAGGGACACGTGGCACACATGCACGGCTTCCTAAATTGACATCAATCAAAATAGAGGGTGAAAAGACCAAAATACCCCTAAAATTGAGACATAGGCCGGCCAGCCTGTTCTTCCTAACGAGGTCATTTGATCGCCAAGCCCCTGCAATTTCCAAAATACCCAAACCCCCCCCCCAAATTGAAAGACAGTCCGTCCGGCCTGTTTTATGCCATGAAATTGGCTATAAATAGAAGCCTTCTCCTTCTTTTTTAAGAACAATATTTACTCCCCTAATCCTCCCATTCGACATTCAGCCTCAGTTCAACAACCAAAACCCCCTCCCGAGCCCCGAAAATGCCTCAATTTGCGTGAAACCCTCATTTTCCAACCAAACACGAGCCAAATACGTCCTAAACACCTTTCAAACATCCTTTTGTTTCCCGTATACATCCTTCTGAGCCAAAGAGCCAACACCTAGCCATTAGGTAACACTCTCACTCTATAAATCCCGCTTTGTCTCGATTTACGCGTAAAACACTACTTTTTAATCCGATCAAAGTTCTCAAAATGTAGACGAAACGTCATCTACGGGTCTCAAAATGATCCTCCCTCTATCATATTTTCTCCTTCGAGAGAAGTGATTTTGGGTTAAAACGGAGATCGAGTCCCTTTTTACTTTATGTCATTTACCGTCTGAACCGTTTAGTTCGTCGATCGCACTTTTACCGTCTGAATTGTTTGATCCGTTGATTCGCAATTTACCATCCAAACCGTTTGGTTCGTGATTGTCATTTACAAGTCCGGATCGTTTGATCCATTGATATCGCACTTACTTTACGCGCTTTACAAATCCGAGTTGTTTGGCTAGTCGATCGCACTTTACAAATCAGAGTCGTTTGGCTCGTTGATCGCATTTTTACAAGTCCGGATTGTTTGATCCGTTGATACCAAACTTTCAATACTGTCATTTACAAGTCCAAGCCGTTTGGTTTGTTGATAGTATTTACTTTCCAATATCCGAGTCACAAAATGACTCGTTGATCGCATATTACTTGCCATTATTTTCATCAAAATGGGTAACATTGTAATGCCCGGTTCAAAACAAAGTATTTCATTCAAACTCCCTTTTAAAACTCCTTTTCAAACTCAAAACCGACGTTTGTCATTCAAATGCTCTTTTTACCAAAATAAACGTTTGTCATTCAAACCAAGATTAAAGTTTGTCATTCAAGCCCATTTTCAAAAGTAACATGAACACACACATACGTACAGTTTTCGAGAAAGGTAGAAAGACTCATCATACGAGGCGTTTCGGGTGATCTCAATATACTATTCCTGAAACGTAACGTGACCTCCGAACCTAACAATCTCTGGTTCCGATTAAAGATAGTGTTAGACTATATCAAACACAAGAAAGGGGTTTAAAAGGAAACACAAAGTAGGTAAAGCAAAGGTTGCGAAACCTAGGGTAAAAGTTGCCAAAACCGAATAGGCTGAACCCAAAGTGTCTCAAAAGGATGCAGTTTGCTACCATTGTAATGAGATTGTCATTGGAAGCAAAGTTGCAAGGCTTATAAGGAAGGCCTAGAAGGTGAAGAAGGGCAATATGATTGCTACTACTTCAAGTATCTATATGATAGATATTTTCGTTTCGACTTCTTGTTCTTGGGTATATGATACCGGATATGGATCCCACATTTGTTTAAATGTGCTAGGATTAAAGATAGTGTTAGACTATATCAAACACGATCTTCACCTTGTGGAAGACGATGATAATCTCAGGTACAAAGGATTCAATAACACGACTATCATGAGATTTAATCATGACAACAGACCATGTCATAAATCTCATAAGTAGGTCATGTCCAATACTTGTTCTCTAGTAAGTATCCATAAGTGTAAAGTGCATCTCCATGCATATAATTATCTCCATGATTATCCAATACGAACTTATACTAGTTGTTCACAACGACTAGGGACGCAGTTCAATATAATAAACATGCAAACATATAATGAACCAAATAAACTTTCTCTATAATAAACGATAAAGATGATACATAACGGTTTTAAGTTAAACATAACTAAAGCCTAGGGCATTACACCAACATGGCGGCCTATCAACAAAGAATAGCCAAGTATTACAATAAAAATGTCTGAATAAGAAGGTTTCAAGTTAGAGATATGGTTCGTAGAAAGGTATTCCAGAACACAAGAGAACTAAACGCGGGTAAATTGGCAGCCAAGTTGGAAGGCCCCTATCTGGTTGATGCGGAAGCTGGAAAGGGAGCATACCGGCTATCAACTTTAGATGGCATAAGGATTCCAAGGAGTTGGAATGCAATCCACCTCAAGTTGTATTTCAGGTAAGTTGTAGCTCGTCAACATAATTCAAAAAGTCAGGTACGCATTAACATTACTTTATTTAAATTATGTTATTTCAAATTGATTTATCTTATCAAAACACTCATTGAAATAAGCATCGGAGGGGTGTTAGTGTAAGTACCCAAATCCGGATCGTCAAAATCCGTTAAAAGTTAACCGGAACCCGTTAAACTCCTCATTCCCGAGTCAATGAGACATCCCACGACTGCCCCGTGCATCCCGACACCAAAGTGTACTCAACACATGTTATCACACGTAAAAGTACCACTTTCCTCGAAATACACAATTTTCGAGACTTTTCAGGACTGTTCTGGACATTTTCCCGAACAGTTATTTAGAAAACAGTCAAAACCGGGATTAACGGGACAAAATCCCAACCTTGGTGACTCACAGGGACACGTGGCACACATGCACGACTTCCTAAATTGACATCAATCAAAATAGAGGGTGAAAAGACCAAAATACCCCTAAAATTGAGACACAGGCCGGCTAGCCTGTTCTTCCTAATGAGGTCATTTGATCGCCAAGCCCCTGCAATTTCCAAAATACCCAAACCCCCCCCCCAAATTGAAAGATAGTCCGTCCGGCCTGTTTTATGCCATGAAATTGGCTATAAATAGAAGCCTTATCCTTCATTTTTAAGAACAATATTTACTCCCCTAATCCTCCCATTCAACATTCAGCCTCAGTTCAACAACCAAACCCCCCTCCCAAGCCCCGAAAATGCCTCAATTTGCGTGAACACCTCATTTTCCAACCAAACACGAGCCAAATACATCCTAAACACCTTTCAAACATCCTTTTGTTTCCCGTATACATCCTTCTGAGCCAAAGAGCCAACACCTAGCCGTTAGGTAACACTCTCACTCTATAAACCCCGCTTTGTCTCGATTTACGCGTAAAACACTACTTTTTGTTCCGATCAAAGTTCTCAAAATGTAGACGAAACGTCATCTACGGGTCTAAAAATGATCCTCCCTCTATCATCTTTTCTTCTTCGAGAGAAGTGATTTTGGGTTAAAACGGAGATCGAGTCCCATTTTTACTTTATGTCATTTACCGTCCGAACCGTTTGGTTCGTCGATAGCACTTTTACCGTCTGAATCGTTTGATCCGTTGATTCGCAATTTACCATCGAAACCGTTTGGTTCGTGATTGTCATTTACAAGTCCGGATCGTTTGATCCATTGATATCGCACTTACTTTACGCGCTTTAAATAACCGGGTTGTTTGGCTCGTCGATCGCACTTTACAAATCAGAGTCGTTTGGCTCATTGATCGCATTTTTACAAGTCCAGATTGTTTGATCCGTTGATACCAAACTTTCAATACTGTCATTTACAAGTCCAAGCCATTTGGTTTGTTGATAGTATTTACTTTCCAATATCCGAGTCACAAAATGACTCGTTGATCGCATATTACTTGCCATCATTTTCATCAAAATGGGTAACATCGTAATGCCCAGTTCAAAACAAAGTTTTTCATTCAAACTCCTTTTTAAAACTCCTTTTCAAACTCAAAACCGACGTTTGTCATTCAAATGCTCTTTTTACCAAAATAAACGTTTGTCATTCAAACCAAGATTAAAGTTTGTCATTCAAGCCCATTTTCAAAAGTAACATGAACACACACATATGCACACTTTTCAAGAAAGGTAGAAAGACTCATCATACGAGGCATTTCGGGTGATCTCAATATACTATTCCTGAAACGTAACGTGACCTTCGAACCTAACAATCTCTGGTCCTAAAAGACTTTTTTCAAGTTTTGGCTACCAATCAAAACGTTCCTTTTTCAAAGACTTTTTCAAAGTTTTGGCTCATAATACAAAACGGCATGGAGACTCTCTCTTTTCCAAGTGAAGTCCATTAGAAAGAACCGCTCACTGCAGTTCGCGCGATCCGGGTAATTTTAGTTGGCGACTCCGCTGGGGATCTAACATGTTTTTCAAAACTGCCGTTGTTTTAAAAACATTCCGTGGGTCAAACTTTCATTTACCCTTCCTCATTTTGTGAGCGTGTGTGTTTTCTTTATGATTCGTATTACTCGCTTTTCTTTTCAAAAAGGAAATTTCAATCAGCTCCGATTTCAAAACATTGGACTATTTCAAAAAAAAGATGTTGCATTTTCATCTCATTCAAAATCATAACTTGCTGCCTCGGTACATTTCACACTACAACCCTCAACTCGGGGTGACCGTGCTGTTGCAGCTTGATTGGGCTGCCAGACACCTTTCGAGGGCGCACGGGGTCATCCCAAACAACCCATCCTAGCTCGTGTAATCCATGCACTCTTTGTGCCACACTTCGTCCAAGACCTTGGTTGGTTTTACGCTTAGTTCGTGTCATAAAGCGTAAGTGTATGCTTTTACGCCGATCTCCCTCACAAGTCAAACTTAAAAGTTGAGATCGAAGGTCGTTCTCGACCCAAAGTCTTAGCTTTTCAGTCTTGACTTTGACGCAGAGCCGCGCTAAAAACATACCCGAAGGTTCAATGTGACGACGTGTCATCAAACCCTCAACGTATGCACCATGCCAGCCACAACTTGGACAACGCCAAAAGCTAAGGCCCCTCGCGCAAGCGAATCAAGAGAGGTCATGCCGAAATTTCGGCACGATTTATGCCTTAACTTAAGGATGTTGACTTTGACCGTGACCTACATGTCACATAAGTAGAAAGTTTACATGACCAGCTAGCCTTAAGTTCACTTTTCTCTTTGTCAGTGGAATCCGCTTGCCCTATAGGACCCTCGTTCGGGATAGTCCGTCCCGAGAAGACGATTTATAGGTGAAAAACGAGGTGCTTATAGACGTAGTGCCGGGATCCACTGATTCAAGCCTTAGGTTAGTTGCGAAAAAGAAGAGAAATCTTTTCCAACCATTTAGAATTCTGAGATAGACATGTTTTCAGTAAACTTGAACAATTAATACAATAACAATTGCATGTTCCCATTTCTTGGAATTCTCAAGTCGTGACCTTAGCAGTCCAATCCTCAAATCGCGACCTTTCCCGATCCGATCTTTCATATCTCGACCCTTCGCGGTCCAATCCTCAATCGCGACCTCACGGTCCGATCTTTCATATCTCGACCCTTCACGGTCCAATCCTAAATCGCGACCTTTCTCGGCCGATATTTCTCATCTCCACCCCTCGCAGTCCAATCCTAAATCGCGACCTTTCTTGGTCCGATATCTCAAATCTCGACCCTTCACGATCCAACCCTCAATCGCGACCTTTCACGTTCCGATATCAAAACTCCTATTGAGACCCTCACGGTCCGATCCCAAGTAGTCAATCGAGACCCCTCACGGTCCGATCTCAAAACTCCTATCGAGACCCCTCATGGTTCGATCTCAAAACTCCTATTGAGACCCTCACGGTCCGATCCCAAGTAGTCAATCGAGACCCCTCACGATCTGATCTCCAAACTCCTATCGAGACCCTCACGGTCCAATCCCATGTAGTCAATCGAGACCCCTCACGGTCCGATCTCAAAAATCCTATCGAGACCCCTCACGGTCCGATCTCAAAACTCCTATCAAGACCTTTCACGGTCAGATCTCAAGTAGTCAATCAAGACCCCTCACGATCCGATCTCTAATCTCCAATCGAGACCTTTCACGGTCCGATCTCAAATAATCAATTGAGATCCTCACGGTCCATTCTAAAATATCCAATTGAGACCCTCACGGTCCGATCTCAAGTAGTCAATCGAGACCCTCACGGTCCAATCTAAAATATCCAATCGAGACCCTCACGGTCTGATCTCAAGTAGTCAATCGAGACCTCTTACGGTCCGATCTCAAATATCCAATCGAGACCCTCACGGTCCAATCCCTAATCTCCAATCGAGACCTTTCACAGCCCGATCTCAAATAGTCAATCGAGACCCTCACGGTCCAATCTAAAATATCCAATCGAGACCCTCACGGTCCGATCTCAAGTAGTCAATCGAGACCTTTTACGGTCTGATCCAAAATAGTCAATCGAGACCTTTCACGGTCCAATCCCAAATCTCACATCGAGACCCTCACGGTCCGATCTTCGCTCTCCAATTGAGACCTTTCATGGTTCGATTTCAAAACTCCAATCGAGACCCCCCCGGTCCAATCTCCAATTTCAAATACCGACCTTTCATGGTCAAATAGTCAATCTCGACCTGGCTAGGTCAAAACTTTATTCCCGACCTGGCATGGTCAAATATTTATTCTCGACCTTCCACGGTCCAATTTTGATCTCGACCTTTCAAGGTCCAATCTTTTCTAATCAGTTAGGATTAGGAGAAAAGTGTTTTAAAATAAACTTAAGAAGTAAATGCACGTTGCACGAGCCTAAAAGCCTTGAGCCAAATACCCCTTCTGAAGCCTAAACCCTAACACTCGTTCCCTGCAGCAATCAAACAGTGGTTTAGAATTCTGGGTCAGCGTCTCGCCAGAATTACAGTTATAGAAGCATCAGATAGTTCCTCAGTTTCCTCAGTTCCTACAGCCAGATTCTCCGATATGTCAGACTCGCCGAGAAATCGTGACGGGAACGGAACCCCACCATCGGTAATCGACATGACACTGGAAGAAGCCATCCGGGCCTGTGAGGTTCACAAGAAACAGAAGGAGGATCAGCAGAATTTCATGGTATAGCTTCTGAATGAGCAAGGTATAGCAGCTATCTCCCCAGCCAGATGGTACTTTCGTTCTAACCAAGGACGACGATCCTTCACAACCAGTTCCCCAAACCTTCAACCAGGTTCCTCCACTGCCTTCGAACTACGGGAATTCTTCAAACCAAGGAAACAGTCGACCGGGGCTTCATACTGCCACCTCTCAAAGCACCCCTGTCATACACGGCCAAGCCAGTGCTACCCCCGTCACTCAATACAACCAGCGCAGCGCTGGACCATCTCAAACAGATCCAGATAACTATCAAAATCCTCTCGTGTTCACTTCCTTCTCTCAATATGCCCAGAATTCACCAGGTTTCCCGCACATAACTTTTCCGACCCATTACTTTGGACAGCCGGCATTCGTTCCAGCTGCTTCATGGCCTCAAATACCTCAATTTCCACAGTATCCACTAAACTATACTCCGTTCCCTCAAAACCCGTTTTTCCAATTCCATATCATGGTTCCCTCCGTCAATGGACCTTTGTTTACAGGTTCCAGCAGTCCAGAGGCTTCTATCGACCCGCATGTGGTTATACCGGCAGAACAAAAGGCCGACGAAACTATGGAAGAACTTTGCAAGGAACAGAGCCAGAATCTTTCCGAAATCATGAAATAACTGCCTGAGGATGAACTAATGAGGATCTTCGAGTTATGCTTGAAGCCATCAGTAAAAGCATCAGTCAGCCATCGCTACTGCCTTGATCTTCGAGCCATGGTCAATACGGGTTCCCAATATGAGAAGGATCTGAAGGAAAAGCAAGCCCCGAGCACAGAGCCATCTTACCAATACAGAGCAATAACTGCATTCAACCCTGCACCAGCCCCCGACATAGGAAAAGACACCATTGTCAACCACCCCCAGAAGGGACACCAGTCAAACAATGGGGACACATCCCAGTAAAGCAACAGCTTTTTTGGAAAACAACCTCTCATCCGCTTCGACAAGCTAGACATACCTCTAAGCAAGATGTTGGAGAAACTGATCAAAGAAGACCTACTCAAGCCCGTGGAGAACTACAAGCCAAAGAATCCCACAACCAATACTGACAGAAGCAAGTACTGCGCCTTCCACCAGTACCACGGGCACGTAACTGATAACTGCCTCGGTCTGCGATATGAAATTCAGAAGTTAATAGATGACGGAAAGCTCAAGCGTCCTGGCAATTCAACAACAAAAGAGCAGCAAGAGTAGGGGCTACCTATCCTCGAGACCTGTCAACTGTATTTTGGTCAACCTTCGTAGGTTCTAGTACTTTCCTCGTTCAATCAAGTTTGCCTCGGACATTGTAGTTAATTTAAATTTTCTATAAATAAGTGTCTTTTTCTCTTCTTGCTAGACTTGAGACATTATTTACACACCTACATTACATCTAATGAAATGGTTATATCCTATATGATCACTTGCATTGCTCAATGAATAAACTCTGAAAATAACTAATGTTCTGATTAATCGGTGTGAGAAAGTCAACTGGTGCCCTCCCCATACACTTTCCTTACCTCACAAAGGCCTCCATCAAGCCATACACTTCCCAAAACATGTCCCCACCATCACCTTGACCAAGTCAACTACGGCGACAACATCAAGGAACAACAAAAGGTCACTCTGCATCGAAAGATTGACCCCATGTGGACAACAACGTCGGAGCTCGCCTTTGCCCTCGTGCGCATCGAGAAAGTTCAAGCAGGAGCTTGCCTTCGTCCTCAAGTACTTCAAAAGAAATAAAAAAGGAGAGAAAAGTTCAAGCAAGAACTTCAAAAAAAAAAAAAAAAAGAGAGAGAAAAGTTCAAGCAAGAACTTAAAAAAAAAAAAAAAAAAAAAAAAAAGGAGAAAAGTTCAAGCAAGAACTTCAAAAAAAAAGGATGAGGCCAAGGACCCAGCACCGCCAATCAAAAGCTTGATAGATGGGCAAACAAAATTAAAGCTCGAAGAATGGCGGTTGAAGATAACAATGGAAAGGTCAAAGCAAAGGCAAAAACACATCATAAGCCCTTATGCTATATTCGAATTCTTTCTCCCTCGATGAAAGACGCCGTTCAAGAAGCAATGGAATCACGGAAGAAGCCGTCAAAAATGACTTGTCAAGGAATCATCTCAAGGCCCGTGCCTCATCATCCAAACTTCCCATCCGAGCCTTTTCACCAAAAGGACCACAAATGTTCATACCCTTTTCCCAAAGCCAAAACACCGTTCAGCCAGAACTTCGGCGACCTAAGCTCCTTACACTGAGGAGAACCTAGGCAATCAGAAACGGTCCAGAGCTAAACACTTACAGATTCCATAAACCCGGTCTCATCAATGACCTCCCCTATACCCAAACCTTTCTTTCACACACGGCCAACTTTGACCCGCGACATCAGTTGGCTTTCTCCTCATGATTAATCAATACGTTTGTTCATACCGAGATTAATGGTTGAGAAACCTGGACATTAACAAGGGTTTAAAGCAATCTTGTGATCATTATGAATAAAACAAGTTTTCAGATGTCTCGACAAGTCTTCTTTTTCTACGATAATAGGAAAAATAGAGCTAAACACTGTCTTTCTGTCAGCAAGAGCTTCCATACACTTCTCCAAACCTCTCTATGCTCATACTCTCTCAAAAGAGCCAAACCCAAAGCGAGTTTTGGTGCTTGCATTAAACATGGCCTCCACATAAAATTGAGATTTGTTCCCACTTCTCTAAAATTACGTCCTTGCGCGTATACATTACAAGCCACATCTTATATACTTTGGTTGACTAATTGAAAAAAATCAAGGACGGTTGCTTCGTCGGGCCACGTAAGGTTCAACTCAGAGTGGGGCTGCATCAGATTCACTCCATAATCCCCGCTGATGATCGACGCTTCCTCCAACTTGGGGCTTCACCAAGTCATTTCTTCAGACTGGGGCTTTGCCCCGCAAAGAGAGTTTCTCATCTTGAGGGTCTGCTTTGAGTTCCAATTTTTGGGGGCATGTCAGAAGCATCTTCCGGCATTATGGTTTTAATCAGAATTGGGGCTTCTCAGATGCAACTTTGAAAGATTAGAATTCGAATCCTCACGACACCTCTGGGAAGAAGTAACAGCAAGGGCAGTTTTCCCACAACCAAATGTTATCATCCCACCTGCTCAAGCAGCTACCGAAACACATTCAAGTACATCCCCAGCACCTTTACATACATACAACCCCTCTCACAATGCATCCCCAAAAAAAGCCAGCAAAGCCAGAGCCGCAACCCGGTTGGCCCGTACTCGAAGAAGCAAATTCCGAAAAGAAGGACCCGATCCTCACTCAGCTAAAACATACCCAGGCGAACATTTCCCTGTGGTCCCTGCTCACATCTTCATACCCTCACGAGCTCAAGATGGAGGAAAGTTTGGCCCGTACAATGGTCCCCGCGAACGCAACTCCAGAAGAAGTAATCCAGATGATCGGCAACATCCACTATGGAAACATCATCACCTTCACAGATTTGAAGCCTTCAGTCCATACTGTCAAGGCTTATGTTTCTACTTTTTGCACAGTTCTCGAGGTTGTTACTTTAAACATCTGGTTCGGCAAACGGATGATCCCCACCGAATTTCAAATGTTGGACATTCTTATCACTTTCACATCCATCCTGGGACGACCCTGGCTGCATCATATAAATGGCGTGGCATCCACCCTTCACCAATGTATCAAATTCATGCAAGGCAACGAGTTGACAACAGTCTACGGAGACAGCGTTACCACAGAAGGGACCTGTACCAACGGCATTTTAGTGTTAGAAATTAAGCATGATGACGATATGGCATTAACTGGATTCACAATGGAAACTTCCAAAATCCAAGACTGGGGCTCGGTAAAAGGTTACAAGGCCAACACCAAGTCATCAATGTCAAGGATCACACTACGGTCCAGGGGCTCGGTTATGTGCCTACACTTGCTGATATTAGGAAAGACAAGAGGCTCGCCAGC
The DNA here is from genome assembly GCA_022495995.1 of Adenophora triphylla var. japonica. Taxonomy (NCBI): domain Eukaryota; kingdom Viridiplantae; phylum Streptophyta; class Magnoliopsida; order Asterales; family Campanulaceae; genus Adenophora; species Adenophora triphylla. Next base: position 374,344 of record JAFEMH010000902.1, read on the forward strand.
ACCAAGGCAGCAACCTGCAAAAGGGGAACCTCCTACGGCACACCTAACCTCCAACCTTACAGCTTCGACCTGTTGGGTTTTATGGGTCCATGCGCAGTGGAATTAGCATCTAAATAACACAAAACCCAAGAGCCCTAAGATTTGTTCTATATGATTAAATTGAATTCCTATGAGATAGAATTTACCAACCTTAATTGCTTTCCGTTCTTGAGCTATCGAACAATCTATCGGTGTGATTTTGAATCACAATCTTTGATCTTCAAGAACTTGAATCTTCAGATTCGAACTCTAGGCCTTGATCGTCGTACGAACGAAGACCCTCTAGTAGTATCCACACCTTTGAATGAACCAAGAACGGTTCTTGAGGATTGCTAGATCCTTAAACCCAAGAAAGAATATTGAGAAACCTTTTGTGATTTTTCCTTAGAAAATTCGGCTAGACAATTAGGGTTCACAGACCTCATATTTATACTACGTTAGTATTAGTATTTGTTTCCTAATCGTATTAGGAAATAGTCTGTAAACTGCCTCAAGCATGTTATGTGGCGCGGCGACATATACCAGTTGGCAAGGTCCGTCGCACGACCCAGTATGCCATATGCAGGATTTCTCAATCATTCTTTCTTTGGTTTAACCAATTCATTCTAATTGTGTGTGACCCAATAGAATTATATTATGTTGGCAATGAGCCCGATCATATGACCCTCATAAAACATAAGCGGACTCTAGCAAGCCATTATGTCTACCCAATTAATATAACGTAAGAGTTCACGTTTCCAATGGTACACTTCCATTTCTCCCTTTGTCTCACGATGTTATATTGAACACAAGTCATGGTCCACGTCAACTTGTATTTGTTCAATGCTTTCTCGATCTTGAGTATAATGATAATTCAATCGCATTGGGGTATGTCCGTACACTTTCATCATTATCACTCATCGAGGGGCCCAAGCAAAACATCTCTCTTTCGAGGGACAAATTCAATCTTGACTTATCATCCTTCCCATCATGAATCCGATCATGCCAAAGATAGCCTTTATAGATATCGTGTTAAGATATCGTTTAACTAAAATCAAACATAACTTTCATCATATGTAAGGTCATGATAATCTCAGGTCTAGGGACTAAATGAAGTGACCATATGAGATTTAATTATGACATTTGACCATGACATAAATCTCATACGGGCCAAGTCCAGTCACTTGTTCACTAACAAGTACCCATAATTTCAATGTGCATCTCTATGCATATAATCATCATATGATTATCCATTAACAATTATACTAATTATTCACTTAATAATTAGGGACGGAGATTAATACAGTAAATATGCAAAATATATAATAATTAAATAATAAACTTTTCATATAATAATAAATAATGTCAACATATAGGTCTATCAACTACAAGCCTAGGGCATAACACTAACAGTCTCCCACTTGCACTAGGCCCAATCTCCCATGTATCGAATACCCATGGACCTAACATGTCCAACATGCTTAGCTTGTGGAAGAGCCTTAGTTAATGGATCCGCCACGTTGTCATTAGCGTCTACTCTGCATATCTTTACGTCTTCTATTTCGCATATCTCTCGGATAATGTGGAAATGTCGAAGTATGTGTTTGGATCTTTGATGTGACCTTGGTTCCTTTGCTTGTGCAATGGCACCATTATTGTCACAATAAAGTTCAATAGGATCATTGATACTTGGAACGACTTCCAAATCACTAATGAACTTTTTGATCCAAACAGCTTCCTTAGCTGCATCAGATGCTGTTATGTACTCAGCTTCGGTTGTAGAATCAGCGACGGTACTTTGCTTGGAACTTTTCCAACTGACAGTGCCTCCATTCAGCGTAAACAAAAATCCTGTCTGCGATCTGTAATCATCTATGTCAATTTGGAAGCTAGCATCTGTGTAACCTCTTACAACAAGATCTTCTTCCATTCCTCCAAAGACCAAGAATACATCCTTAGTTCTTCGTAAGTACTTGAGGATATTCTTGACTGCTATCCAATGTGGTTCGATGGGATCTGATTGGTACCTACTCGTCATGCTTAGAGCACACGAGACATCGGGTCTAGTACATAACATAGCTTACATGATACACCCAATGGCGGAAGCATATGGAATACGCTTCATTTTCTTTTGCTCATCATTAGTCTTAGGACTTTGAGTCTTGCTAAGAGATACACCATACAACATTGGCAAGTTTCCTCTTTTAGAATTTTTCATTTGGAATCTTCTAAGAACCTTGTCAATGTAAGTACTTTGACTTAAACCAATCATCCTTTTAGATCTATCTCTATAGAACTTGATACCAAGGATATATGCAGCTTCGCCCATATCTTTCATTGAAAAGCACTTTCCCAACCAAGACTTGACAGTCTGTAGTCCAGAAATGTCATTTCCAATGAGTAAGATATCATCGACATACAATACTAGAAATAGTGCTACGCTCCCACTAATTTTATTGTATACACAAGGTTCATCTTCATTCTTGATAAATCCAAACTCTTTGATTGCTTCATCAAAACATAGATTCCAACTCCTAGAAGCTTGCTTCAATCCATAAATGGATCTCTGCAACTTACACCCCTTATTAGAATTTTCTGAACTGACAAAACCTTCAGGTTGTATCATGTATACATCCTCAAGTAACTTCCCATTTAGGAAAGCTGTCTTGACATCCATTTGCCATATCTCATAGTCATAATATGCGGCTATGACAATTAAAATTCTAATAGACTTAAGCATAGCTACAGGCGAAAAGGTTTCATCATAGTCGATACCATGAATCTGCCTATATCCCTTAGCTACAAGCCTAGCCTTAAAGGTGTGCACCTTCCCATCTATGTCGGTCTTTTTCTTGAAGACCCATTTGCACCCTATGGTTTTTACACCTTCCTTCGGGTGGATCAATCAAGTTCCAAACTTGATTATCAGCCATGGATTATAATTCGGACTTCATGGCCTCTTGCCATTTTTCTGAATCAGGAGAGGACATCGCTTCTTGATAGCAAGTAGGTTCATCGTTTTCGATTAACTCCACTTCATCACTTTCCTTAATGAGAAATCCATATCTCTCAGGTTCGGATCGTGACCTACCACTTCTGCGAAGGACTTGTGCATCTTGAACCGATTCCACAACTCCTTGTGAACTTGGTTCAGTTTCTACCCTTGGTTCAATGTTGTTTTTGGGTTCTCGAATTTCTTCGAGATCTATTTTACTCTCACTGGTTCCTTCGCGAAGAAACTCCTTTTCTAAGAAGGTACCATTTCGAGCAACAAACACTTTGTTCTCATTTCGGTTGTAGAAATAGTATCCTTTAGTTTCCTTAGGATAACCCATGAAAACACATTTATCAGACATAGGTGCTAGCTTGTCAGAAGTTAGCTTCTTGACATATGCATCGCAACCCCAAATCTTCATGAAAGACAAACTGGGTTTTCTTCCGTGCCACATCTCATATGGGGTCTTTTGAACTGATTTGGTAGGAACTCTGTTTATAGTGAAAGCAGCAGTTTCTAGTGCATGTCCTCAAAAGGATAAAGGAAGCTCAACTTGACTCATCATTGAATGAACCATGTCCAACAAAGTTCTATTCCTCCTTTCAGACACACCATTCCATTGTGGTGTTCCGGGTGGAGAGAGTTCTGAAACTATTCCACAACTCTTAAGATGACTGTAAAATTCTTGGCGCAAATATTCGCCACCTCGATCAGATCGAAGTACTTTAATAGTTTTGCCAAGTTGATTTTGCATCTCATTTTGAAATATTCGAAATATCTCAAACGATTCACTTTTATGTTTCATTAGATAAACATATCCAAATCTACTATAATCATCAGTGAATGTTATGAAGTACTGAAATCCTCCCCTAGCATTGCTACTCATAGGTCCACATACATCAGTATGTATGAGGCCTAATAAGTCGCTCGCCCTTTCACTATTTTTGTTAAATGGGTCCTTGGTTATCTTGCCAAGAAAACAAGATTCGCATGTCTCATATGATTAGTAATCATGTGAGTCTAAAAATCCATCTTTATGGAGTTTAGAAATGCGTTTCTCATTTATATGGCCAAGACGACAATGCCATAAGTAAGTATCGTTTACATCATTGGATTTAGATTTCTTGTTAATGTTATAGATCATTATCACGATTTTCAACATCAAGGATATAAAGGCCATTGAATGAAATAGCAGTACAATAATGCATATCACTCTTGTAAATAGAAAACTTCTTATCACATATAAGAAAATTAAAACCTTCATTATCCAAACTTGAAATCGAAATAATATTCCTACTTAAAGCTGGAACGTAATAACAATTGTTCAAAACAAGTATTAGTCCACTAGGTAAAGTAACTTCATATGTTCCTACGGCTAATGCAGCAACTCTTGCTCCATTCCCCACACGTAGGTCCACTTCACCATCTTCAAGCATCCTTCTGTTCTTTAGACCCTGCACATTTAAAAAAATGTGAGATCCACATCCGGTATCCAATACCCAAGAACTAGAAGTAGATAGGAATATATCTATAACAAATATACTTGAAGTCGAAGCAACACCTTTGCTCTTCTTCAGTGCTTCCTTGTATTTTAAGCAGTTTCTCCTCCTCCAATGTCCAATCTCATTGCAATGGAAGCAGACTGCGCCCTCTTGGGACTTGGGCTTAGCCTCTTTGGGCTTGGCAGCCTCTTTGGGTTTGGCAACACTTGCCTTAGGATTAGCAACTTTTGCCTTTCCTTTACCCTTGAAACCTTTCCCTTTGTTAACCATCAACACTTGATCGGTTTTTTTTTTACGATATTGGTTTCCGCAGTGTTCAACATTTTAATTAGCTCTAAAAGGTTCTTATTCATGCCCCCCATGTTATAGTTCATTATGAAATTATTAAAACCTTCGGGCAATGGATTCAATATCATGTCAGTAGCCAATTCTTGGCTAATTGGAAAATCGAGCCTCTCAAGATGATCGATGTGGCCCTTCATCTTTAGAGCATGGGGACCAACAGCTTGTCCTTCACTCATCTTGCATGAGGTTAGGGTTTTAACTATGTTATACCTTTCCTGCGTTGCTTGAACTTGGAACATTTCCAACTGTCTATTGTTTAGAGCAACTATACCTTTCCTGCGTTGTTTGAACTTGGAACATTTCCAACTGTCTATTGTTTAGAGCAACTATCCCCAAGTGCTCAAGATCCTTCTGAAGGCTCTTGCACATGGCGGAGAGCATGAGGCAACCAACATCAGAAGCATCACGCTTATGCTTTAGATATTGATCCCTCACTGCCCTAGTAGCATTGGCAGCAGGTTTAGGTGGAACAGGTTCCTTGAGAACGTACAACTTTTCCTCTTGCCTGAGAACAATTCTCACGCTACGGATCCAATCCATATAGTTTGTACCATTCTCTTCCAACTTTTCCTTCTCAAGGACAAACATCGCAAAGGGATGATGATTATTGTTTGATTCCATTTATTCTACAAAAAGATATACATAAAATATGAACACATATAAGCAAACATATTATATGAGAAGTATAATGCATTTACATGAAAATAAATGCTTCCACTATATGACAAACACCTCAAAACTTTAATTTAATTTCAAGTTTGCTATGGCAAACACCTCAAAACTAAATTAATTAGGTATAAACATCAATCATATCACATATATGACTCTTAGATCTTTTATGAGATTTATTTAAGACATCATATGTCTAAGCATATTTTAATCTCATCTTATGCCTTGGGTCCAAAACCATTTTGATAACCCAATTAAGTTCATCCACTTTTAAACGTATAGGAACCACCATTTTCTCATCTTGCTCGCAAATGAATAGAATCAAAGTACCTTGCTATGGCAAGCCCACCCAAAACTATCCGAGTGGTCTCAAGTGTTTTGATCTTGGATTGGCATAAAGAACTTAAAAGTTTAATGAAGGTTCTTTAAAGCAGATTATAAGCATATCAGCAAAGATAATCATAATCGCGCACCAGGTAAGATCCCAGGAAGATAGGTGAGCCACAAGGACTACCTAAGTACCAAATATCTCCTTCGACAGAACTCTCCTAGACATGCACAATTAGAATACCAGCTCTGATTTGCAACATAATCAATACTTTGTAAATTGACTTGTTTCTCACGAACAATCAGATAACCATCAAATTTTGCGTAAATTGACTTGTTTCTCATAAACAATCAGAAAACAAAATTTTAATGTTTCAATTTAAACATTCAGGAAATTATAATTCAATGTTTCAACTAAACATCTAACAAAGTTCTTAACACATAAGAACACATAATTCATGCTTCGCAAAAAAAATAATAAAATCATATTTTAATTAACTAAGCATGCATAAACCTTGAATTAATCTAGCATAGCCCTATAAATTAAATTTCCAGAAATTTACAGCAACCAGATTAAAACAGAAACATATCAGATTGTAAACAAATTCACAGATTAGTAGGAAAATTTAACAAACTGATTCTGCCCAGGTCAGGCAAAGTCTGTCACGTGACATAGAGTTCCAGAAGTCCTGTCCCGTCGCGCGACCAGGCGAGTCCATCAGACTGCCCATGGCCAACTCTGTCGCGTGACGAGAGTTGCCAGTTTTGCAAATTTTTCAGTTTCAATCAATTCTAATCACAAAGCAATTAAATCATATAAACAGCTTTTAATAGATTTAATTCAATTTGAACAGAAAACAATTTTGGCACATTGTTTCAAAAACAATAAAATTCTACCGCATGCAAAACAGGCAAAGAGCATATAACAATTTATATCCATTTTCTAGCATGTTAATTCAAACTTAACCATACGAACGGGGCTCTGATACCACTGTTGGGTTTTATGGGTCCATGCACAGCGGAATTAGCATCTAAATAACACAAAGCCAAAGAGCCCTAAGATCCGTTCTATACGATTAAATTGAATTCCTATGAGATAGAATTTACCAACCTTAATTGCTTTCCGTTCTTGAGCTATCGAACAATCTATCGATGTGATTTTGAATCACAATCTTCGATCTTCAAGAACTTGAATCTTCAGATTCGAACTCTAGGCCTTGATCGTCGTACGAGCGAAGACCCTCTAGTAGTATCCACACCTTTGAATGAACCAAGAACGGTTCTTGAGGATTGCTAGATCCTTAAACCCTAGAAAGAATATTGAGAAACCTTTTGTGATTTTTCCTTAGAAAATTCGGCTAGACACTTAGGGTTCACAGACCTCATATTTATACTACGTTAGTATTAGTATTTGTTTCCTAATCGTATTAGGAAACAGTCTGTAAACCGCCTCAGGCATGTTATGTCGCGCGGTGACATATGCCAGTTGGCAAGGTCCGTCGCACGACCCAGTATGCCATATGCAGGAACTCTCAATCATTCTTTCTTTAGCTTAACCAATTCATTCTAATTGTGTGTGACCCAATAGGATTATATTATGTTGGCAATGAGCTCGATCATATCGACCCTCATAAAACATAAGCAGACTCTAGCAAGCCATTATATCTACCCAATTAATATAACGTAAGAGTTCACGTTTCCGATGGTACACTTCCATTTCTCCCTTTGTCTCACGATGTTATATTGAACACAAGTCATGGTCCACGTCAACTTGTATTTGTTCAATGCTTTCTCGATCTTGAGTATAATGATAATCCAATCGCATTGGGGTATGGCCATACACTTTCATCATTATCACTCATCGAGGGGCCCAAGCAAAACATCTCTCTTTCGAGGGACAAATTCCATCTTGACTTATCATCCTTCCCATCATAAATCCGATCATGCCAAAGATAGCCTTTATAGATATCCACTACCAGAAAAATAGGTTTTAGCGGCGAAAATTTCCGCCGCTAAAGTCAAAATTCTATCGCTAAAGTTAAACACCGACGGGAAAATTTCGTCGGTGGTCCGCCGCTATCATCCCGCTGCAGTGTTCCGACGGCTCAAATTCCGCCGGTATATTTTGATTTTACCGACAGAATTAATTCCGTCGGTGATCTTTTGACATTAGCGACGGAAATTTCCGCCGCTAAATTAATTCATTTTAATTAAATTTTTATTTCAGCGACGGTATATTCCGCCGGTGAAATAAAAATTTAATTTAATTTTTATTTTCACCGGCGGAAATTTCCGTCGCTGAAATAAAAATTAACTAAATTAAATTAATTTCAACGACGGAAATTTCCGTCGCTGGAATAAAAATTACTTAAAATAAATTATTTTCACTGGCGGAAATTTTCATCGCTGGAATAAAAATTAATTAAAAAAGTTAATTTCAGCTACGGAAATTTTCGTCGCTGAAATTAATTTTTTTTTATTAATTTTTATTCCAGCGACGGAAATTTCCGCCGGTGAAAATAAAAATTAAATTAAATTAAAATTAATTTGTATAGCGGCGGAAATTTCCGTCGCTGGAATAAAAATTAATTAAAATTAATTAATTTCAGCGACAGAAATTTCCGTCGCTGATAATGAAATAAATTAAAAAAAATAATTTAAAATTTCAATTAACCAATTTTTTTTTGTACCTGATATAACAATTCAATAAAACTAAAACTATAAAACTAACAATCAAATATCAGCGTACCAAACTAAAAATTAAATATCACCGTACCAAATCGGGAGGGGGAGGGGGGGAGGGGTTGTCGGGGCTCCCGCGGGTACCAAATATCACAAATGTTTACAAACAAGTATAAAATAGTATCAATCAGAGTTCCAAACTAAAAACCAAAATCAACGTACCAAATCGGGAGGGGGGAGGGGGGAGGAGGGGGCCGGGGCTCCCGCGGGTACCAAATATGACAAATGTTATTACAAACAAGTCTAAAATAGTACGTAATCAACTCGGGGGGAATCGGGGGGGAGGCTGGAAATTACCCTGCTGCAGACTCTCCACATAGGCCATCAACATCGCAAATTTTCTATCAGTCTCCGCCTAACGCCGATCATTCTCCTCCTGCATCTGCGCCTGACGCCGATCATTCTCCTCCCGCATCTGTGCCTAAGCCTCCAAAGCGTCTGAAAGCTTTGCCCTAGCCTCTGCAGCCAATCGTCTCTCCTCAGCCAGCTGAGCCTCCAGAGTGTCGATCCTCGGATCATTCCGAGTATCGGGCGTGAAACCATATGGCCGACGGCCGGTCGACATCGATGGGCATTGCCGCCCGTAATCCTCCATCCCTAACACTCGCTCTCCTCTCTTTGGATGTCCCTCCGAGGTGATCGAGCGCCAAAAATCAGGCACGAAGGGAACGGGCTGGCCGGGAGGCGTACCTTCGGGAACAACGGCGGCTTGATATGTACTCTGTCAAAATAAAACAAACAATTATAATCATATACACAATGTAATGTACATAAATAAATTTACATATTCAAAATCAAGTCATTTAATGATAGTTTACTTACAAAGGCATTAGCAGAGCGATCGTCAACCCATTGCGGAGGTTGATCGGGCGATGTAGGAGTCCGAACATGGGTGCTATCGAAAACATCCAAAAAACTGACATCCGGGCCATGTTCCCATTGCTATAAATAAAATAAGCGAGATTATTATTTTGAAATTATATAGATGCAACATTTAAACTGATTTAAAAGTATGCATACACTACATTTACACTAAAACCATGGATTTCATAGCATCAACATGGCTCCCAGCTAACATACGTACATAAACTGATTTAAAAGCATACATACACTACATTTAAACTAACACCCCATGTATTTCATATCATTTACACTAACACCCACCAACAATGTGCATACACCGTCCTGTTTGGTTTCAAAGTCAATTAAACTAAACCATGGATTTCATAGCATCAACTGTTGGAAATGGGTAACGAAAGTTAAGTTTGACTTAACGTTGACCTAACTTCCTAATGGAATTCATTATTTGTTAACGAAGTAAGTTACAAAATGTATTCTACATTTAGTGTAGATTATGAAACTCATTTATTGTCTCAAAACCATTTCCGGGTGAATGAGAAATTAATGACAAAAGATTTGTAACTTAACGAGAGATGTTTAAAAGGGTCACTTAGATCACTTGGATTTAATTGGATTTGAACTGTGTTTTTGGCTGATGAGATTTTGCACCAAGTTGATCAGAACGAGTGGGGACTCTGGTCCCGAGTCGTGAGCACGAATGGACCTTAATGGACATTTGCTCAATTCTGAACAAAACGAGTGGAGGCCTTGAGAACGAGTCGTGAGCACGACTCGTGCCAAGGAGCAAGAGTTGTGCCCTTCGCTGCTGCCAGAAAAGTTGTGCCTTTTCAAGGGAAAAGACACAAACCCCTTAACCCTCCTTATATACTTCCCCTCCGAATTTCAATTCAAACATACAGTCTTTTGAGCCTCTCTACCTACATTTGAGATAGATTAACCTAGCATAATCATTTCATCTTGTTACATTAAATTCTTTCAAGTCCAAAGTTCCAAACTTTCCTTTGTTCGTTAGAATTGTTAATTTGGTGTGCTCCTATTAACAATTTAGAAATCATTTCATCTTACGAGAAGTTTGTCAATAACCGTAAGCACCAGTGCGGGACAAATACTTCTTACGGAAATTGTGTTAAACACAAGACTCGATTTTTTCTTGTTTGCCTTTTTCAATTTCCGTTATCTTTCCCGTTATCTTTCTCATTTTCTTTGTTATTTCCTTAAGAAGCCTATTCATAAATCCCAACAATCGTAAGAAGTATTTGTACATTTATTAAGGCGTTCCTACAATGACTAATGAGAGAGACACCTCCGAGTCATCCGGGCTTACTCCTCCTCAAGGCGATGCAACGCTCAAGAATATTGCACCCGCTTCTACACCATCTCACCCGGTTCATGGTGAGAAACCCCCAAAGTTTAACGGGGTGGATTTCAAGAGATGGCAACAAAAGATGCTATTCTACTTGACTACTCTAAGTTTGCATCGGTTCTTAAAAGAAGATCCGATTGTTGCAAATGGTGATCCCGACCCTCAAAGGCTTTTGGCCAAAGAGGCTTGGGACCATGGTAATTTTTTATGTAAAAATTATATTTTGAATGGACTCGACGATGCACTCTATAATGTGTATAGTACCGTCGAGTTAGCCAAGGCATTGTGGAATACCTTGGAAAGGAAGTACAAAATTGAAGATGCCGGGTCAAAGAAGTTTTTCGTCGGCAAATATCTTGACTTCAAAATGGTGGACTCTAAGTTGGTAACAACTCAAGTTGATGAGTTCCAACTTATTTTACATGGACTTGATGCCGAAGGAATAATCATGAACGATCCTTTTAAGGTGGCATCAATCATAGAGAAGTTGCCGCCTTCATGGAAGGACTTCAAAAATTATCTCAAGCATAAACGTAAAGAAATGACTTTGGAGGACTTGGTTGTTCGTCTTCAAATTGAAGAGAATAATCGAGACAACGAAGCCAAAGCTTCCAAAGGCAAGATGGAGGCAAAAGTCAATCTCGCCGAGGCAAGCACTAGCGGCCCCAAAAGGAAGCATTCCGGGAATGCTAAGAAAGGGAAGAACAAAGGCTCCTCAACTAAAAAGTTCAAAGGAGCATTCTATAATTGTGGCAAGCCGGGCCATATAGCAAAGGATTGTCGCCACCAAAAGAAGGAGGCTAACAATGTCGAAGATATCGATCTTGATTTTGCTGCGGTGATCTTCGAGGCAAACGTGGCAAATTTGGATGACAATCCAAAGGAATGGTGGATAGATACTGGGGCTACCCGCCATATTTGTGCTAATAAGGAGAGTTTTTCTTCTTATACTCCCATTTCCGGAAGGAAATTGTATATGGGAAATTCAGCGACTTCCGATGTTCAAGGCATTGGAAATGTTGTATTGAAGATGACCTCGAGGAAAGAAGTGACCTTGCTTGATGTGCTGCATGTTCCGGACATCCGCAAGAATCTAGTTTCCGGTGCTTTGTTGAGTAAAGCCGGTTTTAGATTAGTTTTTGAATCCGACAAGTTTGTAATAACCAAGAATGGTTTATTCCTTGGAAAGGGTTACCTCGAGAATGGACTTTTCAAGATGAATGTAATGAATGTTATCCGCCAAGGTGCGAAGAATAAAAATGTTGTTTCTTATGTTTACTTGTCGGAAAGTCCTAGTTTATGGCATGATAGATTAGGTCATGTAAACTTCGACACTATTAAGAAGTTAGTTAAACAAGATTTAATCCAAATGACTAAATCTGATTCAACTAATAAGTGCGAAGTTTGCGTTGAGGCAAAAATGACGAAGTCGCCATTTAATTCAATAAAAAGAAACACAACTCCTCTCAAGTTAATTCACAGATGATTGCACTAAGTATTGTTATGTTTATCTCTTAAGAAGTAAAGATGAAGCCTTAGGGGCTTCATAGATGATTGCACTAAGTATTGTTATGTTTATCTCTTAAGAAGTAAAGATGAAGCCTTAGGGGCTTTCGAGACTTATAAGAAAGAAGTTGAAAATCAACTTAACTTAAAGATTAAGAAAATTAGAAGTGATAGAGGAAGAGAATATGAAGCTCCGTTTGAAGGACTATGTAAGGAATCTGGCATAATTCATCAAACGATGGCTCCATATGCACCTCAGTCTAACGGAGTTGCTGAACGCAAAAATCGTACTCTCAAAGAGATGATGAACGCATTTTTGATAAGTTCAGGCTTACCCGATAACTTGTGGGGGGAAGCTATACTCACTTCTAATAACATTCTTAATAAGATACCCAAGAAAGGTATTGATAAAATGCCCTATGAATTATCGCATAATCGTAGGCCGTGTTATAAATATCTTAAAGTATGGGGTTGTTTGGCTAAGGTCGAAATACCTAAGCCGAAACAAGTGAAGATTGGTCCGAAAACCATTGACTGTATTTTTATTGAATATGCCAATAACAGTAGTGCCTATCGATTCATAGTGCACAAGTCAAAAATTCCTGATATGAATGCAGGAATGACAATAGAATCAAGGAATGCAGTATTCTTTGAAAATATCTTTCCTGCTAAGGATAGGAAAGAAGGTAACTCTCAAAAGAGAACACATGAATCTACAAACGGTCCATCTCAAGTAGAAGATGAAGGACCTAGACGTAGTAAAAGGGCAAGAGTGGAAAAGTCTTTTGGTCCTGATTTTCTATCATTTATGTTGGAAAATGAACCAGCTACTGTTAAAGAAGCTTTATCTGGACCGGACAGTACGTTCTGGAAAGAGGCTATTAACAGTGAGATAGAATCCATAATGCTTAATAATACTTGGGAATTGGTGGATCTCCCTCCAGGTTGCAAACCATTAGGTTGCAAATGGATTCTTAAAAGAAAGTATAAAGCCGATGGATCTATTGATAAGTATAAAGCTAGGCTAGTTGCCAAAGGGTTTAGACAGAAAGAGGGATATGATTTCTTCGATACATACTCCCCTGTCACAAAGATCACATCTATATGTGTTCTCATAGCTATTGCAGCAGTGCATAATCTTGAGATACACCAAATAGATGTGAAGACAGCCTTTCTAAATGGAAAGCTAGATGAAGAAATTTACATGGAACAACCCGAAGGGTTCGTGGTTCCTGGTAAAGAACGAAAGGTGTGTAAACTTGTAAAGTCGTTATATGGACTAAAACAAGCACCTAAACAGTGGCATGAGAAATTCGATAGAACTATGCTATCAAATGGATTCAAGATTAATGAATGTGACAAATGTGTCTACATTAAAGGAACATCTGAATCATTTGTTATTGTCTGTCTTTACGTAGACGACATGTTAATAATGGGAAGTAGTCATGAATTGATCATGAATACCAAAGGCATGTTAAAGAAGAACTTTGACATGAAAGATATGGGATTAGCCGATGTCATATTAGGAATAAATATTTCTAGAACATCAGAAGGAATAGTCCTGTCACAATCCCATTATTTGGAAAATGTACTTCGAAAATTCGATGTCAATAACAGCCCTCCAGCTAAGACTCCGGTAGACTTGGCGCTACACTTAGCTAAAAACAGAGGGGAACCAGTTTCTCAGTTGGAGTATGCAAGAATAATTGGCAGTCTGATGTACTTAATGAATTGTACACATCCAGACATTGCATATTCAGTGAGCAAACTAAGTAGGTTCACGAGTAATCCCAGTACAGATCATTGGAAAGCACTAATGAGGGTACTAAGATATTTAAAGTATACATTAAATCATGGGATACTTTATAAGAAATATCCATCAGTATTAGAAGGATACTGTGATGCAAACTGGATATCGGACACAAAAGACTCAAAATCCACGAGTGGATATGTTTTCACAATAGGTGGAGGAGCAGTGTCGTGGAAATCCTCCAAACAAACGTGTATAGCCAGATCCACAATGGAATCTGAGTTTATAGCTTTAGATAAAGCTGGAGAAGAAGCAGAATGGCTTAAGAACTTACTGGAGGATATTCCTTGTTGGAATAAACCTGTGCCTGCTGTACTAATACATTGTGATAGTCAATCAGCAATAGGAAGGGCACAGAGCAGTATGTATAATGGTAAGTCTAGACATATCCGTCGTAGACATAATACCATTAGACAGTTGATCAAGAATGGGGTTATCACAATTGACTATGTGAAGTCAAATGATAACATAGCGGATCCGTTTACGAAAGGTATAAATAGAGATCAACTGTATAAACTGTTAAGGGGAATGGGCTTAAAACCCACAACAAAAGAACTCATAGTGGACACTCAACCTTGAGAATTGGAGATCCCATGCCCTTGGTTCAATGAGACAACCAAGCTATAAGTTCTAGTAGAATCACTTGGAAACAACAACTCGGTTGAATGACCTGGAGATGTTGAATACTCATTCCCAGAACATCCAAGTATAAGCACCTGCAGTAGTGGTGAGGATAAGTTGAGAAAACATTTAATGATTTCTATACCTACAAGTGGAGTAGTGCAGGATACTCCTAATAGTGTGAATCACCTATATAAGCGAGAAGTTACTTGGCCGCTTCTAATATGAACGCTTATGAATGAGATACGGTCCAGGGCCGAAATGGACAAAACGTGAGAACAAAAACTGTTAGAGCTATTATTATGTGAGTATTGTTGTCTTGGTATACATCCTACAGTCACTGGTTCAAAGCGACTCGCTACCAAATGGCTAGTATATCCGATAATATTTCACTAGGGGAGATTCAAAGCCTTAAGCTATCTATCCCGATGTAATAATGGTTCGCCAGAACTTTTAGACAAAATTACATACGTGCATTAATTGTCATTCATGTGGGGGATTGTTGGAAATGGGTAACGAATGTTAAGTTTGACTTAACGTTGACCCAACTTCCTAACGGAATTCGTTATTTGTTAACGAAGTAAGTTACAAAATGTATTCTACATTTAGTGTAGATTATGAAACTCATTTATTGTCTAAAAACCATTTACGGGTGAATGAGAAATTAATGACAAAAGATTTGTAACTTAACGAGAGTTGTTTAAAAGGGTCAATTAGATCACTTGGATTTAATTGGATTTGAACTGTGTTTTTGCCTGATGAGATTTTGCACCCAGTTGATCAGAACGAGTGGGGACTCTGGTCACGAGTCGTGAGCACGAATGGACCTTAATGGACATTTGCTCAATTCTGATCAAAACGAGTGGAGGCCTTGAGAACGAGTCGTGAGCACGACTCGTGCCAAGGAGCACGAGTCGTGCCTTTCGCTGCTGCCAGAAAAGTTGTGCCTTTTCAAGGGAAAAGACACAAACCCCTTAACTCTCCTTATATACTTCCCCTCCGAATTTCAATTCATACATACAGTCTTTTGAGCCTCTCTACCTACATTTGAGATAGATTAACCTAGCATAATCATTTCATCTTGTTACATTAAATTCTTCCAAGTCCAAATTTCCAAACATTCCTTTGTTCGTTAGAATTGTTAATTTGGTGTGCTCCTATTAACAATTTATAAATCGTTTCATCTTACGAGAAGTTTGTCAATAACCGTAAGCACCAGTGCGGGACATATACTTCTTACGGAAATTGTGTTAAACACAAGACTCGATTTTTTCTTGTTTGCCTTTTTCAATTTCCGTTATCTTTCTCGTTATCTTTCTCATTTTCTTTGTTATTTCCTTAGAAGCCTATTCATAAATCCCAACATCAACATGGCTCCCAGCTAACATACGTACATAAACTGATTTAAAAGCATGCATACACTACATTTAAACTAACATACATACCATACGGTAGTGATGCTCGCCGACTGGTATCGTCCCCATCGTATGCTTCGTCGTCGACCCCGTGGAGCCTGCTCTATTTGCCTTAGCCTGTTCGGCGATAGCTCTCGCCCCATCCAACGCCCAATATTCGCAAAAGCTACCAAACACCTCCTCGATCATCAGAGGAGGTGTCAAGGGCGCTGATCCCGCCTCGAGCTGCTTAATATAAAATTTAGACTTTGTCATACCTATAAAAAATATGAATATCTCGTAAACATATAATGATAATATTATAAAATTAAAAGAGTATAATCATTGTTAATTAAACTAATTAAGGATAGATAAATATGTTACCAATATGATCCCGAAATAACTTCTGAGCCTGTTTCTTGAAAACAAATTTAGTCGTCGCCTCGTCGATATCCGGCATCCATGTAAATTTCCCCTACAACATATAATGATAACATTACAAAACTAAAAGAGTATAATCATTATTAATTATAACATTTTAATAACAAACTAACATTTAAGTTTTAAATAAAAACCATTAACACATTACCTTAAAATCCTCCCAAGCATCCTCCTTCTGCTCCGGTGGCAATGATTTCCAGTTGGGCCAAAACTCTGCCATGACCCGAGACAGCCAATACTGTCCAATCTTTGTCCCTGGGGTAGGGTATCCACCTACAAACCTGCCAAGTATATTTATACAATAACATTTTAACTTAAATAATAAATTATATATAAAACAAAAAGGAACCAACTTATATCAAATTAATGAAGAGTTACTTACTGGTCATAAAGTGGCGATATCTGGACATGTATCCTCCCCTCAGAATCGACAGGAGAAGGAGTATTGGCCCCAGAGGTGGAGCTGGTACTACTAAGTAAAGGGACCACATCATCACTACCGATAGCACCTGTACTGGATCGGGACGGTTGCGTCCCAGTAATAGATGTGTATCCGGGGCGGGTCTTCCTACTTTTCAAGACTATCCATCCTTCCCATGGAAATACGGTTGCGTCCCATTTTTACCATTCATGTTATGGGTGGTAATTGTGTTGATTATGAGTACGGTTATTTATTTCTCTAGCTATTGAAGACGGAAGCTTGTAGAAACCATGCCATTTAAAGTTATAAAAATTTGTGATTAATGTTTCCTACCATCTGTTGAATGACATTCCCAAATTTACTTTTTTGATAAGCCTTTTCATTAAGTTTGAGGAGGAATGGTAGAGACACATTTAAGAAAGATGTATACACTCTCATTCTTAATCTTACTTACTTTTTAATAGATATTTTCATCACTAAAGGACGTCCAAGGGGATAAGAATTCACATGACATATTAACTAATACAGGACTTCTAGGTCACTTCTACTAACAACAATGACCTTCGTTACATTTCCGTTCAAATATGACCTTCGTTACATTTCCGTTCAAAATTTGACGGAATGCTGAATAAGGGACAGATTTGAATTATTTATGCTTTCAAAGAATTATTAACTTCACAAATTTTGGTCAAAATTCAAACAAGTAGATCATTAAAATCAAAGTGAGACTGTCTTTCTGCGATGCATGGCATACTTAACAACAAGAAGAAAAATATGAAATGAACACCAAAATGTACCATCAGAAAGAGTAGTCGCTATCAGTAACACGAGAAAGAAAGCAGCAAGCCTATTGATAATTACATAGACCCAAATATGTATGTCACCCGATTTTCTTACATGAACGCCAATGCAGCTCAGCAATGATGTTCCGCGAAATTTAACAGAACGTAGAAGTCAATTGTTGCATATGTAACATGTTATGTTTACTCCCATAAGCAAGTCAATAAATCAAAATTGTTCCAAATCCCTAATATGCAATCAAATTAATACAGAAAAATTGAATGAAAAAAAGGGAGAAGTGGGTGGTTCTGATAGCCAGTCCATGATGGAACTGTCAAATATTTCATGGATTTTAGTTTATATATGACTAAAACCCATCTAATATTTAACGGATCCATTTAATAACTTACTATTCAACCCCATCAATATGAACACATCGATGCCACCACCATAGCAGGCAGCCGCCACCACCACCACCACCACCAACAACAACAACAATAAAGTCACCACCATTCCAACAATCCAATTTTTCACAAAAAATCCAACCTTTCAGAGAAAAAATAAATAAAAATCTCGTCTGTAAGATGAACTTACCCAGATTTTACAAAATCCAATCATATTTCTCAGCTCTAAAATAACAAAAACCAACTCAGATCTAATTTTCACATCAGCTTATAACACGGATGTTGGGGAAGTTAGGAAGAAATCACATTCACAACAAATTAACACCCTATCCTCGAATTAGAACTACGTATTTGAAAGAAATCGAAACATTTACCTTGATTAGAGCAAGAGAGAGAAACACGGTGGAAGCAGGGGCTGTGAGGACGCCGGTGTGCGAGTGAGACGGCGGCAGCAGCTCGAGACGGAGACGGTGGAGAGGTGGACGGATGGCGAAGCTTAAAGGCAGTATGGAGAGGGTGGACGGCGGCGATGTGAGAGCGAGGGAAGAGAGAGAGATGAGATCGTCGGGTAGACAGAGATAGCAGGAAGAGAGAGAGGGAAATAAGGGCGTAAATGATTTCAGAGAGGGAAAATTAGTATTTATATTTAACACTCAGCGACGGAATATTCTGCCGCTAAATATTAATTCTAGCGTCGGAATTTAATTTCCGCCGCTATAATTAATATTTAGCGACGAAATATTCCGTCGCTGGGGTTAATTAATTGTAATTTAATATAAAACATGAAAATTATTTTAAATATGATTATTTTTATTTATATAAAACATGAAAATTATTTTAAATTACTCTAAAAAAAATATGAGTCAATAAATATTATTTTTGAAAAAATAAATAAATCATAAATATTAATTAATTTTAATTTAATGAATATCATTATTCTTATGTATATAAAACATGAAAATTATTTTAAATTACTCTCAAAAAAATAAGTATGAGTCAATAAAAATTATTTTTGAAAAAATAAATAAATCATAAATATTAATTAATTTTAATTTAATAAATATCATTATTTTTATTTATATAAAACATGAAAATTATTTTAAATACAATTATTTTAAATTACTTTCAAATAAATAAATATGAGTCAATAAATATTATTTTTGAAAAATAAATAAATCATAAATTAAAATAAAATAAAAATAGAGCTAAACAAATTTAAAAATATCTAATTAACACCGACATAATTATTCCGCCGCTACTACCACCACCATCACTAGTATCACTACAATCACTACTACCACTACCACCATTATTATACCCCTAAACCCTAAACACTATATCCATAACCCCTAAACCATAAACCCTAAACCCTAAACCCTAAACCCTACACCCTAAATTCTAAAACCTAACCCCTAAACCCTAAACCCTAACCCCTAAACCCTAACCCTTAAACCCTAAATCCTAAACCCTAAACCCTAACCCCTAACCCCTAACCCCTAAACCCTAAACCCTAAACCCTAACCCCTAACCCCTAAACTCTAAACCCTAAACCCTAAACCCTAAACCCTAAACCCTAACCCCTAAACCCTAACCCCTAAACCCTAACCCCTAAATCCTAACCTCTAAATCCTATACTATATACCCTATATTCTATGCCCTATACCTTATACTATATACCCTACACCATATACTATATACCCTATACCATATACTATATACCCTATACCATATACTATACACCCTATACCATATACTATATACCTTATACCCTATATACCCTATACCATATATTATATAGTATAGGGTATAAGGAATAGTATATAGGGTATAGGGTATAGGTTATAGGGTATATAGTATAGGAGTTAGGGGTTAGGGTTTAGGGTTTAGGGGTTAGGGGTTAGGGTTTAGGGTTTAGGGGTTAGGTGTTAGGGTTTAGGGTTTAGGGTTTAGGGGTTAGGGTTTAGGGTTTAGGGTGTAGGGTATATAGTATACGATATAGGGTATATAGTATAGGGTATAGGGTATAGGGTATAGGGTATATAGTATATGGTATAGGGTATATAGTATAGGATATATAGGGTATAGGGTATAGGGTATATAGTATAGGGTATAGGGTATATAGTATATGGTATAGGGTATATAGTATAGGGTATATGGTATATATATAGTATAGGGTATATAGTATATGGTATAGGGTATAACGTTTTCAGTTAGTTTTTTGAAATTCAAGTCAGTTTTTTAACGTTTTCAGTTAGTTTTTAGAATTTCAGTCAGTTTTTTAACGTTTCTAGTTAGTTTTTTAACGTTTTCAGTTAGTTTTTCAAAATTTCAGTTAGTTTTTTGAAATTCCAGTCAATTTTTCAACGTTTCAGATAAATTTTTTAATGTTTTCAGTTAGTTATTTTGTTAATTAGTTCTAAAAATAATTAAAAATTAAATTTTATAATCACCGACGGAATATTCTGTCGCTGATAAATTAAAAAAAATTAATTTATCAGAGGCGGAAATATTCTGTCGGTGTATTATTTAAAAAAAATAAAAAATATTTAATTTTCACCGACGGAATATTTCCGCTGCTGATAAACTAAAAAAAATTAATTTATCAGCGGCGAAAATATTCCGTCGGTGTATTATTTAAAAAAAATAAAAAATATTTAATTTTCATCGACGGAATAATTCCGTCGCTGATAAATAAAAAAAAATGAAAAAATAATAACTCTTCACCAGCGGAATAATTCCGTCGCTGAGAAAGAACTAGCGACGGAATATTCCGTCGGTAAATTAGACGCCAAAATAGTGGCGATAATGAAACGAATATTCGATGAATATTCATTTTAGCGACGGAATTCAATTCCGTCGGTAAATTTGACGCCAAAATCATTCCGTCGCTATAGCATAATTTCCGTCGCTAAATAGCGACGGAATGCTTCCGTCGCTGTTGATTCCGTCGCTAAAGCACCAGTTTCTGGTAGTGATCGTGTTAAGATATCATTTGACTAAAATCAAACATAACTTTCATCATATGTAAGGTCATGATAATCCCATGTCTAGGGACTAAATGAAGTGACCATATGAGATTTAATTATGACATTTGACCATGACATAAATCTCATACGGGTCAAGTCCAGTCACTTGTTCACTAACAAGTACCCATAATTTCAATGTGCATCTCTATGCATATAATCATTATATGATTATCCATTAACAATTATACTAATTATTCACTTAATAATTAGGGACGAAGATTATTACAATAAATATGCAAAATATATAATAATCAAATAATAAACTTTTCATGTAATAATAAATAATGTCAACATATAGGTCTATCAACTATAGGCCTAGGGCATAACACTAACACGACCTCACTCGCTACTTCGTCAAAGGCACCGATAGCGGAACTGATGAAGATGAGAAAGGAACTGAGGGGACCGACAGTGGAACTGATGAAGATGAGAAAGAAACAGAAAGAAGTCAATACATAGACTACAGAAAAGATGGGAAAGCTAGCACAAAACCTCCAGCGTTTCAGAGGACTCAGGGTTAATTCGATTAGAGGAGCATTCCTCGACATCACTACACTACCTGGACCCGTGGCCACCACAGTTCAGCATGAATACCAGTTCAAAGGGATACCTAACATAAAGGAACAGCTCAAAGCCCTCTTCTTGAAAGACCTACTGTTTGGTCCAATCCACAACAATCACATTCGAGACAGTGATTCCAAAGAAGAAGGAACCAGAATTTGTGGATCTGTCTTAAAATTTCCATATCAACCCAAAATCTGTGAACCATCCCCCATACAGAGCCAAATCCATCTCGGGCTCGTGCAACAGTGCAAAGAATAATAATAACGGTGAATAATAGCTATACATTTGGCATGTTCAAATTTGTTATTTAATGCATGATCTATCATTGTTTATTTTTTATCAACCAACTTGCTTATATGGTGCAATTAAACGCCAAAAGTAAAACAGCAATCATAATAAACAATATATAAAGTCTTGCCCCAGAACAAGGGCCGGTCAAATAAAAAGTAATGTCTAAAAGACAGGCAGTACATATAGCTACCTAAAGATATCAATAGGAACTACTCTGAGTCCTGCTCTTCATCTGAGCACTCAAAATACTGCCCCGCTGTAGCCGGATCCACGGTAGACAAATAATCCGCAAACTCGTCAAGGCTGGAGTACGAGAAGTGACGGCCGCGCCTGTGCTCCTTAAGACTCCCCATGCTCAAATCCCGAGTATGAAGAATGGCGAGCCCCAAACCCGACAGTCTCACCAGAGAACTGACTAAAGCCCTGCCCGGCATCCATACCACAGGACGTGGAAGCAGACGAGTCTCTCGCAATAGAAGGTCGGGAAGGCATCGGTTCATAAACAGCCGCATTCCTCCGAGAACTGCACCACAGGAAGTCCACAAGCCTCCTAGTAAAGCCGATAATCCCGTCCAGAGTCTTACGGCCTGATCGTAAGTACGGACAGAAACCTGCAAACCAGGAAAGCCGTCAAAAGATAAACAGACAGTACAGATGCAACAATTGCAGAATACTACTACAAACACATAAAAGCAATAAAATACTCATCGAAGCACTAGGTTCAACTCTGTATTGAGGCCTCGCCTGCTCCGGGATAGGAATCATCAGCTACCTACGAGAACCACCAACGCCCTCGAACGCTAAATGAGTGCGGGGGAGCGGATAATCTCTGGGACCTGCAGGGTCCTCACCCTCTCTGTACATCACCTGCGGGCTCCTCAGCCTTGTCCTCAGAAAGACGTCGTAGTCAGCATCCTCTATGATGTTCTCGAAATGAGGCACTCCCTGCCTATATCGCTGCAACTCCTCCCCAACTATGGACATAGGAAACTGCATGTGAAGAGGCGAATCCCTCTGAACCAAGGGACCGGATCCCAGAGCATACTGGCAAGACACCCTCTCGCCCAGATACATAACGTCACACTAGCAGCTTTTACTGACGTGACACCTCCCTAGAAGCCTGCACAACGAAATGATCAAACCGGCTCCACCAAGTCAAGTTGATCCTCGGCAAAAAGTCCCGGTCCAAGGCCAAAGACACCTCCTCGTAAGTCACACGGGTACTCTCCCGGGACTTCATCGGCTTCCTAGCCGCCTTCTGCCAAGACAACATGGCAGGAAACAAAAGGGTATATGCCTCCCTGGTGGTCTACCGATGTGGGTAAAACACCTCAAAGCACCACACCAGTCAAACGCCAGGAAAGTTATGTCAGCTACAAAGCAAATACATACAAGGACAGCGAGACAAGAAAGAGAAAAAAGAAGGAAACTTACATCTAGCGCGAACTGAAAGCAACAGAGCGAGTTGTCCTCCCCCGGGAAAACCTATCCAAGGCAAAGAAAAGCTCGACTAGACCATCTTCTCCCCAAGCAAACCTCCTCAAGGCCTCCAGACCTCCAGATCAATCAAGGAGCCAAGCAAAGCAAACTGGCACGTCGTGTCAGCATTGGAAAAAAGGGTTGCTGACAGGGCAAACCACAGAAACCCCCGCGCCAACCTATCAGCTGTCATCCTCTCAGAACCAGCCATATACTCATCTATCCCTCTCCTCAAGTGTGCCTCCATTGGCCCATACGAAATACCAAGGCTCCTGGCATTCGTAATGTCAAACCCAAGCAGTTCTGACAGCTGCTCCCTGGTGAAATCATCAAGCCACTCTATGGGAATGCCTCGAAATGACAACCCGATAATCGCATCGAAGTCTGTGGGAGTCACTGATGCCTCCCCCCACCTGAAGTGAAATGTGTGAGTAGTATCCCACCAATACTCACTCAAGGAGACATGGAGCACCTTAACCCTCTGTGTCAAAGCCAAAGCAGCCACCGCACTGATAAAGCCTCCTAGACCAGAGTCAATCACAAACTTCCGTGGACTCCTCTCCCCATCACGAGCCACGTCTGGGAACATTTCCCATAACTCTCGGACAGCCTCAATGTCTCCCCTACTCTTTACGGTGGACACGTCAACCGACCCTCGCCCCTGCAGGTAAACACAGCAAAAGTATGTTACTACAGGATAATATACACAAAATGCACATGCACATGTCAAAATCACAAAAACATATCAACACAAAGATATGGTTCAATCATTTCCCTAAAATATCTTTGTCCTAGTCAGAATATTAACGGTTCAAGTTTCAAAATCCCGTTCATTAACGGTTCATTTCCCTAAAATATTTTCGTCCCAGTCTGAATATTAACGATTCAAAATCCCAAAATTTTCAAGTCATTTCGAAAAACCCGTCAAACCCGGAACTTTCAAAATCGTATTGAAAAAACTCGTCAAACCCGAAACTTTCAAATACTTTCAAAATTACTCCGTTCCGAGTTAAACTCACTTTAATTTTGGAAAACACCCCTAGGCATGGAATTTTTCTACCAAAATTCCGACAATGTCTACCCATACCCTCAATTGCATTAAACAGGAACCAATTTCAATAAATAATCACAACAAGATCACAAGCCCCAAATCGGGCACCAAGAACCCTTACTTAATTCAAAAAAAAAAATCGAAATTAATCAATAAATTTGAAAATGCTTACCTTCCTCTCGATCCCCTCCTTAGATTTGTGATTATCTCGAGCTTTGTAAAACTCGGTCGGATCGATAGAAATAGTGGTCTTTCGCACCGTCCTCCTAAGCCGCTGCCTCTCGTTGTCAGTTCTTCTATGGTGACCTCGTCGCGCTAATCTACCTTCCATGGTGTTAATCCCTCGAAATTTAGGCAATAAATCAAGTGGGATGGAAGAAATTTTACTCTTTTCTCTCTTCTCTCTCGTTGAAAATGAAGGTTTTTGTTCTTTCCAGCGTCTGTCCAAACGCTGATTTAAATCAGACCAAGGCGAAAGACAGTCCGTCCGTCCTGTTTTACAGCATGGGGCAATTTTTCCCAAATTGCCAACAAGTCCTTCAGCTTTCCAATTTTGCCCAAATTGCCAACAAGCCCCTCATCTTCCCAAATCTGATGCTTTTGCCCAGAACTTATCATATTTCTCTTTTGTTTTTGCTCCTCTCTCGAGGTAAAATTCCCATTAGTTTTCACTAACGCCCATCTCCAGACGTTAAATTTTCCTTTAGTTTTCACTAATGCCTGTCTCAAGACGTTAAATTTTCCGTTAGTTTTCACTAACGCCCGTCTCCAGACGTTAAATTTTCCGTTAGTTCTCACTAACGCCCCGTCTTCGGACGTTAAATCTCAGAACCGTCTTCGGACGTTAAATCTCAGAACCGTCTTCGGACGTTAAATCTCAGTACCGTCTCCCGACGTTAAATTTTCCGTTAGTTCTCACTAACGGCCCATCTTCGGACGTTAAATCTCAGTACCGTCTTCGGACGTTAAATCTCAGAACCGTCTTCAGACGTTAAATCTCAGTACCGTCTTCGGACGTTAAAACTCAAATACTGTCTTCCCCGGTAGTCATCATAAGCCCGACCATCTCATTTCAACGGCAATCAATGTAATCGCGTGCACAACAATCCCTCTTCGGCCATCATCGTAAGCCTGAACATTCCTCCCCAGCATGATTGTAAGACTATCCTTTCAAGGAACGTCAATCATCTTCCGTTTCTAACTACTTGTTAGAACGCCAATCAATCCCCTCAGTTCATAAACAACTTTGTTAGAACTTTTGACGCTTTTCCCCAGCAATGTGCCATCCTCTCCTGAGATTAAATTCTATTCCTAACCCCGTCGTTAGAACGTCAATCCTTCCTTCGAACTCAGACCGTGTTGTTGAAAACACCAGTTTAAAATGTTCCTATCATTCCGTTCCTAACCCCATTGTTAGAACCTCAATCCCTCTTTGGCCGTCGTCATAACCCGAACACTTCTCCCCAGCAGAATCGTAGGCCCATCCCGTTAACAGAACATTAAGACTTCTTCTCCGTTTCTAACGAAATCGTTAGAACATCGAGCCTTTTCTAACCAAATCGTTAGAACATTAAACCTCTCTCCCACGCTTCTAACCGAATCATTAGAAAGCTGATTGGTTCTTTCCCGCTTCTAATCGAATCGTTGGGAAACTGATTGGTTCTTTCCCGCTTCTAACCGAATCGTTGGAAAGCTGATTGGTTCTCCCCCGCTTCTAACAGAATTGTTAGAAAGCTGATTGGTTCTCCCCCGCTTCTAACTGAATCGTTAGAAAGTTGATTGGTTCTCCCCCACTTCTAACCGAATCGTTAGAAAGCTGATTGGTTCTTTCCCGCTTCTAACCGAATCGTTAGAAAGCTGATTGCTTCTCCCCCGCTTCTAACCGAATCGCTAAAAAGCTGATTGATTCTCCCTCGCTTCTAACCGAATCGTTAGAAAGCTGATTGGTTCTTTCCCGCTTCTAACCGAATCGTTAGAAAGCTGATTGGTTCTTTCCCGCTTCTAACCGAATCGCTAGAAAGCTGATTGGTTCTTTTTCGCTTCTAACCGAATCGTTAGAAAGCTGATTGGTTCTCCCCCGCTTTTAACCGAATCGTTAGAAATCTGATTGGTTCTCCCCTCTTCTAACCGAATCGTTAGAAAGCTGATTGGATCTCCCCCGCTTCTAACCGAATCGTTAGAAAGCTGATTGGTTCTTTCTCGCTTCTAACCGAATCGTTAGAAAGCTGATAAGTTCTTTCCCGCTTCTTTCCCTCTTCTAAACGAATCGTTAGAAAGCTGATTAGTTTCCCTTAGGTTTGGACGCCTTCAAAACAGTCTCAATCAGGATGAACTCCTCCTAATCATTCTGCACAGGTCGAGGCCTCTACGAATTGCCCTCACACCCGTGAACTACGATCGGCTTGATTCCCGCTTGGGATACGTAGGAATCCTTACCATAGGCTCCAGCCATTTGACCGTCCAGGTCTCTCCCTAAGGCATCTCCCTGATTTGGGATCCTTATCTTTTTTGATGACCCCACTTTCTTCGAAAGTGACTTTGCCGAGGGGCTACTGTAAGTACCCAAATCCGGATCGTCAAAATCTGTTAAAAGTTAACCGAAACCCGTTAAACTCCCTATTCTCGAGTCAACGAGATATCCCAGGACTGCCCCGTGCATCCTGACACCAAAGTGTACTCAACACATATTATCACACGTAAAAGTACCACTTTCCTCAAAATACGCAATTTCCGAGACTTTCCAGGACTGTTTCGGACATTTTCCCGGACAGTTATTTAGAAAACAGTCAAAACCGGGATTAATGGGACAAAATGCCAACCTTGGTGACTCACAGGACACGTGGCACACATGCACGGCTTCCCAAATCGACATCAATCAAAATCAAGGGTGAAAAGACCAAAATACCCCTGAAATTGAGACATAGGCCGGACGGCCTGTTCTTCCTGAAGAGGTCATTTGATCGCCAAGCCCCTATAATTTCCAAAATACCAACCCCCCCCCCTAAATTGAAAGACAGTCCGTCCGGCCTATTTTATGCCATGAAATTGGCTATAAATATAAGCCTCCTTCTTCATTTTTAAGAACAATATTTACTCCCCCAATCCAACCATTCGACATTTATCCTCGGTTAAACGACCAAAACCCCCTCTCGAGCCCAAGAAATGCCTCGATTTAAGTGAAAACCTCATTTTCCAACCAAACATGAGCCAAATACGTCCTAAATACCTTTCAAACATCCGTTTGTATCCCGTATACATCCTTCTGAGCCAAAGAGC
This sequence comes from Adenophora triphylla var. japonica, assembly GCA_022495995.1. Lineage (NCBI taxonomy): Eukaryota > Viridiplantae > Streptophyta > Magnoliopsida > Asterales > Campanulaceae > Adenophora > Adenophora triphylla. Next base: position 402,230 of record JAFEMH010000902.1, read on the forward strand.
CAACACCTAGCCGTTAGGTAACACTCTCACTCTCTAAATCCCGCTTTGTCTCAATTTACGCGTAAAACGCTACTTTTCGATCCGATCAAAGTTTTCAAAATGTAGACAAAACATCGTCTATGGGTCTCAAAATGATCCTCCCTCTATCATCTTTTCTCCTTCGAGAGAAGTGATTTTGGGTTAAAACGAAGATCGAGTCCCTTTTTTACTTTATGTCATTTACCGTCCGAACCGTTTGGTTCGTCGATCGCACTTTTATCGTCCGGATTGTTTGATCCATTGATTCGCACTTTACCATCTGAACCGTTTGGTTCGTGATTGTCATTTACAAGTCCGGATCATTTGATCCGTTGATATCGCACTTACTTTACGCACTTTAAAAATCTGTGTCGTTTGGCTTGTTAATCGCATTTTTACAAGTCCGGATTGTTTGATCCGTTGATACCGTACTTTTAATACTGTCATTTACAAGTCCAAGCCGTTTGGTTTATTGATAGTATTTACTTTCCAATATCCGAGTCACAAATTGACTCGTTGATCGCATATTAGTTTGTCATTCAAACTCCCTTTTTAAACTCCTTTTCAAACTCAAAACTGACGTTTTTCATTCAAAAGCTCTTTTTACCAAAATAAACGTTTGTCATTCAAACCAAGATTAAAGCTTGTCATTCAAGCCCATTTTCAAAAGTAACACGAACACACACACACTTTTTGAGAAAGGTAGAAAGACTCGTCATATGAGGCATTTCGGGTGATCTCAATATACTCTTTCCAAAACGTAACGTGACCTCCGAACCTAACAATCTCTGGTCCTAAAAGCTTTTTTCAAATTTTGGCTACCAATCAAAACGTTCCTTTTTCAAAGCCTTTTTCAAAGCTTTTTTCAATGTTTTGGCTCATAATACAAAACGGCGTGGCGACTCTCTCTTTTTCAAGTGAAGTCCATTCGAAAGAACCGCTCGCCGCAGTCCGCGCGATCCGGGTAATTTAAGTTAGCTAAGCTAACACCCAACCCTAACGTGTTTCTTATTGCACGGAAAACTTCAAACTCATTATATAGTTGATACATGCGGATCCAAGTTGTCCAAAGTTCAAACTGTTAAAGACGCTACACAACTAGTCAATTTGTTTGCATCCTGAATCAGAATATAAGGTACACACCATCTCATAGTATAAATATTTTACATCTTTCGTATGTATTTTAAGGTTTTTACACCTTCGCCTGGGTGCATGTTTTTCACTACAAGAAAACTGTCATTTAGCGACGGATTTTAGCGACGGACACAATTCCGTCGCTAATAGCGACGGATTAGCGAGGGAATAGTGAGGGATAAAAAATAAAAAAAATAAAGCTGAAAACGACAACTTTACCGACTGATTTAACGACAGACAATATTTCCTCACTATTTCGTCGTAAAAGTAGCGCAAAAAAATTGCGCCTCTTTTTACCGACGGATTAACGAGGGATTGCAAATTTTTTTTACCGACGGATGTATTTCGTCGGTAAAGAATTAAAAAAATAAAAAAATATTATTTCATTTTCATTTAGAGATGGATTAACGACGCATTGTAATAAAATTTTACCGACGGATGTTTGTCTTCGCTATAGAATTGAAAAATAAAAAAAAATTATTTCATTTTCATTTAGCGACGGATTGGCGAGGGTTTTCAAATTTTTTTTACCGACGGATGTATTTCGTCGCTATAGAATTAAAAAAATAAAAAAAAATTATTTCATTTTCATTTAGCGACGGATTAACGACGGATTGTAAAAAAAATTTACCGACGGATGTTTGTTGTCGCTATAGAATTGAAAAATAAAAAAAAAATTATTTCATTTTCATTTAGCGACGAATTAGCGACGGATTTTTTTTTTTTATATACAGTCTAATGCATGTTTATTAATACCTAATTGTTAAGTTTACCTCAAATATAAATGAAGTAAGGCTAAATATGATAAAAATATGTGACATTCTTGAAATGTCAATAAGTTAATTATATTATTTAATTGTAATTTATATTTTAAAAATGAATATATATCTTTTGAAGAGTGAATATCAAATATTAATTTTATAAAGTATAAAATTATTTGAATTCATATTTTGTTTGGAATATAGTGTATAGGGTATATGAATGGTATATTGTATATTGAGTATACATTGTGTATAAAACTTCAATACTAAAAAAATGTCCAAAATATTTATTTATATTCATAAAAAATAAAAAAAACTATACATTTATAAATAAAAATTAAAGAATTTTACCCGTCTCTGATTTCTTTATTATACTTTCATTTGTTTGTTTTTTTCTAATTTTTTTATATAACTTTTATACCCTATACCCTATACCCTATAAGATATATCCTATACCCTATATCATATAGGGTATACCCTATACCCTATACCCTATACCCTATACCCTATAGGGTATACCCTATACCCTATACCCTATAGGGTATAGGGTATAGGATATAGGGTATAGGGTATAGGGTATACCCTATATCCTATACCCTATACACTATACCCTATAGGGTATACCCTGTAGGGTATAGGGTATACCCTATACCCTATAGGGTATAGGGTATAGGGTATACCCTATACCTTATAGGGTATACCCTATATTCTATAGGGTATATCCTATAGAGTATACCCTATAGGATATACCCTATAGGGTATAGGGTGTACCCTATACCCTATACCCTATACCCTATACCCTATACCCTATAGGGTATACCCTATACCATATACCCTATAGGGTATACCCTATAGGATATACCCTATACCCTATAGGGTATAGGGTATAAGGTATAGGATATAGTATATATGGTATAGGGTATAGGGTATAGGGTATACCATATATCCTATACCCTATACCCTATAGGGTATACCCTGTAGGGTATAGGGTATATCCTATAGAGTATACCCTATAGGATATACCCTATAGGGTATAGGGTGTACCTTATACCCTATAGGGTATAGGGTGTACCTTATACCCTATAGGGTATAGGGTATAGGGTATATCCTATAGGGTATACCCTATACCCTATAGGGTATATGGTGTACCCTATACCATATACCTTATAGGATATACCCTAAAGGGTATAGGGGTATAGGGTATAGGGTATAGTATATAGGGTATAGGGTATACCCTATATCCTATACCCTATACCCTATAGGGTATACTTTATAGGGTATACCCTATATCCTATACCCTATAGGGTATACCCTATAGGGTATAGGGTATATTGTATAGGGTATATGGTATAGGGTTTAGGATATATGGTATAGAGTATAGGGTATAGTGTATAGTGTATAGGGTATATGGTATAGGGTTTAGGATATATGGTATAGAGTATAGGGTATAGTGTATAGGGTATATGATATAGGATATAGGGTATATGATTTAGGGTATAGGGTATAGGGTATAGTGTATATGGTATAGGGTATATGGTATAGGGTTTAGGGTATATGAGATTTAGGGTATGAGGGTATGTTAATAAGTATTATTAGTATTTTAAAAGTATAATTATTTTTTTAAAATTTATTTTTGAATTGAGATAAATATTTTAGAATTTTTTTGGTAAGGAAATTTTTTAAAAAATTTATATAAAATATGTTAGAAATTAACTAAATAAATGAGGGACAAACAATATCCTTCACTATGAGTATTTTTTATTAATTTTTTTTTAATAGAGATAAATGTTTTAGACTTTTTAGTAAGAAAGTTTTTTTCAAAAAAATTATTTAAAAAAATTGATATTAGACATACTACTTTAACTAAAATTTTGGGTAAATCAAATAAAAGCATGTAAATATTTTAGATAACTTTTTGTAAATTTCAGTAATAAAAAAAATCTAAAATATTTTTTTTATTTTTATCTTTATTATTATGTTTTTTTAAAATAAATTATACTTTCATTTGTTTAGTTTTTTTGCTAACTTTTTTTATATAACTTTTTGAAAAAAAACTTCAATACTAAAAAAGTTCAAAATATTTATTATATTCATAAAAGTTATTGGGTATAGTATATATAATATAATATTATTTAATATTTAATTATTATTGTTTTTTGAAAGATAAATTATAATTTTTCTTATTTATTATTTTTGCTAATTATTATAAACATAAAGAGAACTAGTAGGTAACCCGTGCTCCACACGGGAATCTAATTTGCTAATATCATGATTTATTTTTTATAATATAAGTATATTATAAATGAATCAAAACATTAACATTTATAAAGTTAGAAAAATTGTGTTCAATTTTAATAACTTTGTTGCACATAAGTTTAATAGGAATTACATTGTGCTAACAATGTAGCAATTTTCGCTATTTTATTTTTGATGTTCATACTTTATGTCATTTATTTTTGATGTCATAATTTATGTCAGTATGCAACATTTTTTATGAGTGTTAACAAAGTGAATGAAAAAACTAATGACATATTTCTTTTCAAATTACAACATTTTAAATACAATGTAGGGGGTTTCAACCCTTAACCTTCCCGAGAAAAGTACGTCTTTAAGCTAAATGCTCATTGACATTATTAACGACCTACTTTGATATATACATAGTAACTATTATGATTAACTAATATTATTAATAGTAATAGTTAACATATATTGTAACTATAATACTATTACTTAACCTATATAGTAAATTAATACTATTTATAATAATAGTTAGTATATATATTAACTATTATAGTTAACTAATACTATTAATAGTAATAGTTAACATATATAGTAACTATTATAGTTAACTAATACTATTAATAGTAATAGTTAACTAATATAGTAACTATTATAGTTAACTAATACAATTAATAATAATAGTTAACATATTTAGTAACTATTATAGTTAACTAATACTATTAATAGTAATAGTTAACTTATAAAGTAACTATTATAGTTAACTGATACTATTAACAGTAATAGTTAACATATATAGTAACTATTATAGTTCACTAATACTATTAATAGTAATAGTTAACTATTATAGTTAACTAATACAATTAATAGTAATAGTTAACATATATAGTAACTATTATAGTTAACTAATACAATTAATAGTAATTGTTAACTTATAAAGTAACTATTATAGTTAACTAATACTATTAATAGTAATAGGTAACCTATATAATAACTATTATTATTAACTAATAGTATTAGCTAATAAGGAGAATACCTAAAGTCATATAGATTTTGGGATAGTGATGACGTGGCTTCTCCAAAATCAAGAGTTTGCCTAAATTTGTCCACGTGGCGAAGCCATAACCCTCCTCACCAACTTTAATATATATATATATAGATTTTGATGATAAATAAATAAAAATAAGAGGTGGCAATAAGTCATTGAACCCAAACATTCACATGGATCATTAGGCTTAGTAAAATCTTAACCATTAAATACATAACAAATAATTAGATCTAATGGTCCAAAGTCATCCAAGGAAACACAAACACATGGTTGTTTTATGTTCACATGGATTGATATTTTAATCAATCTGAACCATTAATCACACACAATCCTATGGTCCAAATTCATCATAGCAAAACCCTATTTTTTTCTTTCTTTACTCTCCTGCGCCTCCCTCCCTCCCTCAAATCTCTCTCTCTCTCCACAACTCTCTCTTTCTTTCTCCCTTCTGTTCACTGTTCATCTTCTTCCCCATTTATTAGCAACAACCTTTTCAGCCTTCAACATTACCCATCTAATCATCTTCACGCAACATCTTCTAGGACTAGATGCCCCATTCTCTCTTCTTCCCAACCTCTCAGCTATACCCATCAATGTTTTCTTCTCCCTGTCCTCCATTCCGTGGATTTCACCAATCCACATCAATACATCCAAGCCTATGCTTTAATCCTTCAAGCCTGCCGTAAACTTGATAATTTACAACTTGCCCTTAAAATTCATGCCCACATGATTGTCTCCGGCGTTGATTTGTCTGGTTTTCTTGGTGGTCAGCTGCTTGAGTGTTATTGTAGGTGGGTTACCTGAGATGATGCACTTAAGCTTTTCGATAGAATGCCTCAAAGAAATGTTTTTAATTGGACTTCGTTGTTAGCAATGTATTCAAACTTTGGTCAGTTTCAAGAGACAATCAAGTTATTCCATCGATCTTCTGCATGGTTGCTTGCATGGTGACTTCAATTTACCCGGTGATTGAGACGGTGGTTGGTGGTGGTTGGTGGTGGTTGATGGTGGTTGTGGTATAAGGGAAGTTTAAGGGACTGTTTTGACAATAATAGAACTTAAGGGATTGATTTAAAAATATTAACAAAAATTATATATATATATATATATATATATATATATATATATATATATATATATATATATATATATATATATATATATATATATATATATATATATATATATATATATATATATGTTTGGAATCGATTAGCGAGGGATTGGTCCGTAGTTAAATTACCGAGGGACATGAAATTCCGTCGTTAAACAATAGCGACGAGGGTTTTAGCGACGGAAAAAATCCGTCGGTAATCCGTCGGTAAAGAGCTTTAGCGACGGAAATTTGGCTTTTAGCGACGGATTTTTCCGTTGCTAAAACCTGTTTTTCTTGTAGTGTTTCATGTTCTAATTAAGTTGTAAATGGGCCAATGTGTAATTAACATGTTGATTACCTATTTGCACTTAAATAGAATTATGAACTAAAGATAAATTACAACAGGTTGTGACATTGACATGTTACCATAAGTACACAAGGTTTGAGAGATAAGCATCTCTTTCATTATACAAACATGGATTTCCAAAACATGTAACATTAACATGTTACCAACTACTTACTTAAAATGTCTTCCCAAAGAGTAATTACATCCTTAAAAATCTAAAGGGATCAACAACCTGATCCTTCAAAACAACATAAGCGAAATCATAAGTCTGGCCAAACCTTGGCCCCAACAAACAGTTCCTAAAATATGTCCAAACAGGCATGCAAAAACTTTAAACCCTAATAAATTGTTATCTACGAGGACAGACCCCTCGGTAAAAATATCAGTTACAAACCATAAGTTGTTTTTGAGGATACCCCCTCAGTTGAAAGTTAAACATTAAAACTTAAAACTGTTTTTAACATCCAAATAAAGATTGTTTTTTGAAAACCTGCAGAAACTTACTGTAGACACCTCATTCTGAACCCATAATTACATGATTACACTACTCTTCGTTTGTCTTTTATGTTTTGATGAAAGCGTATCAGTTTCATCATGTTTCGTTAATTTTCTAACTAACCTCTTTAGTTTTGGACTTAACTGACTAACGAAATAACTGAAGAGGACAAAATAGTCAACAGACTAGTTGTCCCGCGTGGGACATACGTGTCTCGCGCGAGAAAACCCCTCAGCAGGATATGCAGAATCACTTTCCTTCTCCGTTTCAACCTCTTTTCTTGATAAATATCATCCAATCCGGGTCTCTACTGACTAGAGGATTCTGGAAGCTTCCTTGGGAGGAGTCCCAATCCACTTGAGTCTCCTAATCTTGGTGACCAAGTCATTCATCCACCTCTTAAACCCCTATAAATACTTGATGGCTTTCAGTATTTCAGAGGTCCCCCGATCCCCGATTAAAAACACATAACACACACATTTTGTGGGTTTCTCTCCCTGAAAGATTCCTATAAAATCACCTTAAATAACCTAAAGTTTCTTTATCAACCTTGTTGATCAACAAACATCGAAGAAAGAATCAAGGATTGAGGTGAAGCTCTGTCCGCATCAAGATCCGAATCAAGGATTGAAGCGAAGCTCTGTCTGCATCAAGATTTGACTCTAGGATTGAGTCGAAACTCTGTCCGAATCTCTTCTCAAAAGGTAATCATCCTTCAAACTTCCATTTTTCTTCTTAATCCCTCTATTGATTTTAGAGTAGTGTAATCCCATCAAAAGGATTATCCTAGTGTGAATGTGGTGCCCAAGATCGCGGCTTTCCTATATTTTTTTATTTTTATTTGGAAACCGCTTTCTTGTGTAAGGGGGATCACCGCCTCACATCGGTTTGGAAACATCCGGTTTAAATTGAAAAACGGAGTCGCCACGCCATTTTGATTTCCTCAAAACATTGAAAAAAAGGATTTGGGTCCGAAGGTTAAGTTACCCCTTGGGAAGAACGGATCGTCGTTCATCCAAGGAGCCTTGCCGAAGCAAGTCTTTCAAGATCCGATTTTTATGCTTGCCTTAGTGTTTTTGTGTGTGGGATGTGTGTTTTTGGAAAGGAGGGAGTGTACCAAGTTATCTTTCGAACGTATAAACCATGAGTTTGTTATCACTCGGGATTCCTTGGATTTTTGATATGTTAGGGACTTTGGTCCCGTTCTCATTTTGGACTTATGATCATCATGATGAGACCTTGAGTCACATGTGATCGGAATAGGGACACCATTTTTATAGTCCGAGGATGAGACTCCTTAGAAAGGAATGACCTTTGCCCATCAATCCTACATCTTGAGACGATTTGAGCTCTTTCGAGACATTTATGCTCATCTCAAGTGATGATCGGAGATGTGGGGCTCAAGTTCATCATTTTCTAAAGGGAATCCGTCTATTGCATCTTTAAGTGGAGGAAATGATGTAAAGATAGGACCTTTACACCATTATACTCCAAGAGATGCTCCAAGTACCAAAGGGGACTAAGGGAGGAGTATAAAGATTGGATCTTTATACTCATCCTATGCCTTTTTGTGCCTTAAGAAAGTCACTAGGCAATCCTTGGAGAGTGATCCAACCATGAAGGACATGGGGATTCATTTTAAGCTAAAGATAACATTTTTATGCTAATATATGTAATGAACATGATGCGAGCTAAAACTAGAAATAAAAGGGAGGACCTTTATGGCTTTCCTATGTCCTTTATGAACCTTTTAGGTGGACAATCCTTGGAAGCAAGTGTAAGTACGCCAATCCAATTCGCGATCCTTTTCTAGGTGCATTTTAAATGATAAAATCGCACTAAGGGGCGTTTTGGTAAATTCCCGGTCCGTTCCGAGACTTCCGGAAATATTTTATATGTTTCTCGCGAAGGAAGTGTATTTTAGCATTTTTCCCGGACAAAAGGACCTAAAAGGAATTAATCAGTTTGGACCTTTTTGGTATTAACCCGGAATGTTCCAGAATCTGGTTTTGGCGCCAGAATCGGTTATTGGCATTCCCAGTCGTGCGACAGCTTGAGGCATGGAAATTGGATACGTTAGGTCGTGCGACCAAATAATCCAATTTCCAAATCTAAATATAAATATCAAATTGCCTCATTTTGTGGAAGGGCTCTCACATATTTCACACACACAACACACAGTTCCTCAGATTCACTTTCTCTCTCTTCCCTCTCTCTCTATCCGCAGATACACAAGGCCTCTCTCTGTGTCGTCTTCAACACCAATCCAAGCTCTCCTTCATCTCCGACCTAACCAAGCCTCCTCCCTCTCCGGCCAATACCAATACCGATCCTCCCTCACCTCAAAACCAATCGGCAATCTCACCAACTCCCCAATTGCAATCGCCAAACAAACAACCTCCATTGCCGGCCAAGCTTCCTAAATCTCAGTCCAACTTCACCTAGCTCCGGCCAAACCTTCTCCCAATTCCCCCTCAACCAAAACCAATACCGACCTCCCCTGTCCAGAACACCACCGGCGACCATCTCCCCTGCGCCAAAACCGTTCACCCGCAACCTTAAACACCGAGCGCTCCAACTCCAATCAACCACTTCCTCGCTCAATTCTCTCCCTTCTAAACCGGTGACCTCATCCCAATCAACAGGCGACCTCAACACCGTTAAAACCTCCCTCTCTGGCCGAACCCAAAACCACAACCAATCTCCTTCTCCCTTCCCCTGCTGCCAAGTCCGTTCCAAGCCAATTCAACGCACTACTGGGAATTGCGAAGCAACTCCGATCTGATTGTTGAGTTAGTTCTGATCCGAAGCTGAATGAAGATCCTTAAATCTAACTTGATTTAAGGAACGTGGAATACGAGGGTAACGCGTCTCTTCCCTCACTTCTATCTCGCATTTTATTATTATTTGTCTCGTTGCAATCTATTCCCCCGGACTTGATAATTAGACTCCATCCGTCCCCGATTATCAAGTCTCAACTGCCGATCTCTCTGTTTAATTGTTTAGCTTGGTTTTGTTGATATTCGTAATGTGATTTGGTGGTACTTGTTGTTCATTGGCCAAGGGAGTGTGGATCTCCCCATATCCACGTCCCCTTGGTCAATACATTGCGAATTCATTGTTTCTGAGCTGTTGTGATATTGTGTTGGGATTTGGATTGATTTCTGTTAGATTAGTGCTCATATTGTAAGGTACCTGCAGACGGTCAACTCGTGTCACGCGACACAATTGGACAGTTGGAGTCCTGTGTCACGCGACACAAGTGGCTCTCTGCAGAGACCACATTTCAGTTGTAAGTATTGTTTCCTCGATGTAAAGTGGGACGTGGCCTCCCAGAGTCAATGGCCTACAAAGTTGTATTCTCCCCTTGTTGAGTAATAAAACAAAGCACATTTATGCATTTATACATATATTGTCATGCACACTTTGCACACGTAAAAGTACCACTTTCCTCAAAATACGCAATTTCCGAGACTTTCCAGGACTGTTTCGGACATTTTCCCGGACAGTTATTTAGAAAACAGTCAAAACCGGGATTAATGGGACAAAATACCAACCTTGGTGACTCACAGGACACGTGGCACACATGCACGGCTTCCCAAATCGACATCAATCAAAATCGAGGGTGAAAAGACCAAAATACCCCTGAAATTGAGACATAGGCCGGACGGCCTGTTCTTCCTGAAGAGGTCATTTGATCGCCAAGCCCCTATAATTTCCAAAATACCAACCCCCCCCTAAATTGAAAGACAGTCCGTCCGACTTTCGTGCTTGTTCAACATTCATTCCATTCACTTGTGTGTGCATTGTTTGTGACATTTTATGTGTTTAAATGCATTTTACGTGCTTTGCTTTATTCCTTTCCCCCCTTGTATCCCATCTCTGGTGTCTGTTTTGTTGGTGCTGGGGCTGAGATATTGCATCGTGCTTGGAGGCTGGGGCTGATTTGATTGCTGTTCAGATTCTGGCATTGTGACTCCTTCTGTCACGCGATATAGAGTGCCCTCCATATCCTGTGTCACGCGACAGAAGGTCGTCATTCTGCAGGACTTGATTTCTCTGATGCAGGTTATGATTGTGGGCAATCCCCATGATCAATATTATTGATCCTTTGCTTATTGTACTCAGTGGGGCGTGCGTGTGTTGTTTTTTCCTTTATCACCCCTTTTCAAATAAAAAAATCAAAAAAATCAAAAAATCATTTTTCGCAAATAAAGGAATCTAGCCATCCCGCACACTACATCACGTAGATCTAGAACCCTCGGGTGCGATTGACGGCATCGCGGACGGCCATGAAATTCGCCTACGCTTGAGCGCCTAATGTCAAACCCATCCCCCTAGTGCGTTATAGGTGGTGCCACACATTTAAACCTCACCCAAAACGGTTGGTTTTGACACGACATTTTCAAATACACTAAAATGGATTGTTTCAAAAATTTCTAATAGACCTTCGTACCTCCCCCAAACCCTAGCACGTGTGGGCATGTTGCCAACGCAACATGGTTTCACGAAAAGACATGTCGTTCCCACGACATGTTCTAACGAGAGATCATGTCGCTTTGTCAACGTGCACCGACGAGAGGTCATGCCGGATTTTTCCTTGAAATTCTTCAGGAATACCCGTTATGATGCCCAAATTTTTCCAGAAATTGGGGCTGCTCGTCCGTCCCATAAATGCTTTGGTTTTGGCTTAGGTACTATCGCCTATTATTAATTTTGAACCAATACGTTTGGTGCATTTTTGGATGATGTGTCCTTAGGCTCCCCCGATGTCTAGATTGCGTGAAATAAAGGATTAGCCTTTCTCAACCGGCTCTAGGACTTAAAAGACACCGATTTCTACTTGAAGATTAATAAAGTGTTGCACGAGTCCGTCTCCTTTCGTATTCTTCCCTCTCCCGTACCTCCTCAAAATTCTCTATCCTCCGCCTTATACACGCTCTCACCTCTTCACCTTTGCAAAGGTTACGGCAAGTTGGGTTTGCGCTCTCGTTCCTGACGCTCAGTGGTCCATATTCATGAGGCGGAAGCAGCTCAAGTGCCCGAGTGATCGTCCATCTGATGCGGAATCCAAAATGCTCGGTGCAGAGAAGACTATGGCCCACCAATCTGGAAGTTCATATCACATGGGTCAGCAGCAGAGTGTAAAAGGTGTGTCCATTGAAGAGCAGAGAGCTACCCTTGAAGATGTTTTTCCTCGCAAGCGGGAGGCCCGGTTGCTTGCTCAGATTGTTAAAGATAAGGAGGACGACTTGCGAATGACAAAGAGATCGAGAAGGGTCCTCATCTCACCGATGGAAACGATACCCTTCCTCCCATACGAAGAAGTCAGTCAGTCAGCCTCGTAGGGTCTAGAATGTCCACTGTAGGACATGAGTCTGTCGAGTCCAAGTTGGACCAATTTTGCTTTGCAGTGATAAAAATCTTTGTTTCTATTCTTGCTAGACTCGAGACATTACTAGAACACCTGCGTTACACTCGATTGAAATGGTCTTGTTCCAAATGATCACTTGTGCTGCTCACCGACTAACGCTTTGAAATGGCTAATGTTTGAATTGATCGGAGTGAGAAAATCGACTGATATCCTTCCCAGAGTGGGGCTTATCAACTCCCCACCTCGATTCCCATATGCTCACATCTCTTTCCGTCATCCTCGTAATCTCGTTGTTCGATGAATTTGCACGGATCTTTCTCAGAGTAAGCTTAAGCAAGCGACGAAGACTCAACGTTCGGATCATCCGGTAGGGGCTGCGGTTGAAACCTTTCACCCTTAGGAAAACCATCACCTTGCCCTCACCAAATAATATCCCTTCATTTCAAGATCGGCACGCTTTGAAACCCGTCTAACCATCTCCAGAAGAAGAGGGACTATCCTTGAGGCTCCCGCGATGCAAAAGAAGATCGACCGTCTCCAAGCTCAAGAACGATGGAAAGCAATGATCCATCATGGGGACTAGCTGAAATTATCCTCTCAAAGTCAAAATAAAAAAAGAGAGACAAAAATAAAAAAAAGAAAAGACAAGAAAGAGAGCCTAGTCCCCAGTGATTCTCTCAGAAGCGAAAGTCAAAAGATCCGGTCGTTACTCAAAGAGGAGTCTCAGAGTGAATAAAGAGACAGCACGGATGTCCCTCACCACTACCTCAACCAATTCCGGCCGTCCTCTCGATTTTAGAGGACATTCCCATCCCATTACCCTTACCTTTGCCTTGACCAAAGCCAAGATTGACCTCTCATCCTTAGAGGCAGCGAAAATGCAATCATGGATTCCCTCACCTTAGAAATCCCAAACACCTACCCAAAAGCCAAACCTCTCATCTTTAGAGGTTCAGCCAGCAAAAAGCCTAGCCGACCTCTCATCTTAAGAGGTCATGATATCCCAAATCACCCGAAGACCGATCGAAATCCCGAAACCCACCATAGTTACTACCGGATAGCAGTTTCATTCCAATACCGTCGAGATATAAAACAGATTATTGCTTGAAGCAGAGCCAAGTTCATCCCGGCTCAAAGGACCATCAATTGAAGATTGTGCAAATTCCGTCCGTTCATTTGACGTTGCATGTGAGCATACTTCATTTCTCCTCCGCAAACACCTACCGTGAATGTCCCACTGGGGCTTCGCATCTGTGTCTCCCATCGACACTCCAAGAGGACACGTTTTTTCAATTCTCAAAAATTCTCGAAGGTCCTCACATCCCCGAACTTCACCGTTCATTCTTTTCATTCGGGATAAGCCCGAACTACGGCGACCTGAGCTCCTCCTATGGAGGGGAACGTAGGCAACCTTAACTGGTCCGGTCGAAATCACAAACAAATCTCAGAAAATCTGGTCTCCTCAAGGGCCGTCCCTATACACAGATCCTTCGTTCCGTCTTTCCAAATTTGATCTCGATATCAGTGGGCTTTCTCCTCACGATTGATTGAAATATTTGCTCATATCAGCTTTGGCGGTTGACTAACCCGAACATTAATAAAGGGTTTTAAGCAGCTTTGTGATCATCACGAATAAGACAGGTCTTCAAGTGTCTCGACAAGTCTTCTCTTGCTACATCATAGGAAGATAGAGCTAAACACCGTTTCGGTCAGCAGGGGCTTCCATACACTTCTCCACACCTTGTGATGCTTATACTCTCTCAAAAGAGTCGAACCCAAAGCGAGAGTGTCATACACAGAACTCGGGATTCATTTCCCACCCTCGAAGGATGTGCCCCTGCACGTAAACACTTCCGAGTCTTGTCCAGCGACTGATTGACTACGATTTGAAATGATGAATTGCCTCTGTGGCCACAAGATGACTCTGCCTGCGATGAAGCTGCATGGAATATCCTCAAGCTGGGGCTTTGGTTAAGGTATCCCTCCGGCTCTCCTTATCGATTCCCTCCAAGATTGCTTTGCACTGTCAACTGGGGCTTCGCCAAACCAGGATTGCTCTTTGCCCCCCTCTGCTGCTTGCTGTCTCAGATGCGCGATACACTCTGTCCTCACTAGCAATGGACCTGCTGCAATCTATACTCTCGGGAGCGTCCCCGACTTGCCTAGCCGCACCATATCATTTTTCCACCTCGCTGGAGAGGGTCCACCTCATTATAAACACCTTTCGTTCCATACACAATCCCTCACAGCATAATGGCTACCTACTTATCTGCTCATCAATCTGTGCCAAAAAACCCTCACTTCCCTATTCTCCCCAGCTGAGATGGACTTGTGCAACCAAAGATTAATAATGCATAAGCAAAAAGTCGAATAAAATGCTAAGTGCCTAGTAGTGTTGTGTTTTTCCCCCCGCAGGGTACAATAATCAGGTGATCATATTTTGATTGTGAGGATTGCCCCTCAGATCGCAATTTTGGACAGGAAATCCAAACCCCGCAGGTGGCAGACCCCGCCTCGATTATCTTCAGAAGGCCCAGAACTACGACCGACTTGATTCCCTTTTTAAGGGATACGTAGGAAACCTTTCTCCAAAGGTCCAGCCATTTGATCTCACCAGCATCATATGATAGAGCCCCAACTGCCCAAGAATCCAGGAAATAATGCTCACTGAACCTCGAAGACTGGCCCTCAGCCAAAGCTGAGACAAAGAAGCCGTACCTATGTTAGTCTCTCCAGCAGTGCGCAACTGCACTGGCCCCAAAGCACCAAGAGGAACCTGCTCCCTGGCAAGCAAAATTCCAATGATTAGTGGCCCCAAAGCACCAAGAGGAACCTGCTCCCTGGCAAGCAAAGTTCCAAAGATTAGTAGCCTCAAAGCACAGACAAAAGCAGAGTCCCCGGCTTACCAAGTGAAGCTCAGGACACAAAAGATAACCGACGAAAGGAAAAGAGAAAAGACCGTCCAACATTCAGCAAAACCAGCGAACTACCAAGCAAAAGGAAAGCAGTAGCGTGAATCCCTCGGCAGCTACACTTATCCCCAGCAGAATCAAGAAGTAGCGTAAGCCCCCTAGCAGCTACACTTATCCATCACCAACATCAACGGTAGTCTAAGACTCTCCGACAGCTACAGGTGAGCACAGCACAGGTATGAAAGCATGTCTCAGTCGACTACTTTGCTAGAAGCATTAATCCCTTTCAGGTTGAGATGCCTTCAAATAATCTCGTTTAGGTCAAGAGACCTTAAAAAAAAAAAAAATCCCTTTCAGGTTGAGATGCCTTCAAATAATCTCGTTTAGGTCAAAAGACCTTCAAATAATCCCTTTCAGGTTGAGATGCCTTCAAATGATCTCGTTTAGGTCAAGAGACCTTCAAATAATCCCTTTCAGGTTGAGATGCCTTCAAATGATCTCGTTTAGGTCAAGAGACCTTCAAATAATCCCTTTCAGGATGAGTGGTATGAGTCCCTCCGGCAACCACGAAGAGGAGCAGCAGTAGTGTGAGACCCTCCGGCAACTACCCTGCAAAAGAGAAGTGGTATGAGACCCTCCGGCATCCACGAAGAGAAGCAGCAGTAGTGTGAGACCCTCCGGCAACTACCCTGCAAAAGAGAAGTGGAATGAGACCCTCCGGCATCCACGAAGAGAAGCAGCAATAGTGTGAGACCCTCCGGCAACTATCCTGCATAAGAGAAGTGGTATGAGACCCCTGGCATCCACAAAAAGACCTGTTGCAGCATGAGACCCTCCGGCAGCTACAACTCGTCAACAGCGATAGCATGAGACCCCCCGGCAGCTACTCGCAAAAGTACCAGTTGCAGCATGAGACCCTCCGGCAGCTACAACCTGGTGTGAAAGAAAGCAACTACCCGATCCCTCAGAAAATCACAGGTAAGCACAACAAAGGTATGAAGATACGTCTCTACTCCTTTCCTGGCTTAGGAATTTAATTTTGGTATTTCCGAACTACGATTTGGCTTGATTCCCTTGTTTAAGGGATACGTAGGAATCCTTTCTCAGAAAGGTCCAGCCATCAGATTCCCCGATTCACCCCTCTAGCCCGTCACCTTATCCCTTGATGCTCATTGGGATTGGGTCTTATTTTATCGACAACCCCACTTTTTCAAAAAGTGACGTTGCCGAGGGGCTCTGTAAGTACGCCAATCCAATTCGCGATCCCTTTTTAGGTGCATTTTAAATGATAAAATCGCACCAAGGAGCGTTTTGGTAAATTCCCGGTCCGTTTCGAGACTTCCGGAAATATTTTATATGTTTCTCGCGAAGGAAGTGTATTTTAGCATTTTTCCCGGACAAAAAGGACCTAAAAGGAATTAATCAGTTTGGATCTTTTGGGTATTAACCCGGAATGTTCCAGAATCTGGTTTTGGCGCCAGAATCGGTTATTGGCATTCCCAGTCGTGCGACAGCTTGAGGCATGGAAATTGGATACGTTAGGTCGTGCGACCAAATAATCCAATTTCCAAATCTAAATATAAATATCAAATTGCCTCATTTTGTGGAGAAGCTCTCACATTCTTCACACACACACACACACTCATTCTCTCTTTCTCTCTCAATACGTAAAATACCTCCCTCTCTCTCTTCTCTCTCTTCTCTCTCTCTCTCTCAATACGCAGCTTCTTCCCCAACCCAACAACGAGCACCTTCACCCATCTCCCTCTCCGACGACCTCATCCAAATCCACCGGCGACCTCTCCAATTCCCTCTCTCCGGCCAAATCTCACCCAACCTTAACCAAATCTCTCCCTCAAACCGGCGATCTACTCCATCCATTGCCGTCTCTAACCTCCCCTCTAATCCCAGCTCTCTTCTCCGGAAACCAAACCCAAAACCTTCACCTGTTCCCCTCAATCAATCTACCTTCCCGATCTAATTTCCCCTAAACCAATTGCCGGCAACTCAAACACCAACCCTCTCTACAATCGCTTCCCCTGTTCAAGCCAAATCCGGCAACTCCAACGCCAATTCCAGTCCCAAGCCGTTAAACCACCGACGCCGCCCTGTTCTAACCCCTAAGCTGTGCACCACCACCTACTCCGTCCAAAACAACGACCAACCTTACCTGTTACTCTCCGGCCTTATTCCAATCCCGACGCCTCTCTCTGTCCAATTTACCGTGAAGTGGAAATAAGCCTTCAACAAGCCTCCCTCAATTCCGCTCCAACACACAAGCACGTACTGGGAATCGCAAAGCTGTTGAGTCTGTAACCTGAGCCTGTTCCGAAAGCTGATTGTTGAAGATCCTTAAACCTAACTTGGTTTAAGGAGCGAGGACTACGAGGGTAACGATCCATTTCTATCTCTCTCGCATTTACTGTTTACTTGTTTCATTGCACATTATTCCCCGGACTTGATAATTAGACTCTATCTGTCCCCGATTATCAAGTCCCAACTGCCGATCTCTCTGTTTAATTGCTTTGCTTGGTATTGTTGATATTCATAAATGTGATTGTGTGGGATTTATTGTTTATTGTCCAAGGGAGTGTGGATCTCCCTATATCCACATCCCCTTGGTCAATCCATTGTGAATTCATCATTTCTGAGTTGTTATTGGTATTGTGTTGGGATTTGATTTACTTTCTGTTGGATCTGTGCTCATATTGTAAGGTTCCTGCAGACAGTCAACTCGTGTCACGCGACACAATTGGACAGTTGGAGTCCTGTGTCACGCGACACAAGTGGCTCTCTGCAGAGATCACATTTCAGTTGTAATCTGTATTATTGTCCTCGATATAAAGTGGGATGTGGCCTCCCATGGCAAATGGCTTACAAATTGTATTCCCCTTTGTTGAGTAATAAAATAAAGCACTATTATGCATTTCATACATATTCTTGTCATACACACTTTGCACACACTTTGAATGGATTGAATGTTGAACAATTGAAAGACTCGTCTACGGACGAGGCGTGTTGGGTGAACTCTCGGTTCTTCCTAACACGTAACTTGACCCCCGAACCCATTTTCTCTAAACAAAAGGTTTTCAATGTTTCCTCTTAAAACGGCGTGGCGACTCCTTTTTATTTTTTTTCGGGCGAGCGCACATTCAGCAAGGTCTATGGAAAGGGGGAATAACATTCATAAATAAAGATGACATTTTTATATACATAGTAAAGGGACATCACATCATCACGCGATGGATCTTCCCTAGAACAAGCCATGTGTGGATCTTTGTTCATCCTTGGGAAAGGATCCCCGGTGAATCCTTTGTGTGGGGAGAAAACAATATTTAAAATGCAGATTGATATGAGATTACAACTTGGAAATGTTAAAATCAGATTACAGCTGAAAAGATGAAGTCTCTGCATACTGGCTTGTTCTGTCGCGTGACACGGGACTTGCATGGCAAGTTGTGTCGCGTGACACACATAGCCATTTGCAGAGACTGATACAACTAAGATTTACAGACACAACAAATCAATAATATAGTCAAGTTACATCACAAATGGATCTCAGAGAGCATGCATATCAATAATGAACACTTCGAGAGGGCATGGATATGAGGGATCCACACTCATCTCTAGTGTTTATGCAAAACTATGTCAAAAATGATTCGATTACATTTGATGGTATGAAAAACAACAACTGATCTATGAGATCTGAGACAAAAATAGATAGGCAATAATTAGATCTCAGCCATTACATCACATTTAAAACTATTTAGTTGATTAAACCATGCATGTTCAAAAATGAGAGAGAGAGAGGAAGAGAGCGTTACCCTTGAAGATCCACGACTCCTATATCAAGTTAGATATAGGAGCCTTCAAACATCAGCCTCTGGAACTGATATCAAGCCTTGATTCAATGAGAATCATTGGTTCTATGTGGACATATGAAAATGAGAGTAGGATTGATTGAATGGTGAGTGTATTGTGTGATTTAGTGTGTGTTTTAGGGGGGTATATGAGGAGAGAGATTAGTTTCTGAGAGTATTTTGGCAGAGTGACGCCAAGGAGTGGGAAAGGGTCCCTAAAATGAGAGGGGTAGGCCTCTATTTATAGCTGTATGGGTGTGTCTTGCTGTGTCGCACGGCTGAACAAGCCATAACCATTTTTCTTCTAGAAACATGCAAGGTAGCAGATTGGAATTTGTCATGGCAAGTTATGTCGCACGACCTGACAATCCTTACCCATTTTCCTTCTAGAAGCCTGCAAGGTGGCAGATTCTAGAATGCCCTTTTCCAGCGAGGTCCTGCATAGAATTTTAATTCCTAGCAGGTCCTTCCTTACTTGGAAAGCTTGGGAAAGTTCTCAAATCGCTCCCGAACTTTATGAAAGTTCGGGGAATCGCCGGGAAATTTAACCGGAAGGCATGAGCCAGATTTGGGTACTTATAGAAGCCCCTCGGCAACGTCACTTGCAGGGCGAGTGGGGTTGTCGATAAACAAGGATCCAATCTGGCGAACTGCCGAGATGGATTGGGTGACCAAGGTTGTCGAGTGGCTGAACCTTTGGAAGGCTACCTACGTATCCCGGAGGAATCAAGCCATGATCGTAGTTCATAAAAAGATCCGCTGGGGAAAGGGGTATCATATGTGACGAATTGGCTGAACCTAAAGGTAGGCTACCTACGTATCCCAGAGGAATCAAGCCAGATCGTAGTTCGATCCTTTACTGGGTCGAAATGTTATTCCTTCATTTAGGAATAACGGAGATCGAAAAGAGGTAGCGAAATGTTATTCCTTCATTCGGGAATAACGGAGATCGCGAGAGAGGTCGAAATGTTATTCTTTCATTCTGGAATAATGGAGATCGAAAGAGATAGCGAAATGTTATTCCTTCATTCGGGAATAACGGAGATCAAAAAGAGGTAGCGAAATGTTATTCCTTCATTCGGGAATAACGGAGATCGCGAGAGAGGTCGAAATGTTATTCCTTCATTCTGGAATAACGGAGATCGAAAGAGATAGCGAAATGTTATTCCTTCATTCGGGAATAACGGAGATAGCGAGAGAGGTCGAAATGTTATTCCTTCATTCTGGAATAACGGAGATCGAAAGAGATAGCGAAATGTTATTCCTTCATTTGGGAATAACGGAGATCGCGAGAGAGGTCGAAATGTTATTCCTTCATTCGGGAATAACGGAGATCGAAAAGAGGTAGCTGTGAATGTGTGCCCAAATTCTATTTTTTGTTTTTTTAGTTTGGATTCACGCGAGTTTGAAAACATCCAGTTTAATTTGAAAAACAGAGTCGCCACGCCATTTTGATTTCCTCAAAACTTTGAAAAAAAGATTTTAAGGGTTCGGAGGTTAAGTTACCCCTTGGGAAGAACGGATCGTCGTTCACCCAAAGTGCCTTGCCGTAGCAAGTCTCCCTAGATTCCATTTTTCGTGCTTGCTTGTGTGCTTTCTTGTATGCATGTGTTGAAAAGGGGGGGGGGAATGTTCCAAGTTGTCTTCCGGACGTACAAACCATTTAGTTGGTTGTCGCTCGGGATTCCTTGGATTTTTATATGTTCGGGACTTTGATCCCGTCCTCATCTTGGACTTGTGATCATCGCTATTTGACCTTGGGTCTTGCGTGATCGAGAGAAGGACTCTCTTTTATAGTCCAAAATGGGGTTCTTTAGGAAAGGAGTGTCCTTAGCCCATCAATCCTACGCCTTGAGACGATTGAGCTTATATTGGAGCTATCATGCTCGTCTCAAGCGATAATCGGAGATATAGGTTCAAGGTTTATCCCTTTCTAAAGAGATTGTGGCACCTTTAATGGAAGAAACGATGTAAAGATAGGATCTTTACACCGGTCCGTTCCAAATGTTGCTTCAAGTACCAATTGGGGACTAGGGGAATGCATGTTATAAATGACATTTTTAGTGAAAATATGACATTTTGGGTGCAAATGATGCTCTTTGATTTGCAAAGGATGCTTCTTATGTAAAGAAAGGATTTTTAATGCAAAGGATGCATTTTTATGTGGAAAAAATAGTGTTTTACACGCAAAGGATGCATAAAGACTACATTTTGAAAGCAAAGGATGCTACTTTGATTATAAAGACATGATTTTTAGTGCAAAGGATGCATCTTTGTATATGAAAATGGGTTTTAGGTGCAAAGGATGCACCTTTATGGTAAAGACATGATTTTTATATGCAAATGATGCATTTTTATTGTAAAAAAGATATTTTTAGGTGCAAAGGATGCACCTTTGATGCAAAGACTACATTTTTATGAGCAAAGGATGCCAAAGATCACATTTTTATGAGCAAAGGATGCAATGGTAATGCAACAGATGCAAAGGGAAGGGGATATGATTTACATGAATAAAGATATGATCTTTAACAATAATCTACCAAGTCCCAAGCAAGATATAGCAATATATGAATGCAAGGAGCAAGAATATCACATAAAGCAAGTATAATGCAAGATAAGGGGGTGAGAGGTTACCAATGGTGGTGACCTCTTCTTCTTGGGATTTTGCCTAGCGGAGGGACCAACTCTTGGAGGCTTCAAGGAGGAGGGGGGTGGCTTCTTGGCACCTTCAGCTTCCTGATCTTCGTAGGGTATTTTTAGGAGAGTTTTTTATGCTGGAAATTGGTTTTTTAAAATAGGTAGAGGAGGCCTCTATTTATAGGTAGTCTGGATAGAGCAAATGAGGCCGTGCGGCTAGGAGTTCCCTCCTAATGCAGCCGTGCGGCATTATCCCTTGTGACTCAGCATGTTTCTAGAATCATGCAAGGTGGCACTTCTAGAAGGTTTTCCTTATTAAGGAAAACGTGCCTTTTTAATTTAAATCAGTCCCTTCATTCCTCGGAAGATTCGGAACAGTTTCGGAATTGCTTCCGGACTTTAGGAAGGTCCGGGAAATTGCCGGAAAACTTAACCGGAAGGCATGAGCTAGATTTGGGTACTTACAGAAGCCCCTCGGCAAAGTCACTTGCAGGGCGAGTGGGGTTGTCAATAGAAAAGGATTCGATCTGGCGAATGCCGAGACGGATTGGGTGACCAAGGTGGTCGAGTGGCTGAACCTGAAGTAGGCTACCTACGTATCCCCGAGGAATCAAGCCAAGCCGTAGTTCAGAACAAGATCCACAGGGGAATGGTGAATAGAAAATTGGTCTCTTACTGGGGAAATAGAAGAGAAAGTGACCTGGGAGGTCAAGCGATTGATCCTACTGAGGATATGCTAGAAGTGACCGAGGTGGTCGGGTATATGGACCTCTATGAGGGGCTACTTCACCACTGAGGAGTGACGAAGGAACAGGGTGACCAAGGTGGTCGGATGGCTGGACCTTTATGAAAGGCTACCTACGTATCCCGGAGGAATCAAGCCTTGATCGTAGTTCAAGCATCACTAGATAGTTAGGAACGATGTCTAGGATCCTTGAGGTTTTGACAATTAATGGAGGTTGTCACCTGATTGACAATTAATGGAGGTTGTCACCTGATTGACAATTAATGGAGGTTGTCACCTGAATTGACTAAAGCTTACGTCACTATTGAGGAGATAGAGGTAGCTGAAGTTTGGAAAACTTGAGCGTACTTCTCAATCCGTGATAGAGGTAGCTTAAGTTTGGAGGACTTGAGCGTACTTCTCAATCTGTGATAGAGGTAGCTTAAGTTAGGAGAACTTGAGCATACTTCTCAATCTGTGATAGAGGTAGCTAAAGTTTAGAGTTCTGACAATTCGGAGGTTGTCACCTAGCGTCATTCCGTTATAACGGAAGTAACGGAGGCGACTGGGGTGGAAAGTATATTTTCTTAGGAGATAACGGATATCTTTTGGAAAACGACGTTATCCTAGTTAAAGGATAACAGGAATTATATGCCTAAGTGGAAAGTCCAGGGGCAAAACTGTAATTTCTGCTCGGGGCAAAAGAAGCCGCCTGGCATAAGACGGGGGCAAAAGAGGTCGCATGGCTAGAAGTCTGATTTTTCCAGATTATTTAAAATCAGATTTGAACGGGCATTGGGCATTGTTTCCGCCCTTAAACTGCCGAGAAAGAGAGAGAGAAGAGAGGAAGAATTTTCAAAAACCTTTCCATCCCTTGCTTCTATTGATTGAGATGGATCCGGAGGGGAATCCGATGCCAAGGCAAGCAAGGAGGAACATCTCTGAGGCCGCTCGAAGGAGGAGGAGAGAGCTTGTCCACACGGAGAGGAAGTATGACTTCCTTACGCCTCCATCGGAGCTCTATCCGGGAAGGAGGGAGCACAAATTGACGAATCCTCAATCGGTTGGGGTAAGCATTCTTAATTTGCTCGATTCCGTCGATTTTGATTAAATTTTGATTGATTCTAGGGCTTGACTCGAGTTTTAGGAATTTCTCAAATTTTCCTAGGATTTTTTATGATGATTTTGGAATCTTGATGATTAACCTATGAGGCTAAGAGGATAAACGAACATGCATGTGCAATTTATTTGAAAAATAATGAGAATGACCCATTTTTCTGAAAATAGAGTAAAAATAATTGTCTAAATGTGACGGAGTCCTTGCATGTGCTAGAACTAGGTCATGGATGAGAAAACGGGATTGTGGATGATGAAAAGGATTCATGCATGCCATTTTTGAGAAAAAATTAATGCTTATGTGCAAATAATTTTGAAAATTGGGATTTTGTGCTTAAGAGAGCAATGTGCTTTACATGACATGTTTCAAGTGATGAAAGACACATTTTCTATGCATAGGATGCTAGAAAAATTTTTATGAATGCTTTTCTTTTGAAAACATGTGCACTTTTGAATATATGCATGCTTTTGAAATGAGATGAAGGACTGACATATTTCTTTTGCTGTGCTTGTCTACAGGAGAACAAGTCTAGGGGACCTTCCGAGATTGCAGTGAGGCTATGGGAGAGGATGCCCGATTTTGAGAAGGATGGGATAAACCCCAAGCAGCTAGTGAGGACTACCGGCCTGGATTTATTCATTGAGGCTATCGGCTGAGGTATTCACATTACCTCGAAGAGTAAGGGCTTGATCCAGGCCCTTTCGGAGTTCTGGTGGGACACCACCCACAGCTTTCACCTTAGCTGGGGGGAGCTGATAGTGACACCTGCAGACTTCGAGGTAATGTGAATACCTCTGCCGATAGCCTTTGAATCCATTCAAACACAAAACACAAGGAAGATAGGTATAACCTCCCTCTCCTTACCCTAAATTTCTCTCATCCATGCATGCATTTTCAAACTCCAAAATGTAGTTTGTTCATCTTCTTGCCCTAGATCCAAGAAGATCACCATGGAAGTTCATCTCCATGGTTGATCTTCTACAAGGATCAACATTACTTTCAAAGTGTTCTTACTTACTTGCAAATGCATTTTCAAAACCCTAAAAACCATTTTCATACATCAAATCTTCATTTTCAAGGATAAAATCCCCCTTCCCAAGCAAATGAAATGCTTAAGTCCTAATGTACCCCAAGGATGGTTTGATATAGTAGATCACCACTAAAATGTCTAGTGACTACTAATCAAAACCTAGGGAAATGGGGACAAGCATGGATGCAAAACCCCCTTTAAAATCATGTTTTCCTTCTTGAGAAGTTGCTGTCCAGTAGCAATTTTCTAAGACCCCAGTCCATGGTCTAATTTTTTGGACACAGATAAACTTATAATTTGGTGTTGACTACAAAATACTTTTTGTAGCCAACATCTAGAGCTTTCCAGAAGTATTTTTACTTTATTTTTTGCGTGAGTAAAACTCCATTTTTCAAATTTTCTTTTGAAGGTCAGATCACCAGTCTCTGGAAATCCAGATCTCATATCTGAGATTTTCAGAAGGTTTTGGGTCCTCAAATCATCTCCAAAATGGAAAATTCTTTCACAGAAATCTTATTTAAGGTGTCCACTGCCTTTTTCATTCTGGCAGAATTGGTTTTCAACTTCCAAAAATCTTTTGAGTACCAAAACTCAACCCAAAAATCATACCAAAAATCATGGGACTTGTTCAAAGTCTAATAAAGAATTTCCAATTTTACTTTTCTCAGTTTCAATTTATTTTGGCCAAAGTAACACACACACACACACACAAATGATTTTAAATGTTTGGAAGACTCGTTTTACGAGGCATTTCGGGTGAACACTAACGTTCTTCCCGGCGTGTAACGTGACCTCCGAACCCAAATCTCTGATCTCGGGCATTTTTCAAAGTTTTGGCCCTCAAAATAAAAATGGCGTGGCGACTCCGTGTGTTTTTTCGATTGATTTTCAAAGAAAAGAAAAACAAACAAAATCTTTCGGGAAAAAATTGGAATTCAACATCGTCACACTTAGGCTTGTTATGTCGCACGACCACACGTAGCCCATGGCCTTGTTGTGTCGCACGACCAGACAAGTCCTCTGGACAACTTTTGTCGCGCGATGACTTATGTCTGATCAGGATTTCTTAATCATTCTTCCTCTAGTTTAATCGTTTCATTCTAGTTGTGTGTGACCCAATAGGATTATATTATGTTAGTAATGAGATCGTTCATATCGACCCTCATAAGACATAAGCGGACTCTAGCAAGCCATTATTTCTACCCAAATAATATAACGTAAGAGTTCACATTTCCAGTGATGCACTTCCATTTCTCCCTTTGTCTCACGATGTTATATTGAACACAAGTCATGGTCCTCGTCAACTTGTCTTTGTTCAATGCTTTCTCGATTCTTGAGTATAATGATAATGGCCAATCGTATTGGGGTATGGCCATACACTTTCATCATTATCACTCATCGAGGGGCCCAAGCAAAACATCTCTCTTTCGAGGGACAAATTCCATCTTTACTTATCATTCTTCCCATCATGAATCCGATCATGCCAAAGATAGCCTTTATAGATATCGTGTTAAGTTATCGTTTGACTAAAATCAAATAGGACTTTCATCATATGTAAGGCCATGATCATCTCAGGTCTAGGGACTAAATGAAGTGACCATTTGAGATTTAATTATGACACTTGACCATGACATAAATCTCATACGGGTCAGGTCCAGTCACTTGTTCTCTAACAAGTACCCATAAATTTAATGTGCATCTCTATGCATATAATCATCATATGATTATCCATTAACATTTATACTAATTATTCTCTTAATAATTAGGGACGAAGATTATTACAAATAAATATGCAAAACATATAATAATCGAATGATAAACTTTTTCATATAATAATAAATAATGTCAATGCATAAGTCTATCATCTATAGGCCTAGGGCATAACACTAACACTTGGACACTACAAACAGACAGAAATTAACAAACAGAGACAAACAATTCAAGGTAAGCAGATACTTGAAAAAACTACTACCTCCCCTCTTCCACTCCTGAACCATCTTGTCTCCACCCTCCAAGGTACTCCTTCTCACAATGAAAAACCTATTTTCCAACCTCTATATGCATCCAAAGAATCTACAACAAAACTATGTGCTTTACTCTTCACACTAAAACCAAACCTATAATTCCCGTGGGCCCTAATATCATAACAACATACAAACTCCTCCAAACCAACACTCAATCCAGTTTCAACGCTCAGTCTATCTTGGGTAGCTAAAGCCCTTCAACTAACAGGCATAAGTTGACAATAAGCAAGGGCAGTGGCTTCAAAAAATGTGTAATCAGAGGAAAAAAGGGAATTTTAAGCCTATGGTAAAAGGGTACTCCAGAAAGCATGCTCATTCGGTCGAAACACAGTCAGAAGTAAGGCTAGGGTTAGGATCCATAAATTTAACACCTTCAGGAAAGGCGAAATTCTTTTTTAGGGCTTCAATGCTGGCTGTGGACAACACACACCGCTCGTCATCAGGATGATCTATGACGCCTAGACATGTGATACCATGAGGCAATTGCAGGCTACGATTGGAAATTTCCCTAGTTTTACCCATCTTAATGCAGAGAGAAACGAGAGGAAGAGGAAATTTAGCAGAGCAAGAAAACTCACCAAGGGAAGAGGTCAAAACCCTTTTTTGTTTAATCTGTCAAATGTCGAAGGAAAGAAGAAACCTAGTTTGTGCTTTATGAGAAAAGGAATTTACGGTTGAAAGAATCCTATTAAGACTCAAGCACCTATACCCTATATGCCTAGAAACTGTCACGACTCAACCGCCCAACTTAAATAGATCATGGGCGTCAGCGGTTACAAAGCTAATTTTTTACTTTTAAACTCCCTTTAAAATTCAAAAATTGGAGGCAATTGTTTGGGGTGGAAATTTTGCAACCCGGCATTTCATCCTGATTTAACATCTTGATCGTACATATTAATTGTTCACAACTTGCAGGGCCGTTGTATTGATCCTACTTTTTAGGAACGGAGAAGAGCCCAAAGACCAGGTTAAAGAGCACGAGTCCTATTTCAACAACACACGTCCAAACGACTCTCAATGGATGATCCTTATCTACCTCAACAAACTAGTCGAAATTCTAGGAATAGTTTTAGTTGTTATCTTTTTTATTTCTTAGTATAAAAAGCTAGTTAAACACATGTATTAACACACACTCACGCTTGATAATTCTCTCTGTACTCACACTTACGATCCTACCATCACTTTTAATAAAATATCATTGTTCCGAGGTTTCATGCCGGCGAACAAGTTGTTCAAGGGTTTTCCTCATTAAATACATTGTCACAACATCTTGAATTTCATGTTATATATTCCATTGTGCCCAATATCAGTAACCTTTGTTGAATTGCTTAAATTTGACCAAAATAGTGATATTTATCACTACGAAAAAACTGTGGATTAGTGACGACAGTTTACCATGGAAATTTTTTTCCATGGTAATTCCCAATGAATTTACCTAGGAATTTTATTTCCTAGGAAAATATCAAGAAATTTTTTTTCCATGGTGACTTCTGAGGAATTTAGGAAGGAGAAATTTTCCTAGGGAAATTTGCAAGGAATTTACCAAGAAAACATTTTCCATTGTAATTCCCAATGAATTTACCTAGGAATACTTTTTCCATGGTGAATTTCAAGGAATTTACCAAGGAATATATTTCCCTAGAAAATTTTCCTTTCTAAATTCCTTGGGAAGTATCACCCAAAATTTCAATTTGGTGCTAAACTTTCCCCCAAAATTACTAAGGAATATATTCCTAGGCAATCACTCAAAATATTTTTAAAAATTGGTGGGAAGATTCCCGCCATAATTACCAAGGGAATTACAAAGGAATAAATACCAAGAAAATATTTCCTTGGTGAAATCCTTGCTAAATTTCAAAGGAATAGATGTCAAAAAAATAATTCCTTATATTTACACACATATAATATATTATAATTGTTTCTCAATAGACATTTGATTTTTTTTAATGTTTTTTGGATAAATAAAACTATTTGAGATGTTAGTTAGTAGTAATTTTTTTATAAAAAATTATATAAAAAAGTTATGAATTTTTAATAAAATGAAAGGATATAATAGAAAAAAAGAGGGACCGACAATAGTCCATTAATAATCCATTAATAATCCTAAATACACATTTCTTTAATTATGTTTAATATTTTTTTAATTAATAATTTAAATGATTTTTGAATAAATATTTATTTAATTATACAAATATATTTAATATATTAATCATATATAATTTTTTTAATATAAAATGCCTATTTAGCAAGGAAAAATCAAATATCACCAAGAAAATTTAGCAAGGAAATTAAAATATATGTAATAATATTTTATTTATACCAAGGAAATTATTCGTCAGTAAATTCGTAGGCAAATTTTTTTCAAGGAAAATCATATCTTTTTTTTAATAATAAATCAGTAATTACCAAGGACAAATTCCTTGACAATTTTCTTGGTAAATTACAAAAGACATATTCCTTGACAATTTCCTTGGTAAATTGCCAAGGAATTCCATTCCTCAGAGAAATTACCGACGCCTCATTTGCCAAGGAAATTTTTTCCTCACTAAAGCATGTTTACCAAGGAATTTGTATCGATTGCCAAGGAAATTTGTCCATGGCAATTGCGATTTTTTTCGTAGTGTATATTTTTCTACGAAAAGGTCTTTTTAATATGTAATGCGAGTCTTTTCCTCTCGTGTTAAGTTAAACTAATACATTACAATAATGTACTATATTGTTTAGATCAATCGTTCAGTGATGCTATAACTTGGAGTACATGTTTTCTATTATCAAATGCTTGAAAATCCAAGTGGAAAAATGTACTAGGTGCAGAACCTTAAGGTACAACTGCTTAAAGAATCTGGTAAATCCAATGGTGCATCATAAAACAGTGTAAATAAATCCAGTGAACAACTCTTCAAACAAATAACTAGTCTGATAAATTAAAACATATATGATCTGCAACTGAACTGTCAATATAATCGCAGAATGTATAGAACTCCAGGAAAGTACCGTCTCAAGATAGGATGCTATCTGCCTTCAACAGTTGTAAGAGTAACGTTGATTTCAGAAAAGTGTTGTTGCTTCTGTTGAGAATCTGTCCCTGAAGAAACCCGACTTTCAGTAAATGCAGGCTTTTTGGGAGTGGGAAGATCTGCAATTTCACTACTAAGCATTGAGAGAACCGTAGAAATATTTGGTCTATCCTTTGCTAGTTCTTGGACACACAATAACCCAACATGTATGTATCTTATGATCTCCAACTGCGAGCATGTTTCCGATATCCTTGGATCTAATAATGCAATGATCCTCTTTTCATTCCATAGATTCCAAGCCTGAAAATTTATGTTAAAGGTGCAGAATGTTACTTGTACCATTGTTCGATTTGGACAATAAGAAATGATACAGGTCAAATAAGTAGAGTAGTAGTTCAACCATCCAAGTTAACTTACAAATGCTAGAAGGCTCAAAGCGACATCGCTATTATAAAAACTACTATTCCTTCTTCCACTGACAATCTCTAACAACAGAACTCCGAAACTGTAGACATCAGATTTCTCAGAAAATCTTCCTTCCATTGCATATTCAGGAGCCATGTAGCCACTGCATTCAGTATCATTAAAATTTAGGCAGTGAATCAGTTAAGATGAAATGTGACATTGTTATGTGTTGACAAAGGAAAAGTTACTTACTATGTCCCAACTACCCTAGCAGTGTTGGCTTGAACTTGCTTGCCTCCAAATATCCTTGCCATGCCAAAATCTGATATTTTTGGGTTTAGCTCACCATCCAACAAAATATTACTTGCCTTGAGATCTCGATGAATAATCTTTAATCTTGAATCTCTGTGCAGGTATAAGAGTCCTCGGCTGATTCCTTCGATAATGTGTATGGTTGTACTCCAAATAAGATGTTCTTTTTCACGTGGATCTGAAAGAAAATTATCTAAGATTAATTGATAACTGATTGATCTGGATGCTAGGATACTTATGTTTGGAACCCTAAAGACTACTTTCAAATTTCAGGATCCAAATATTTTACCTTGAGCCAATGAAAAGTATGAAAATGTAAATAGCATAATTTTAACTAACCAAAGAGAAGAGCATCCAAGCTTCTATTTGGCATGTACTCATAGACCAACATGCTTTCTTCTCTTTCTACACAGCAGCCAAGGAGTCTAACAAGATTGCGATGCTGGAGTTTAGAGATTACCACAACCTCATTCATGAACTCTTCAAATCCTTGTCCGGATGATCTTGAAAGCCGCTTCACAGCTACTTCTTGTCCATCAGGTAATTTCCCCTACTTATAAAAAACATCACGAACTTAATAAAGGTAATTATGCATGAAATGTATTCTTGTGATTGTTAGCCATGTTATCTGATAAGGTTTTCCTTACCCTTTTTGTATTATAGATACATTGTATAGATAGCTTTAGTTTGGTCAGGTGTCTGTATGTATTCAGTACATTAATACTATCTTAGGGGTCAAAGTCATGTATATATATGTGTTCTGTGTATGGAATGTATAACAAGGGAAAAAATCTCCATTCATGTTTCTCTTCCGCTGTATAATCTATCATGGTATCAGTCTAACTTCGATCCAGATATTAGCATGGACCATATCTTTTCTGTCTCTCGATAATCTTTCTTTCTTCTTCGGTTTATTATGGAGTCCACTACAAAGTCCAATTCCTCTTCTACTACTCTCGAGCATCGTACATCAGCAGCCTCTACTCTCCCTGTGTTCTATAACCCAAATGCCATCATGGGTCAAACCTACCTAACCAAAGACAATTACGTCAAATGGAGTACCTTGTTCAAAACTCTTCTCCGCACCCACAAGTTGCTTTACATTATCGATCCCACACAACCGGCTGCTACACTTCCCGATGGATCTGATAATCCGCAGCACGAATTGTGGGCTTCCGGTACTGACCTGGTCTGTGGATGGATAAAGGGAACGGTCACACCGGCTTTTCAACCCTATCTCAATTCTTGTGACACCGCTCCAAAGGCTTGGGCCGTTCTTGCCAAGTGTTTTGGAGCCAATTCCGCTCTTCAGATTGAAAATCTTAAGGAAAAACTGCATGACCTTAAGAAGGCATCTGAAACTTCGATTGCGGATTTTCTTCTTCGGGCCACAACTATCTCCGATGCCCTCACAGCAGCGGGTGATCCGGTTGATGACAGGGTCCTTATTCAGAGGATTTTGGGTGGTCTTGGTCCTGAATTTAAAGAGTTTCTCGCCTCTACAGCTGCAATTCATGCTCTAAATCCTCTTTCCTTTGATGACATGCCCGAACTACTACTCAAGGAGGAAACGTTACAACAAAAGTTTGCTGTCCCAGTCCAGCAGTCTGCTGCCCATCTTGGCGAGAAACAACCCACGGTGGCATCTCGTGGTAGTGGTAATAATGGTGGTTCACAGGGCCGTGGTAATAACAGAGGGCAGAGACGTCATAATAGCAACCGTGGTGGAGGTAACTGGCAAGGACAGGGGCAATCATATGGTAATCAGAGTGGTGGTCGTGGTCAGCATGGTGATCGTGGTCGAGGAAATGGTGCACATCGTGGTGGCTCATCTGGTTCCTATGGTCATGGTTGTGGAATTCTTCCAACTCCGCCATACAGAGGACATCCGTTGGATAGTGATCTAATCTGCCAATGGTGTTATAAGTCAGGACATAGTGCTCGACAGTGCCGTGATTTTTCTGCTGCGGCCTATTTCTCTCAACCGCTTTCGTATGTCTTGGATTCCGGGGCAACTAATCACATGACAGCGGACCCGTCTTCTCTTTCCAATTATCATCCATATTCAGGTAAAAATACAGTTGTTTTTGGAAATGGCTCTAAGTTGCATATATCACATGTTGGAAATTCATCTTTACATCTTAATGATCGTTCTTTCTGTATGCGTAATGTTCTTTATGTTCCTAAACTCCATAAACCATTATTGTCTATTCGTCAATTTTCTAAAGATAACGACTGTTATTTTGAACTTGACTCATATGGTTTTCGTGTTAAGGACAATCGCACACGGAAGACTCTTATCTCTGGCAATAATTCTGGCAGCTTGTATGGGCTCTCCTTCAGTTCAAAGTCATCTACCAGTCCTATTGCTCTTCTTGGAGAAAGATCGAGTCAGGATGTTTGGCATTCTCGTCTAGGCCATCCGTCCACCCCTATCCTTAAGATTTTGTGTCAACGGTCTGGCTTGCCGTTAAGTAGTAAAATAAATGAACAACATTGTTGTCACATTTGCCCTTTAGGAAAATCTAGTAAGCTACCTTTTTCTCTTAGGACTTTTAATTCTTTGCACCCTCTTGATATGTTACATCTGGATGTATGGGGCCCTACTCTAGTTAATTCATTGAATGGACATCGTTACTATTTATCTATCATTGATGACTTTTCTAGATATGTGTGGCTTTTCCCATTATTTCCCAAATCCAATGTTACAAAAACATTTGCTACATTTAAAACTGAGATTGAAAATCAACTATCTCGTCGTATATGTGCCATTCACACTGTCAAGTCGGTTCAAACAGATGGGGGAGGTGAATTCACAAGTCGGGCTTTTACCTCATTTCTTCAAAAATTCGGTATAAGACACCAACTTACATGTCATTACACCCCTCAACAAAATGGTGTTGTTGAACGCAAACACCGTCACATAGTTGAAACATGTTTATGTCTCTTATCCAAAGCAAATCTTCCCTTCAAGTTTTAGTTAGAAGCATTTAACACTGCTGTATATCTCATTAACTGGTTGCCCATGCGTCAACATAAGTTTGTATCCCCCTATGAAAGGTTATTGTTGCGTAGACCTGACTATCGCACTTTAAAAGTTTTTGGGTGTTCATGTTTTACACATGTGGTACCAATTAATGCTCATAAACTTATTCCAAAATCAATACAATGTATTTTTCTCGAATATGATAATATGCGAAAAGTGTATCAATGCAGGGATTTGTCAACTGAAAAAGTATATATTTCACGCCATGTGATATTTGATGAAGCTTTGTTTCCTTGGAAAAATAGGTGGAAAAATTATTTTTTCCCAGGTACTTCCACATTTTCGGTTGATAATCCACAGCATATGGATCATTCTCTTGGCTCTACATTGCTGCCCCCTCGACGACTTGCTCCAAATGTAACACCCATGTTCTCCCCATATGGGCCTCCTACAATCCAGCGCCCTCCTAGGCAAACCAGGCCAAGATTTGCACCCAGCCCAATTCCGCTAAATCAGCCAGCAACTCCTGCTCATTCGGCAAATTCCAATTCAGCTATTGTATTGTCAAGACAAGCTCCTGTCTCCCCTAATACAAACTCTGATTCCAGTAACACCCAATCACAAACTATAGTTCCTGATTAGTCCGCTGCTCAAACTACAGTTTCTGATCAGTCTACTGCTTCCTCTGGTTCGACTCCAGGTAATTCAGTTGAATCGTCTTCTACTCCACCTCTACGGGTTCGAACTGTTGCCGATCTGCTACAAGCAACAAATCCTTACCCATTGCCATCTGGTCTTTTAGCTGTGCAAAAAGACTCCGTCACATATGAGCCTCGCACATTCAAACAAGCTTCCATATTTCCACATTGGCAAGCAGCAATGCGTGAGGCAATTTCTGCACTACACAAAAATCAAACATGGTCCTTCGTTCCGTCCCATTCCTCTATGAATATAGTTGGTTGTCGGTGGATTTTTAAAGTAAAAAGGAAGGCAGACGGTTCAATTGAACGTCATAAGGCTCGACTTGTGGCTCAAGGGTTTACTCAACAACCAGGCCTTGATTATGATGAAACGTTTAGCCCAGTAGTTAAACCTTCTACCGTTCGCACTATTCTCGCTATTGCTCACTCTCGACAATGGGATATCAAACAGTTAGATGTGCGCAATGCTTTCCTGAATGGGGTTATTCACGAGGAAGTTTACATGAAGCAACCTCCGGGTTTTGTCAATTCTTCTCATCCGACTCATGTGTGTAAACATAAAAAGGCACTTTATGGACTTAAGCAGTCCCCCCGTGCATGGTTTCAGCGTCTTCATACTTTTCTCATTAATCATGGGTTTCTCAATAGTCGATCTGACTCATCTCTCTTTATCTAGCATGCTCATGGTTCCACAGTCGTCCTTCTTGTATATGTCGATGATATTATCATCACAGGCTCTTCCTCTTCGGTGATTTCATCGATCATTGATGATATTTGCACCACATTCGACAGTCGCCGCTTGGGTGACCTTAGCTTCTTTCTTGGCATTGAAGCCACTCGGACAGGTTCCATCTTGCAACTTCGTCAAACTCGTTGTGCCCTTGATCTTCTGGATAGGTTTCATATGTCAAACTGTAAACCTATGGCCACTCCTACTATCCCACACTCTAGACTATCTAGTCATGATGGGGATCTTTTTCAGGATGCTACTGAGTATCGGAGCTTAGTTGGTGGCCTTCAATACCTTACTCTGACTCGACCTGATATTGCCTTCTCAGTTAATCAGGTTTGTCAATTCATGAACCAACCACGCTCTACTCATCTTATTGCTGCCAAACGCATTTTCCGTTTCATTAAAGGAACAATAGATATGGGGATTTCGTTTCAGTCTTCACCTGATCTCACTTTTTGTGCTTATTCGGATTATGATTGGGCCCAGAATCTGGATGATCGTCGCTCGACTATGGGTGCATGCATATTTATTGGTCCAAATCTTGTGTCTTGGACAGCAAAGAAACAAACCACCGTCTCTCGGTCCAGCAGCGAAGCCGAGTATCGTGCTCTTGCCACTACCACTGCGGAGCTTCGGTGGTTATCTTTCTTATTCCGGGAGCTGCATATACCATTTTCTCCTCTGATCTTATTCTGTGATAACATCTCAGCCATACACATGGCCCGTAATCCTGTATTTCACGCTCGTACACGTCACATCGAGATCGATTATCACTTTATTAGAGAGTTCGTTACTCATGGCTTTCTCAAACTTCAGTTTGTTTCATCTGATGACCAACTTGCAGACTTGTTTACAAAAGGTTTACCCAAACCTCGTTTTCAGGCACTCTCCATAAAGCTTCACCTTCCGTACGGATGTCTCGCTTGAGGGGGGGGGAGGTGTTAGCCATGTTATCTGATAAGGTTTTCCTTACCCTTTTTGTATTATAGATACATTGTATAGATAGCTTTAGTTTGGTCAGGTGTCTGTATGTATTCAGTACATTAATGTATCTTAGGGGTCAAAGTCATGTATATATATGTGTTCTCTATATGGAATGTATAACAAGGGAAAAATTCTCCATTCATGTTTCTCTCTTCAGCTGTATAATCTATCAGTGATCAATATGTATGTACCTTGTACACTGGACCAAAACCACCCTGACCAAGCTTGTGGGATGAATGAAATCCTTCTGTTGCATTCGCTAATATTTCAAAAGTGAATAGAGGTAGTTCTTCAATTTTTGGTTGAGGAGTATACTTCGGACTAGGTTGCCTTCTTTCAAGCAATAACAGCCCACTTTTCACGGTTCTGCCTGAAAAGATATAAGCTTTACTAGATCAAACTACTACTCCCTCGGTCCCAAATTGAATGTCTTTTTTTGTCCTAACATGAATGACTTTTTGAAACTTTATGATGCAGATCGACCACAGATTCTAGATTCTGGAATTATTTTTTACTTGGAAAGCAAGTCAAAACCTACCAAAATTATCCCTAAGCTATATGGTAACATAATAGGACTCAAAAATAACAAAATATCTCCTAAATCTATTCTAAAACATCAAAATACTACCTATCTAATAATAATTCCGAAAATACAAAGAAAATAATAAAAGATAATAAGTAAATAATAATTCCAGAATCTGCCATCGATCTGCATCACTTTACCTTCAAATAATCACTTTACCTTCAAATAAGTGTCCCAAATAATTTTTTTTTTCAAAAAATTCATAGTTGATTATATTTTTGCAAAACTAAAAGTTTGAAAGTGAATGGCAAGAATGTTTATCATTTTTTTTTTCTAATAAAAATCAATCTTTTCAAAAAAAAATTCAAAATGACACTTAAATCCCAAATGGTCATTCATTTTGAGACGGATGGAGTATTAATGAAACCCTCCCTTCTTTTGAGTTATTTTAGTAGGCATTTACCTTTTTTTTGGGCCATGCACTTCCACGATACATATGCACAAGTTGCCATGGTGACAAATCCTACTGCCACCGCAATTACAATAAAAACCACTCTCATGTTTTTTGGTTTATCTGTAAGTAAAAAGGATGAGGAGCGATAGCATCAAAATGGGACTAAAAGGATTAATCTTTGTAAACCCAGATTCAGTTCAAACCACAAAACCAAATCAGGGATGTGTGAAAATATGAAATCATTTCAAATCTTCTTGACACTTTATGAGATGACACGAAAGTATTTCATTTACTGATCAACCTTAGTTTAGAATATGCATTTGAGCAAAACAATAGTGATCAAAATCCAGGACATACTAACTAGGGAGGAGAGAGAATATATTACCAAGCTCTGAGTAAGCCACGCGAATGTAAAGATCCGACCCACCAAAACCTGCAAACTGTTTAATGTCAAATAAGCCACCACTCCATTGCATACACCCGATCCCAATATGAAATGTATAAGCTACACAAGAACAATTTTTCAGACAGTTGCGACGGC
Source organism: Adenophora triphylla var. japonica (assembly GCA_022495995.1). Classification (NCBI taxonomy): domain Eukaryota; kingdom Viridiplantae; phylum Streptophyta; class Magnoliopsida; order Asterales; family Campanulaceae; genus Adenophora; species Adenophora triphylla. The sequence continues at coordinate 439,701 of JAFEMH010000902.1, forward strand.
AACTTTCATCCGGAGCTATTATCTCGTCTTCCCGATATCTTATCTGCTCGGCAAAGTCTGGCACTTTCACTGTTGTTAGCTTCATAAACACATCTTCTCTCACTTCTGTACCAGTTGAACTATTTCTGCCACACTGTAATTCCATCCTCCTCATACACCCGCCGGTCCAGTTTCCTCTACTCCATTCCTCCATATTCTCTGGCTCAAACCCCTCCAAACACGTACAAATTGGTGACTCCCGTGAGTCACACATTCCAAATGACCCACATTTACCATAAACATCACAGTCATCCACCTTAGATGACCAGATATTGTCCCATCCTTGTTTCTGATCATTCCAGGTCCTTTGCATTATATTTCCTTCAGAGTTAAGCAAATAGTGTGTCCAAGTTTCATTTACATATGTGAAAGATAAACTGCCGCCTACAAGAGAGAATCTATTGATCAGATATACTGAATTCATGAATTGTATTCCAATGAAGGTTTGACCATTCCAAGGACCACTACGCCACTGTGGATCACTCCCATTCCATACGTACAGTTCTGGAATGTTTCGAGGGACAAGACCACAAGAAAATCTTCCCACTGCTGGATCAAAAGCACTTTCCCATGATGTCAGTACTCCATTTGTATTACTACCAAGTTTCATAGCCTGTACAAACGTATCCACAGGATGGTTAAAGCTCTCCCATATTATCCTTCCATTTGAATTATCTTGTAATACTAAATTCCCAGAATCCAAAATCTGGGCACTTGCATTTGAAACTGAATTGGAAATATTAGTTGACCAAAGAATATCTTGCTGTCCATTCAAGACAGCAAGATTTCCGTCTTCTGAGATGGTCACCATTCCGGAAGAATCACTTAAAGGCCTTTCTCTGTTAGCGACCCATATTGCGGTGGTTGTAGAGTTATTAAAGACAATACCAACATATCGATGTGTAGTGTTAACCGGGCTAAAAAAGCCCAGACTGAAGATGGTGCCATTGGAGACTATAGCTTCAGGATCCGTGATGAATTGAGTGGATGTTATTGTGTCTGTGCAAGTGCAGAGCTCTAGACAGAAAAATAAAAGTACAAGGATAAAAGCTTGTATAAACAATATTAACATATTTTGATAATGAGCTTCTTGGTGAGAATAGAAGGCGTAATTTTTTCCAATTTCGATTTTGATTTCTTTGCTAGGAATGGCAGGGATCAATATAGGAATTCTTATTTGTGCACAACAGTCAATGTCAATGGTCAATATCTTCCTTCTTTGAATTTTTATCATTGAAAGATATTTCATTCGGGATCAAGACTATTCAAGCTTCCCAACGAGCTTTTACACCACAAACACTGATCAAATTAGACTTTGTATCATCTAAATGAACAAAAGTCAGTATCGGAAGCTTCTTTTTTCAACCCAGCTGTCATGCATGATGCTAAATATGAGGTAGTTGTTGTGAAATTGGTGCTCCCCCGTTGCAATCAAAACAAAGAAATCAACACACCCACACGTACAAGAAAGAAACAATCACACACAAGAACACAAGAGTTGTTTACCCGGTTCATTCACCAACTCGTGAACTACGTCCGGGGGCAATTGCCAAGCCAATATGTATTCTAATATGTTGCTACAATGTGTTCTAGGTCGAAATTATGCTTATATAGTTATACAAGGAAGCCCTAACTCAGTTTAAGAAGAGATCTAATCAAAATAGAAAACAAAATAAAAATCTGCTGCAGATCCGGACCGAGCGCGGCCGCCCTCAAGGCCAGCGCGGCCGCCCTCAAGGCCAGCGCGGCCGCCCTCAACGGCAGAAGATTTTGGCACCCACGAAAGAACTCCAGCGCGGTCGCTCTCCACCTGAGCGCGGCCGCTCTCCTCGACAGAAGCACCTCCGAGATTTTTCCTTCTTGATTCACCGACTCCTCCGACTTAGGCTCCTCCTCTTCCTTGTAGTTTAGGATCCAAACCCAACAATCTCCCACCGGAGACTAAACCAACAAACATAAAATCACCCATCAACTCCCACCACGGAGTAAAGACCTTCGAACACATTTCCCCCATCCATATTGGCTTGACACTACCTCTCCTATCCTCAAGTACTAAGGCGAGTTGAAACCAAGCGACGTTTCAACCTCTCTGTGTTGTTAGATGATTCTTGCCACCCCAAATCAGCTTCTACCTTGATTTCTCCCCGCAAGTCTAACTTCGCCTTCTCCCTCCAGACCCACCTTCCTCGCAATGCCTCCCCTTGAAACTTGGACACACCTTGTTTCTTGCATCGACTGTTCTTGGTCTGAAACCGCTCTCTGTTAGGGCCCTTGGACTTCCACACCACGTTGATCAACTTTGTGTCCTCCCCAACATACCGTTTCTTGATGTCTCCCCTTTTCACACCAACAGGCCGGTTCTTAAGCCTCTTGCTCCCACCGAAACGAAAAACGACATTGTAGGTAGAGTACAACGTCTTCCCCTTAACCCCACGAGCCAACACCTTAGCCCCTTTTGTGACTTCCCAAGACCCACCAATGAAAGAAACACCATACCCTTCACTGTCAAGTTGTCCCACAGAAATCACCCTTCTCCTCAAATCCGGAACATGCATCACGTTGTGTAGTTGTAAAACAGCCCCACTCGGTGTCTTCATCATCACATCCCCCTTACCTTTGATCTTCAATGGTTAACCATCACCAAGATAGAGAACCCCAAAATCTCCAGTTTTGTATCGCTTCATTGATTCTGCATCCCCACTAGCATGACAAGAAGCTCCAGAATCCAACACCCAATCTTCACCCGACTGCTCCTCCCCTAGGATTAATACATCACCACCATCATCCACCACGTTAGCACCACCACCTTTTCCCGGACAGTCATAACTAATATGACCTAATTCGCCACAGTTGTAGCACTTGACCTTTTTCCCCTTAGGTCTCCCCCTATTTCTCTCCACCCTAAGTGCAACCCCATCTACGGAAGATTCTCCCCTTTTCTCTTTCCTTCGCAACTCCTCTTGAAGGATGAGATCTCTAACCTCCGTATACACCAATGCTGTTTTCGACGTACTAATCGTTGTGACAGTAACCTCCCAACTATCAGGCAATGACTTTAGTAGAAAACAAGCTAGCACTTCATCGGAGAAAGTAATATCAACACTTTTCAATTGGTCCACCATACCTTTGAAATTGCCGATATGACTTGCCGCCGTGCCCCCTCGACATCTTCGCATTCGCAAACCTCTTTATCAAATACACATTATTGATATTCGACGGCTTCTCATACATGTCTGACAGCGTTTGCAGCAACTCCACCGTTGTCTTGGCCTCCATAGCGTTCCGTGCAACGTCGTCGGTTAGGGCACTCCTTACCGCTCCTAACGCCTTCCGATCCAACGTCTCCCAATCTCCTTGTGACATGTCTTCGGGCTTCGCCTTCAAGGGTCCATGAAGATCCTTACAATAAAGGTAGTCTTCAATCCTTGTCTTCCAAAACGTGAAATTCACACCGTTGAATTTCTCGATTGAGTTCTTCATCTTGACCGCTTCACCAAAATCCCCAAGAACGCGATTCAAAATTAATCAACTAATGAAAAGATTTTGAATCCTCCGAACCAAAGCTCTGATACCAGTTGTTGTGAAATTGGTGCTCCCCCGTTGCAATCAAAACAAAGAAATCAACACACCCACACGTACAAGAAAGAAACAATCACACACAAGAACACAAGAGTTGTTTACCCGGTTCATTCACCAACTCGTGAACTACGTCCGGGGGCAATTGCCAAGCCAATATGTATTCTAATATGTTGCTACAATGTGTTCTAGGCCGAAATTATGCTTATATAGTTATACAAGGAAGCCCTAACTCAGTTTAAGAAGAGATCTAATCAAAATAGGAAACAAAATAAAAATCTGCTGCAGATCCGGACCGAGCGCGGCCGCCCTCAAGGCCAGCGCGGCCGCCCTCAACGGCAGAAGATTTTGGCACCCACGAAAGAACTCCAGCGCGGTCGCTCTCCACCTGAGCGCGGCCGCTCTCCTCGACAGAAGCACCTCCGAGATTTTTCCTTCTTGATTCACCGACTCCTCCGACTTAAGCTCCTCCTCTTCCTTGTAGTTTAGGATCCAAACCCAACAGTAGTTTACAAATTTAATAGACCTCTTGTGCTTCTTACTTGATGACGCCTCAACTTTCGGAGGTCTCACTTATTTAGGATATCTGACTTGTATATTGGATTGTACCTAGAACACAACAAAGACAATGAACATTTTTTGAGATCAAGTCGGAGTTTAATCTAGCTCAGGCCTTCGGGTGTGAGAGAAAGATCTCTGAGGGTTTATAACTGAGAAATAAGACTTGGAATGTCTTATTGAGTTGTGTGTTTAGGGTTTAGACAATGTGGCTTACAAATGATAATTTGGCACTTACCTTGTCCATGGGGACAAAGGTTGATATTTATAGTATGAGGGAGCTGCTTGATGATGTCAGCCCTGAAGGATATCTTTGCCATTGACCTAGGACACGTGTCCACGCCTGGTGGACTCTGCTATAAAGCAAGATTTACTGTAGAAGGAGGTCGCTGAAAGGACATGTACAGAGGATAGTTGGCGCCGCGCCTTATATGCATAGTGGGCGCCTGAGCCACCATTTAATGCGATGGGTACAAGTCGGCTTATTGGTGTCAGCACAGGTACATGATTTTGGCTGACTAGCTTTGGCTTTAACCGGCAATCTGGTGGAATAACTGGGAGTATAATATGAGCCCGCGATCGATATTCATTGGGCGCAGTCAACATTGCTAGTGCAGTCAAGGAGATCGCGGCCCTAGTTGGTGCGAGCACCTTGCTGAGGGTCTGGCTGCCCGCGGTCTTAACTCAGGCGGTCTAGCCGTCCGCGGTCTTGGTTCTGGTGGTCTAAAGGATATCGCGGTCTTAACTCTGGCGGTCTAGGATAAACCACGTCATATTTGGCCTTTGGATCAGATCGAGATTTGGGCCCGGTCCGATAGATTCGGGCTCATCAGTGGCCCCTAGCTTTGAGCGAGGATTCATTCATGATCTGAGCGAGGAGTTACATATGCTAAGCTCGGTCTGCGGTCAGATCGCTTTATGCGGTCACAAGTATTGTGTTTTTTCGCTGGTCTTTGCTTTGACTCCCTTACATATGGCACATGTGAGGAGCACGTGAGGGGAGTTTGATAGAAGTTGGTAGAAACCTTTGGGATGCTTCCCGGTTAATATTGGGTGGGCCTCTTGTCTGTTGAAACGCCAGCGTATGTCAGGTACGAAAATGACTTGTCCCGAATATCAAGGGGCGCAATAAATGCCGATCGAGAATAATTCAAAATTTAACTCCTTTGCGCCGGTTCATGATTCGAGAGAGGCAGTTTGTGGGATAATTAATACGGGTCAACCCGTATAGGTAGGTCTACCCCTTTCCCTTCATTCTCTTTTATCAACTTCATTGCTTGAAAATACCCTTAGAAAGAGAAAATATTTGCTCAGCTTTCCTAAGCGCCTTCTTCCTTCGGTTCTTTTTGTAAGTGGCTTTTGTTTCTCTCTTTTTCTTCATCTCTTTGCTTCTTCTGCTTCTAGGATGACATATAGGATGGAGCGTCCCTTAGAGTTGGGTAATGGCACTCCTGATACCTTCGCCGTTTATAGGAAATCGGGTGGTATCTATAGGAAAGTGGCCACCTCTTGGATTAGGTTATCCTTAGAGGCTTTTAAGTATTTCTCGGTCAGGTATGACTGGGGAGATTGGGTCCCACCCCAGTTGTGGGAAGCCAAGAAAAGGTTGCACTTGTCCGACGATATGTTGGTATTGGGGGATGTACACCGTTTGATCAATTTTATAATGGCGGTGTTGTGCAGTTTTCCCCTAGAGAGAGATCAGGCGTTGAACGTCGTTGAACTGGTAAGGAGAGCCATTGTAGACCCCACTGCCCAAGTAATAACAGACTGGGAAAAAGACCCTTTGATTGATGAGGCTGAGGTGTATGTGGCCTCTGATGCCACTAGCGTGCCCGCATCTGACTTAAATGAGCCCATGAAGGTAGAAACCTTGTCCACGGTGGCCCCCGTTGCCCAAATTGAGTCCCAGCCTATACTGGTGGTGGATCTGGAAAGTAGTGATGATGAGCTCATCAATATGGACGTGGATGAAGCCGGAGTGGAGCCATCACTGGGATCATCTACTAGTCTCTTTAGCTCTGATGGCTCGGAGACCGAGGTGGATGACCGCGAGGAGGAAAATCGCATGGCAGCGGGTAGTATAGATGGTTAATGCCTTTGCTGAGGGACCGGGGGAGGAAGTTGCTGCCCGCGGAAAGAGCCACGCTGGAGCCTTCACTTCTGGGCGCGACCAGAAGAAGAAGAAGACCGGGCTGGGAGATGGAACTATACACCACCTATGGTGTTGATCCGAATTCCTTCCATGTCCGCGAGTTGCAAGAGGTGGAGGTGAAGGGGAAATTGAGGCCAGAAACTGTGGCCGATGTCCGCGGGGACAATAAAGCTTGCATCTTTTTCGGGGTCCAGTTCGAAAATGGATTGAGGCTTCCTTTAGACCCTTTCATTGCCCGCTTCCTCGATTTCAATAACTGCCTTTCTATGCACCTAACCCCAAACACTATTTGAGCCCTAGTCTCTTTTATTGTGGTGTGTAGGGTTCTTGGCTTTGAACCTTCTCTTTCTAGGCTTTATGCATTTTACTCCAATCAAATAACCAACAGCCACCTTGGCCTGAAAACTAAGAATAATTCTGCCCGCACCTTTTCTCCCCCAACAAATAAATTTGACAAATGGAATTAGAAGAACATTCTGGTCCTTGTGAGTAGATTTGGGTGACATTTTTCAAGGCCGGAGGGCGCGGCTCCCATTAGGGTTTCCTCCAGCTCCTATCCTAGCCCTTCCGAATATGAGCCCCTCCAAGTTGCTATGGCTATATACATGGCTCAGTTCGTGATCGAGAAGGTGCAACCCATTTTTGATGTGGGCATGATCATAGACAGCGATCCCTTGCTGGTCTTTGTGGGGGTGGCACCTCGAAGGGAGGGTAGCTACTATGCCCCCAGGGTGGTTATGGAGCCCCAACTTTGTGATCCTGATTGGAGGGTTCACGAGTTGTTTGATTTTGAGTCCAAATGCAGGAGGTGCATGATGGGTGCGGTATGGAAACCTCCTGCTTGGATCGGTCTCTATTTTTTCCTTGTTGAGTTGTTCTTATTTTTGCTTTTTGATTTTCTTTGACCTGCGGTCTAATCAGTTGCTTCCTTTTATTCAAATGTAGATCCAGTTGTCCCTACTATGGCCCCTAAGCTATCTCAGACTCAAATCAATGCGGCCAGAGTGAGCGCAAGGGATGTGAGGAGGAGGCCAGGCAAAAGGCCCTAAATAAAGATGCTACTCCCAGGGTACAACTGCCTGTGATGGACAAAAATACCGGCAGTCTGTTGGCCGGTGTCCGCGGGATTCCCGCGAGCAAGGAGTTGTCTCCGCGCCCGCAAGCTGCTCGTGATCGCAGCCCTACCCCTGATTGCCTTACCTCAAACGCTTCTACTGACCGATCAAGGAAGAGGCCTTCAGAGGGTGAGACCGCTGGAAAAGATAAACAACCAAGGGTCCAGCGGCCTGAAGCGGTCATTACTCCTACCCCTAGCTGACCAGCCTGGGGAAAAACCATTTGTGCTAGTTCCTACCCAGTTCTGCCAAATAATGCTCGCGAGCTTGCGTGGAACCTGAGCAATAAACTCGGGGTGGTGCCTACGGTCCAGGGGGTGGATCCATACTTCCGTAGAGGTTACAACTCCGTCATAGGGCTTGGGCTTCTAAATAGGCTCTATGCCCCTGACTTCTACGGAAGCGTGGTGACTAAGCAGAATGCCTCAGCTTTGGCGGGCGATATTGGCTTAATGGCCACTGGTATTCTTACTCTTTTCTACCTCTATACTTTTCTTTTTGATGACCGTTTGATCGCTGATCGAGATTTTTTCTTGTTTACAGATGGCAGAAATTACCCGGATCGCGCGCGGAAACGCGGCGAGCGGCATTTCGTAAACTTGGTACCTCGCTTCCAGTGAGAGGGAGGAGTCTCCACGCGGTTTTGTATTGTGAGCCCAAACGTTGAGAATGACTGAGTTTGAAAAAAGGTGGTCGTTTTAATTGGTAGCCAAAACTTGTAAAAGGCTTTGAAAAAGTGATGTTTTGTATTATGAGCCCAAACATGAAAAATGGCTTTGAAAATGTGACGTTTTGTATTATGAGCCAAACTTGGAAAATGGATTTGAAAATGTGACGTTTTGTATTATGAGCCCAAACTTGAAAAATGGCTTTTTTGTACCAGAGATTGTTAGGTTCGGAGGTCACGTTACGTTCGGGAAGAGTATATTGAGATCGTTCGAAAGGCCTCGTATGACGAGTCTTTCTACCTTTCTCGAAATTGTGTGCGTGTGTGTGTGTGTTGCATTTTGAAAAGGGGCTTAAATGTCAAGCTTAATCTTGGTTTGAGTGACAAACGTTGATTTTATGATGAAAAAACGAGCGTTTGAATGACAAACGTCGGTTTTAATTTGTTTTGAAAACGGAGTTCGAGGATGAGCTTTACTATTTAGTTTGAATGTCAAACGTTGATTTTAGTTAAAAAGGAGCGTTTGGATGCCAAATGTCGATTTCGCGTTGTTTTCGAAAACGAGTTCGAATGACGAACTCCGATTTTGAACCGGGCATTACATTGTGACCAATTTTATGAAAAGAGGTATTAAATGACATGCGATCAATGAGTCGTTTTTGACTCGGATTTTTATAAGTAAATACTATCACGAGCCAAACGGCTCGGACTTATAAATGGCAGTATTTAAAGTGCGGTATCAACGAAATCAAACGATCCGGACGGTAAAAGTGCGATCGACGAGCCAAACAGCTCGGAGTTGTAAAGGCATATAAATTAAATGACGGTATCGACATATCAAACGATCCGGACTTAGTAAATGACGATCACGAACCAAACGGTTCGGACGGTAAATGTGCGAATCGGCGGATCAAACGATCGGACCGTAAATGACATAAACGTAAAAAACGGGGCCGAAATGCCGTTTTAACCCGAAATTACTTCTCTTACGGGAGAGAAGATGATTTTGGAGTAAAACGTATCGAACCCCGTAGACGGCATTATGTCTATATTTCGAATGTTTCGACCGACACGATAATAGCGATTGACACATAAATCGAGGCGAAACAAGTTTTAGAGAGAGGAGAGAGTGTTACCTATGGCTAGGGGTTGACTCTTTGACTCGGTTTATGTATACGAGATACGGTTTTGGTGTTTGAAAGGTGTTTCAAGGTTTTTTTGTTCGTGTTTGGTCGAAAAATGGGATTTCACGCAAATCGAGACAAAATGGGGCTTTGGAGGGTGTGAAACTGCCTTGGGCCGTGAGCTTTGAGGGGAGAGGGTTAATTTTTCTTTTTTTTTTTTACAAATGACAGCCCTTGTATTTATAGGGTGAAAATGCAAAACAGGCCGGACGGCCTAAGGTTCAATTTGGGGGGTTTTTTGGGTATTTTGGAAAATTGGAGGACCTGAGGGGAATTCTGGTTTTTGGGGTAAAACAGGTCGGACGTCCAGTCACTCAAAATAAAGGGCATTTTGGTCTTTTCACCCTCGAATTTGATTGATGTTGATTTATGGGGCTTGGCATGCGTGCCACGTGCCCCTGTGACTCACCTAGGCTAGGGATTTTGTCCAGTTATTCCTGGTTTTATCCGTTTTTTAAATAACTGTCCGGAAAATGTTCGAAATGCCCCCAAAAAGTGCCGAAAAGTGCATTTTTTGAGGAAAGTTATACTTTTACGTGTGATAACGTGTGTTGAGTACACTTTGATGTCGGGATGCACGGGGCAGTCCCGGAATGTCTCGTTGACTCGAGAGCGGGAAGCTTAACGGGTTTCGGTTAACCTGGGAAGGGCCAGTTAATGGATTCCGATTAACTTTTAATGGATTTTGACGTTTCGGATTTGGGTACTTACAGTAGCCCCTCAGTGACGTCACTTTCGAAGGAAGTGGGGTCGTTGAAAAAAGATAAGGATCCAAATCGGGGGATGCCTTACTTTGAAAGACCTGAGCGATCAGCTGGCTGGACCCTTAGCGAGAGGATTCCTACGTATCCCGAGCGGGAATCAAGACGATCGTAGTTCGTAGGTGCGGGGGTATTTCGTAGGGCCTCGACCTCTGGGGGAATGAATAGGCGGAGTTTGTACTGGTTGAGACTGATTCGGAGGTGTCTAGACCTGAGTGAGACTATTAGGAGGCGTCTGAACCTACGGGAGACTGAAAGGGTGCGAGAAATGTCCGTCCCCGACGGCGTATTCTGAAAGGATGCGAGAAATGTCCGTCTCTGACGGCGTATTCTGAAAGGGTGTGAGAAATGTCCGTCCGTGACGGCGTATTCTGAGAGGGTGTGAGAAATGTCCGTTCCCAACGGCGTATTCTGATAGGATGTGAGAAATGTCCGTCCCCGACGGCGTATTCTAAAAGGGCGTGAGAAATGTCCGTCCCCGACGGCGTATTCTGAAAGGATGAGAGAAATGTCCGTCCCCGATGGCGTATTCTGATAGGATGTGAGAAATGTCTGTCCCTGATGGCGTATTCTGAAAGGATGCGAGAAATGTCCGTCCCCAACGGCATTTTCTGATAGGATGCGAGAAATGTCCGTCCCTGACGGCGTATTCTGAAAGGATGCGAGAAATGTCCGTCCCCAACTGCGTATTCTGATAGGATATGAGAAATGTCTGTCCCTGACGGCGTATTCTGAAAGGATGCGAGAAATGTCCGTCCTCGACGGCGTATTCTGATAGGATGCGAGAAATGTCCGTCCCTGACGGCGTATTCTGATAGGATGCGAGAAATGTCCGTCCCTGACGGCGTATTCTGAATGGATACGAGAAATGTCCGTCCCTGACGGTGTATTCTGAAAGGATATGAGAAATGTCCATCCCCGACGGCGTATTCTGGAAGGATATGAGAAATGTCCGTCCCTGACTGCGTATTCTAATATACGGAGGAAGGGGGATCTTATGTTGGGAATTCGACGGAAATGACGGTCGAAGAAGGATGGTTGTGCGGGCTTATAGTGATTGCCGCTTGTCTTTTGTCTGCTGGGGATATGGTGTTCGGGCTTACGGTGATGGCCGAAGAGGGATTGTTGTGCGGGCTTATAGTGATTGCCGCTGAAATGGGGTGGTCGGGCTTACGATTGACGGCCGGGGAATTGAAGGTTCGCTTGCTGGAGCGAAAAGATACTCGGGCTTACTATGGCGGCCGATGAGGGATTGTTGTGCGGGCTTTTAGTGATTGCCGCTGAAATGGGGTGGTCGGGCTTATGATTGATGGCAGGGGAATTGAAGGTTCGCTTGCTGGAGCGAAAAGATACTCGGACTTACTTTGGCGGCCGATTTACCTTCTAAAGATGGTACTGAGATTTAACGTCCTAAGATAGAGTGTTAGTAAGGACTTATGAGAAATTTAACGTCTGGAGACGGAATCGTGATTTAACGTCCGAAGACGGCTTGAGATTTAACGTCCGAAGACAGAGTGTTAGTGAGGACTAACGAGAAATTTAACGTCTGGAGACGGGGCGTTAGCAATGTCTAACTGAGATTTATCCTCAGGGGAGGGGCGTTAGAAATGTCTAACTGGGGAATTTTTTAACTTTTGGGGGCCAAAAGGGTTAAATTCGGAATTCTGGAAAGCTGAGGGACCAAAGTGGCAAAGGAAACTTTATGGTGTTAAACGGGCCGGCCGGACTCATCTTCACCATGGACCTTTTTTAAGATCAGCACCAGGCGACGCAAACTAGACCAAAAAAATCCCATTTCAGGCGAGGGAGAAGAGAGAAAAGAGTGAAATTTCTCCCATTTTTTGCGAGTTTTGTTCAAATCTTTGAGAGATTATCATTATGGAAGCTGGATTAGGACGAAGGGGTCGGGACAGGAGGACCGACAACGAGAGAGCAAGGCGAAGGAGGACGGTGCGAACTACCGATCTTCCTTTGGATCCACCCGAGTTTTATCCGGCTCGGGATTGCCACAAATCCAAGGAGGGGATTGCGAGGAAGGTTAGCATCCTCTAAATTCCGTTAATTTTTAGAATTTGCATTCTTGAATTTGTAGGAATTTTGGTTAGAATTGAGTTAGGGTTCTTAGTGCCCGATTTGGGGCTTTTGGCCTTGCAATGCCCCTTTGTTGAAATTGACTGTAGCTTAGCTCAATTGATGTTACGGGTAGACAACATAAAATTTTTGGCAGAAAAATTCCATGTCTAGGGCCGTTTTCCAAAATTAAAGTGAGTTCAACTCGGGACGAAGTAAATTTTGAAAGTTCCGATTTGGACGGATTTTTCGAAGTGTTTTGAAAGTTCTGGGTTCGACGGAGTTTTTCGAAATGTCTTGAAAGTTTTTGGGATTTTGGACCGTTAATACTTCGACTGGGACGAAAATATTTTTAGGAAAAGGAACCGTTAATGAACGATACTCCAACTGTGATTGAAATATTTTAGGAAAATGAACCGTTAATGAACGGGTTTTTGAACTGAATCGTTAATACTCCAACTGGGATTGAAATATTTTAGGAAAATGAACAGTTAATGAACGGGTTTTTGAAACTGAACCGTTAATACTCCAACTGGGATGGAAATATTTTAAGAAAATGATCCGTTAATGAACGGGTTTTTGAAACTGAACCGTTAATACTCCAATAGGGATGGAAATATTTTAGAAAAATGAACCGTTAATGAACGGGTTTTTTGAAACTGGACTGTTAATACTCCAACTGGGATGGAAATATTTTAGGAAAATGAATTATATCTTTGTGCTGATATATTTTCTGTGATTTTGATATGTGTATGTGTACGTTATCTCTGTAATAACATACTTTTGCCGTGTTCACCTATAGGGGCGAGGGTCGATTGACGTGCATAATGTGAAGAGTAGGGGGGATGTTAAGGTGGTCCACCAGCTGTGGGAGATGTTCCCAGATGTGGCTCGGGACGGCGAGAGGAGTCCACGACAGTTCGTGATTGACTCCATCCTGGCAGACTTCATCAGTTCGGTAGCCGTGGTGGCTTTGACGCAGAGGGTGAAGGTACTTCATGTTGCCCTGAGCGAGTACTGGTGGGACACGACCCACACATTCCATTTCAGGTAGGGGGAGGCGACCGTGACTCCCACTGATTTTGCGGCGATTACTGGGTTGTCATTCCGGGGCAACAGCATTGAGTGGTTTGATGGCTTCACCAGGGAGCAGTTGTCGGAGCTGCTTGGATTTGATATTACCGATGCCAGGGGCCTGGGTATTTGGTACGGGCCGATGGAGGCTCACTTGAGGAGGGGCATCGAGGAGTATTTGGCTGGCTCCGTGAGGATGACAGCGGAGCGCTTGGCTCGAGGGTTTTTGTGGTTCGCTCTGTCAGCTACCATGTTCCCCATTGCTGACATGACATGTCATTTTCCTTTGCTCAGCTCTCTGACCGATCTGGAGGCTGTGAGAGGGTATGCTTGGGGAGAGGCTAGTCTGGCCGAGCTCTATTATGCGTTGGATAAGTTCTCTCGGGGAGAGGAAAACTCATTAGCTGTTTCCAGTTTGCTTTGGATGTGAGTTTCTTTCTTTTTTCTCTTCCTTGTCTCACTTGTACTCGTATATATCTGCTTTGTAGCTGATATAACTTTTCTTGCGTTTGACAGGTGTGATTCTTCGAGGTGTTTCTCCCTCATACGTGGGATACCAAGGAGGCATATACACATTTATTCCCTGCCATGTTGACTTGGCAGAAGGCGGCGAGGAAGCCGGTAAAGTCAAGGGAGCGCACCCGATTGACTTATGAGGAGGCGTCTCTGGCCATGGACCGAGATTTTTCTCTGAGGATTAGCCTGACCTGGTGGAGTCGACTTGTTCACTTTGTGGTGCATGCCGCTTGGGAGATTACACGTCAGTGGAAGCTGCTGGTGGGACTCCATTGTGACGTGATGTACCTGGACGAGAGGGTGTCTTGCCAGCATGCTCCGGGGTCTGTCCCCTTGGTTCCTAGGGATTCGCCTCTTCATATGCAGTATCCCTTGCCCATAGCCGGGGCAGAGTTGGAGCGGTATAGGCAGGGTGTGCCTCACGCTGAGTACTTCATAGAGGGCACCGATATGACATTTTTCTGAGGACGAGGCTGAGGAGCCCGCAGGTGCTGGAGAGAGAGGGCGAGGGCCCTGCACGACCACGAGACTACCCGCTCCCCCGCACTCGCTTATCATTCGAGGGCATTGGTGGTTCTCGTAAGCGGCTGTTGATTCCCATCCCGGAGCAGCCGAGGCCTCAATACAGAGTAGATCCTAATGCTTCGGTGAGTGTTTTGCTTTTCTTTTCTATACTTGGTAGTAGCATCTTGCAAATGTTACATTTGTGCTGTCTGTTTGCCTTTTGACGACTTTCCTGGTTTGCAGGTGTCTGGCCGTACTTACAATCAGGCCGTGAGGCACTTGGATGGGATAGCCAACTACGCTAGGAGACTCATGGACTTCCTGTGGTGTAGTTCCCGGAGGAGTGCGGATGTTTACGAGCCGATGCCTTCTCGACAGTCTGCTGCGAGGGACCCATCTATTTCCACGGCTGGTGGCACAGATTTCGCGCAGGGGTTCAGCCAGTTCTCCGGTGAGACTGCTGGGTTTGAAGCTCGTCACTCCTCGTATTCGAGACACGAGCGAGGAGAGTCCTCGGAAGCACAGGCGCGGAGCCGTAGCTTTTCGTACTCCGGTCTCGAGGAGTTTGCGGATTATTTGTCCACTGTGGATCCGGCTGCAGCGGGGCAGCATTATGAGTGCTCGGATGACGAGCAAGACTCTGAGTAGTCCTTTTGATTTATTTTAGACAACAATGTGTATTGTCCAAACATTGATTTGTACTTTGTAAGACCCATGGGGCAAACTCTTGTACATTTTGAATATTTATCTTGGAAGTCTCCAAGGTGAATCCAGTTAATGCCATATTGTCATCATGCTTGATCTCTAACACTGGAATGCCGTTGGTTCTGGTCCCCTCGGTGGTGACGCTGTCGCCGTAGACTATTGCGAGCTCGTTGCCTTGCATGAACTTGATACATTGGTGAAGGGTGGATGCCACGCCGTTCATTTGATGCAGCCAGGACCGTCCCAGGATGGCTGTGAAAGTGATGGGAATGTCCAACACTTTGGATTCGGTGGGGATCATCCGCTTGCCGAACCAGATGTTTAGAGTAGCAACCCTGAGAACTCTGCGGGAAGTAGAGTCATAGGTCTTGATAGTGTGGACTGAAGGCTTCAAATCTATGGGCTTGATGTCAAGCAGGTCCATAATCTTGGCGGGCAAGACATTCATTCCGGAACCTCCGTCTACCAACACACGGGGAAGGCGACGCTCATCCAGCTGGACTGTGATGTAGAGCGGCTCATTGTGATCAGCCCCAAATTTTGGCAGGTCTAAATCTGTGAAGGTGATGATGTTTCCATAGTGGATGTTACCGATCATCTAAATTACTTATTCTGGAGTTGCGTCCACGGGGACCATGGTGCGGGCCAAACTTTCCTCTAGCTTGAGCTTGTGAGGGTATGAAGATGTGAGCAGGGACTACAGGGAAATGTTTTCCTGGGTCTGCTTAAGCTGAGTGAGGATCGGGTCCTCCTTCACGGAACTTGTTTCTTCGGGCAGCATGGGTAGCGGTTCTGGCTCTACCGGCTTTTTGGTAGCTTTGGCAGCTTTTCAGATTCTGTCCTCCCTCAATTCGTTGATTGTAGATGTATTCCCGGGGGCTTTGGTAGCTTTTCGGATTTTGTCCCAAGGCACTGGTTTAGGTGCCTCCGCAGGGAGGGAGTCTATGGTTCGCCGAAGTTGTTCGAACGTCAGTGCGCAGTAGTGGTTGCTAGGACTGAACTGTGTATTGCTGACCCTCCTGGGGAGGTTAGAGAGTTCTTGGTTCAAGCGAACGGTCTCTTTGATTTCTTCACGGTATACTGCGCTTCTTTCCTTCTTGCTGAGCAGGCGCATGGCATTCTGGAGTTGGGACAGGCAGTAGTCATGGTTTGCTAATTTTCCTCCACTTTTGGCCCAGATCAGCTCTCTTGCAGTAGAGCATTTGTCGAGAGTTAGCGCTTGCGTTTCTTCTCATGCGAGAATAGCCAATGCTTCCATGAACTGTATGCGGTAGTCCAGATAAACTTCCATCGGGGAGATCTTTCTCTGCTGCTTTAATTGAGTGGCGGGTATGTCGGGAGGTGAGTATACGGCTTCCCGAAATCTGCCCATGCGACTGGTTTTTGTCCCAGTTGGTCGTTTCTGTAAACGAATGCGGTAGTCTGTGAAATCTCCCTGAGCAGTTGTTGGAGATGTATTTCCATCTTTCTCTTCTTTTTGAATAGACCTTCCTCTTTCAGTTGGCCTTTCAATTTGAGAACAGAAATGATTCGCTCCCATCCTCCCAGGACCCTTGGGATTTCCGTTTTGTTGACTTCACGACGGCTTGGAAGAGAATATTTCATCGTCTTCGTCGTCGCTTTCACAGAGGACTTGCTTATCTCGGGGAGATAAGTGCTTGTATTCCTCATGCTGTTTGGCTAGGAATTCCTTGTGCTGTGCCATTCCATCTCCTAGGTCATCGGGACCGTTGACCGCCCTCCCTTGCCAGAGGGGGTTTAATAAGAAGCGATGGTAGTCTAGGAAGTCGCCATGGGCAAAACCTTTGAGGTCAAACTGGTCTAGAGTGGCCTCTAGCTTGCTGTCTGAAACTGCTTGTGACGCTTTAAGGGCTCGGTCCCTGTGAGTCTTCTGAGCTTTGTTTTCTTCCCAGAGGTGATTTTCTTGTGCAGCTAGTTATAGGAGGGCTTTCCTTGCGAGAGCTAAACAGTCTCCGTAGGTGCGCCCTGTCTGACTTGTGCAGCTAGTTCCAGGAGGGCTTTCCTTGCGAGAGCTAAACAATCTCCGAATGGCAGAAATACTTGGATTATATTGATGAAGGAAGTCGTGCTGGGACATTCCATGCGGCCTTCCTTGATCTCGGTCACCAAGAAGTTTACCCATATCTGCTTGATCAAACCAACGGGGGGGGGTGTTGAACTCTGTGATGCTGATGGTCTCATGATCTCGTTCGAGAGCCAAGTCTATCAGAGCTAGCATCTTGCTAGCGGGATGTGTGAATCCGTGGCCGTGATGGCTAGAAGCAGGTTCAAACTTGAGCATGTTGATGCTGAGGTGGTCATTCCTTTCTTCGGAAGCTTGATCTGTCTCGCTGGGAGGACTTTTGCAGATATTCTCAGGATGGCTGCTGGAGGCATTCCTGAGGCTGATCTTACTTGTAGCAAGGTGGGGAGTTCTGTCTCCTTTGTCGGTGCCTTCGGCCTTGGCGGCGGTTTTGGCAGTGAGCTTGACTGACGACACGGGCCAGTTGCCACTGGGGCTGATAACTGGAAGTGATGACGAGCCTTGAGCTCTCTTGGCTAGGGCCTCGTTTACCATGATCAGGCAATCATCGAGGGTAACTTTGGCATTGCTAAATCTGACAATAAGGATCGGATCCTTGGCATCGTCGGGATATTTGGAGAAAATGATATTAACGAAGTCATCGTCGGTTACGTGATCAGAAGGGTTCTTTGTCGTGTCAACCAGTTGTATCCACTGGCCGAATAACTGTCTGTACTTGACATTGAGTTTGACAATTTCCATGTTATTTGAGCCCTCATCGTAGGTGACCTCATCGGATCTAGTGCCATCCTCGAAATTGAGCATGTGTATGTAAGGGTCCTCTTGCGGATCTGCCGCATTTTCTACTCCGAAGAGTTCTGATTCGTCGCCGTCTGATGGCTCAACCCAGATTAAAGGACGTCTCACACCCTGTCTCGAAGCTAATGCTTCTAGAAAGACCTCATGCCCTTCATTTGAGAAAAGGGGTTCGGTGGGCAATTCTGCTTGTAAGACGTCCCAAATGACTGCCATACATTCATCACGAGTGTGCCGGTGCTTGTTGACCTTTATCGTGAAGATTTCTTCGCCTGGCGGGGTCAGATAATTTGCTCGAAGGATGCTGACAAAACTTCGATCGAAGACAGGGGGTTTGTGTGCCAGTATCATTGCGATGCTCAGGGTTTCTTTCCAGTCTGCATCCAAGTTTCGGAAACGACAGTTGAACTTGATGAACCTGACTGCTTCGAGATCTTCCTGTTCGAGGCCGTTGACATAGTTAGCACCTCCGGACTCTGAGGGATTCTGATGAGATTTGCCCTGGTTGTCCTTTTGTCAGCTTGCTTGAGGTAGCCCTAGTGCCTGGCTGCGGGCACGCTTGATTAGCATTTCGGCTTCATTCCCTATGAGGAAACTGTCCCCTCTGATGACCTCGAGATCTCCTTGTCGATTTATGAACTTGACACACTGATGGAGAGTGGAGGCGATGGCCTTCATGTGGTGTAGCCATGGGAATCCCAACATAGCTGTAAATTCGGATGGAATGTCCATCACGTGGAACTTTGCTGGCACCATTTGGGTTTTGAACCAGAGCTCCAGAGTCACCGTCCCTAGGATGGGACGAGACGTGCTGTCGTAGGCTTTGATAGTTCGGGTAGATGGGATCATGTGGCCTTCATCAATGCGTAGGGCTTGCATCATGCTGAGGGGAAGGACGTTGACTGCTGATCCATTGTCTACCAAGCATTGTGGAGGGAGACGTTGAGCCGAGCCGGATAGTGATGTACAAAGCTTCGTTGTGCCCCGAGGCCCCTTTCGATAGGTCTTCATCACAGAAGGTGAGCATGATGCCATACAATATGGAATCATAGATCTGATCTCTTTCCGAAGAGGGAGAATCATCGAGCCATCCATTTCCTGTCTTCCTCTTGAGAGGCAAAGCTTTTGGTGGTGCCTCGAAATTGTGTCGAGGTAGCTTGTGGCGGTGGCCGCCCTTGGTCAGCACATTGATTGAGTGTGAGTGCCAAGTTGACTTTGACTTTCCTTTGCCGGCCCGTGCTCTGAAGTTAGGCGGGTTTAATCTTGGCTGATCCTGTGGGGGATTAGGCTTTTGACTGGCAGTAATGTTGCCAAAGTTTGAGGTATTCCGGTGTCATGAAGTCTGAGCTTTGGTGTCAGCAGGATGTTTCGGTTTTCCTACCCTGTCTGCTCTGAAGTTGTGCTGCTTGAAGGGAGAGAGGACTTGCTGGAGTAGAGTACATAGTAATCGAACTTCTCGAATGGCTCTCCGAGTGTAACCACGCCGGTGTCTCCGGCTTTATACCTTTCTTTCAATTTTTGTTGAGAAGCCTGCTTCTTCAGCTTTCTGGGGGAATCGCCCCTGATCAGGTCCTGGAAATCGTACTCAAGGCATTCGGTACAGTCACAAACATCGTAACAGATGTGAACGTCTGATGAAGGCCTGGCTGGAAGAGGCGGAGAGACTGGCTCTGCGACAATCTTCTTTGGTACCCACTCGATGGAGTTTATACTGTTGTTGTGCGGAAAAGGGTTTTCGACTGTATTAGGTCCACGGGGATGCTCCAACTTTCCCTCCTCTATCAGGTTCTGGATCTCATACCGTAACCCCAAGCAGCTGTCAGTTGTGTGCCCGTGATATTGGTGGAAGGCGCAGTATTTGCTTTTGTCGGCGTTGACAATGGGATTCCTGGGTTTGTAGTTTTCAACGGGCTTGAGGAGGCCTTCTTTGATCAACCCTTCCAGCATCTTACTCAGAGGCATATCAAGCTTGTCGAAGTGTACGGAAGGCTGCTTCGTGGAGGAGTTGTTGCTTTGTGGGGCCGGGCTTCTGTTGCTTGGCTACCCTGATGGATGTAGTTGACAGACATATCTTTCCCTTTGCTGGGGGTCGGTGCAGGATTGAATGTATCTGCTGATCTGTATCAGTACGGCTGTACTGTAGCCAGCTTTTCCTTGACATCCATTTCGAATTGTGAGCCGGCATTGACCATGGCTCGGAGATCTGGGAAGAAGTGATTGCTGATGAGCGTTTTGATGAACGGCCTCAAGCAGGACTTGAAGATCTGCATCTGTTCGTCTTTGGAAAGTGGCTCCATGATTTCGGAGAGCTTCCAACTCCACCTCTTGTAGAATTCTCCAACGCTTTCATCTGCTTTCTGTTCGGTGGTGATTAAGTCCTCACGACTTGTTTCCCACTCCAGGTTCAATCAGTACCGCACTAGGAAGATATTACTGATCTGATCCCAGGTATGGCGATCTGCAGGCTTGACCCTTAGGAATCACCGTAATGTAGAACTCTTGAGAGTATGTTGGAAATGATCGGCTATTTGCTGGAGGGTTGCTCCTTTTTCTCTCATGCCGAGAACGTAGGTGTCAACATGCGTCTGTGGACATTCGGTTCCGTCGAATCGGTCCATTTCCAGCATTCTGAACTTAGCAGGGAGAGGCGTGACCATTCCCGGATGAGTGGATTTGAGTGTTTCTTGCTTTGAGCTGCCTATGCTGGCTTTCAGGTCTTTCATTTGTTTGACTATCCAGGCCAAGGCGGGGTCCAGTGGTAGACTTTGAGGCTCGATGCTGGGTGCAGCCATATGAGCGGCAGTAATTGGAGGTGGGAGGCTTGATATATGAGGATATATGGGGGCCTTTTCTGGACTATATCGGGGTTTGTCCCCGGTGTTTTGAGGTTCGTGTATAGGCAATGGGTTGAACCCGGGAGGGTATTGGAGGACATTGATATCTGTTTGAGATGGTCCAGTGGTGCGCTGGTTGTACTGAGTGATGGGAGCAGTTCTGGCTTGGCCGTATATGATGGGAGTGCCTTGAGAGGTGGCAACATGGAGCCTCGATCGGCTGTTTCCTTGGTTCGAAGGAATCCCGTAACTTGGCGGGGGAGGAACCTGGTTGAAGGTTTGAGGAGTTGATCGAGAGGGCTCGTCGTCCTCGATCAGGATGAAAGTACCGTCTGGTTGGGGGATAGCTGCTATACCTCGCTCATTCAGAAGCTGTACTACGAAATTCTGCTGATCTTCTATCTGTCTTTTGTGAATCTCACAATCCCGGATGGCTTCATCCAGTGTCATCTCTGTTACCGGTGGCGGGGTTCCGTTCCCGTCACGATTTCTCGGTGAGCTTGAATGTCGGAAAGTCTGGCTGAAGGAACTGAGGGAACCGAAGAACTGTCTGATGCGGCCATAACTGCGATTCTGGCGAGGCGCTGACCCGAAATTCTGAACCACTTTCTGCTCGCTGCAGGGGACGAGAGGCAGAGTTTAGGCTTCGGAAAGGGTATTTGGCTCAGGGTTTCGGGCCTGTGCAATGTGCAGTTACCGATTAATGTTTACTTAAAATGCATTTTCTCAGAGTCCTAATCGGTTGGAAAAGATCGTGTCTTCTTTTTCACAACTAACCTAGGGCTCGAATTAGTGGATCTCGTCACTAAGTTTATAAGCCCCTCGTTTTTCACCTGTGTATCGTCTTTCCGGAACGGACAATCCCGAGCGAGGGTCCTATAAGGCAAGCGAGTTCCACCGACAAAGGAAAAAGTGAACTTAAGGCTAGCTGGTCATGTAAACTTTCAACGTATGTGACATGCGGGTCACGTTCGAAGTCAACGTCCTTAGGTTAAGGCAGAAATCGTGCCGAAATTTCGGCATGACCTCTCCTAAATCGCTTGCGCGAGGGGCCTTAGCTTTTGGCGTTGGCCAAGTTGTGGCTGGCATGGTGCATACGTTGAGGGTTTGATGACACGGTGTCACATTGAACCTTCGGGTATGTTTTTAGCGTGGCTCCGCGTTAAAGTTAAGACTGAAAAGCTAAGACTTCGGGTCGGGAACGACCTTCGATCTCAACTTTTAAGTTTGACTTGTGAGGGAGATCGGCGTAAAGATATACACTTAGGCTTTATGACACGTACTAAGCCAAAAACTAACTGGGGTCTTGGATGAAGTGTGACACAAAGAGTGCATGGATTACACGGGCTAGGATGAGCTGTTTGGGACGACCCGTGCACGCTCGAAAGGTGTATGGCAGACCAATCAAGCTGCAACGGAACGTTCATCCCGGGTTAAGGGTCGTAGTGTGCAGTGTACCGAGGCAGCAAGTGCGCGTAGCGTGCGGTGTACCGAGGTAGCAGTGCAAGTAGTGTGTGGTCACTAAATTCTTTTTCTGAGAAAAATAGAAATTTTCAGAATTCGTTTTAAAGAATTTATTCTCAGTTCAAAATATAGCATGAAAATCAAGTATGAACGGAAATGCACGAACATGTTACGATTTTGGATGAGATGAAAATGCAACATCTTTTTTTTTTCTTTGTTTGTTTCGAAAGCAGTTCGATGTTTTGATCAACACACGCACACAAAAACGAGGAAGTGTAAATGAAAGTTTGACCCATAGAATGTTTTTAAAACAATCGTAGTTTTGAAAAACATTGCTAGTCCCCAGTGAAGTCGCCAACTGAAATTACCCAAATCGCGCGGGGAAACGCGGCGAACGACATTTCGCAAACTTGGGACCTCGCTTCCGGAGAGAGGTAGGAGTCGCCACGAGGTTTAATGTTATGAGCCCAAACGTTGAGAATGGCTGAGTTTGAAAAAAGGGGTTCGTTTTAAAATGTAGCCAAAACTTGGAAAAGGCTTTGAAAAAGTGATGTTTTGTATTATGAGCCCAAACTTGAAAAATGGCTTTGAAAATGTGAAGTTTTGCATTATGAGCCCAAACTTGAAAAATGCCTTTTTTGTACCTGAGATTGTTAGGTTCGGACGTCACGTTAAGTTTCGGGAAGAGTATATTGAGATCACCCAAAATGCCTCGTATGACGAGTCTTTCTACATTTCTCGAAATTGTGTGCGTGTGTGTGTGTGTTTCATTTTGAAAAGGGGCTTGAATGTCAAGCTTAATCTTGGTTTGAGTGACAAACGTTGATTTTATGATGAAAAAATGAGCGTTTGAATGACAAACGTCGATTTTGATTTGTTTTGAAAACGGAGTTTGAGGACGAGCTTTAATCTTTAGTTTAAATGTCAAATGTTGATTTTAGTTAAAAAGGAGCGTTTGGATGCCAAACGTCGATTTCGCGTTGTTTTCGAAAACGAGTTCGAATGACGAACTCCGATTTTGAACCGGGCATTACATTGTGACCAATTTTATGAAAAGAGGTATTAAATGACATGAGATCAACTAGTCATTTTGTGACTCGGACTTTTATAAGTAAATATTATTAAGAGCCAAACGGCTCGGACTTGTAAATGACAATATTTAAAGTGCGGTATCAACGGAATCAAACGATCTGGACGGTAAAAGTGCAATCGACGAGCCAAACGGCTCGGAGTTGTAAAGGCATATAAATTAAATGAAGGTATTGACGGATCAAACGATCCGGACTTAGTAAATGACGATCACGAACCAAACGGTTCGGACGGTAAATGTGCGAATCGACGGATCAAACGATCCGGACCGTAAATGACATAAACGTAA
The DNA here is from genome assembly GCA_022495995.1 of Adenophora triphylla var. japonica. Taxonomy (NCBI): domain Eukaryota; kingdom Viridiplantae; phylum Streptophyta; class Magnoliopsida; order Asterales; family Campanulaceae; genus Adenophora; species Adenophora triphylla. The sequence goes on from JAFEMH010000902.1 coordinate 463,140, forward strand.
AAAACGGGGTTGGAACGCCGTTTTAACCCAAAATTACTTTTCTTACGGGAGAGAAGATGATTTTGGGGTAAAACGTATCGAACCCCGTAGACGGCGTTACGTCTACATTTCGAAAGTTTCGACCGACACGATAATAGCGATTGACGCGTAAATCGAGGCAAAACGAGTTTTAGAGAGAGAGAGAGTGTTACCTATGGCTAGGGGTTGACTCTTTGACTCGGTTTATGTATACGGGATACGGTTTTGGTGTTTGAAAGGTGTTTCGAGGTTTTTTTGTTCGTGTTTGGTCGGACAACAGGATTTCACGCAAATCAAGACAAAACGGGGCTCGGGAGGGGGTGAAACTGCCTTGGGCTGTGAGCTTTGAGGGGAGAGGGTTAATGTTGTCTTTTTTTTTTTTTTTACAAATGACAGCCCTTGTATTTATAGGGTGAAAATACAAAACAGGTCGGACGGCCTAAGGTTCAATTTGGGGTATTTTAGGGTATTTTGGAAAATTGGAGGACCTGAGGGGAATTCTGTTTTTTGGGGTAAACAGGCCGGATGGCCAGACACTCAAAATAAAGGGCATTTTGGTCTTTTCACCCTCAAATTTGATTGATGTTGATTTGTGGGGCTTTGCATACGTGCCACGTGCCCCTGTGACTCACCTAGGCTAGGGATTTTGTCCTATTATTCCCGGTTTTGTCCGTTTTTTAAATAACTGTCCTAAAAATGTCCGAAATGCCCCCGAAAAGTGGCAAAAAGTGTGTTTTTCGAGGAAAGTTGTACTTTTACGTGTGATAACGTGTGTTGAATACACTTTGACTCAGGGATGCATGGGGCAGTCCCGGGATGTCTCGTTGACTCGAGAGCGGGGAGCTTAACGGGTTCCGGTTAACCTGGAAAGGGCCAGTTAACGGATTTCGATTAACTTTTAACGGATTTTGACAATCCGAATTTGGGTACATACAGTAGCCCCTCAGCGATGTCACTTTCGAAGGAAGTGGGGTTGTTGAAAAAAGATAAGGATCCAAATCGGGGGATGCCATACTTTGAAAGACCTCAGCGGTCAGCTGGCTGGACCCTTAGCGAGAGGATTCCTATGTATCCCAAGCAGGAATCAAGCCGATCGTAGTTCGTAGGTGCGAGGGTATTTCGTAGGGCCTCGACCTCTGGGGAATGATTAGGAGTAGTTCGTCTTGGTTGAGACTGATTCGGAGGTGTCTAGACCTGAGTGAGACTATTAGGAGGCGTCTGAACCTACGGGAGACTGAAAGGGTGCGAGAAATGTCTGTCCTCGAAGGTGTATTCTGAAAGGATGCGAGATATGTCCGTCCTTAATGGCTTATTCTTAAAGGGTGTGAGAAATGTCCGTCCCTGACGGCGTATTCTGAGAGGGTGTGAGAAATGTCCGTTCCCGACGGCGTATTCTGATAGGATGTGAGAAATGTCCGTCCCCGACGGTTATTCTGAAAGGGCGTGAGAAATGTCTATCCCCGACGGCGTATTCTGAAAGGATGCGAGAAGAAGCCGTCCCCGTCGGCGTATTCTGATAGGATGTGAGAAATGTCCGTCCCTGACGGCGTATTCTGAAAGGATGCGAGAAATGTCCGTCCCCGACGGTGTATTCTGATAGGATGCGAGAAATGTCCGTCCCTGACGGCGTATTCTGAAAGGATGCGAGAAATGTCCGTCCCCGATGGCGTATTCTGATAGGATATGAGAAATGTCCGTCCCTAACGGCGTATTCTGAAAGGATGCGAGAAATGTCCATCCCCGACCGTAAGTACCCCAATCTGGATCACCCTCTTCTGAGCACCCAGAAAAACACCGCAGACTCAATTAAACGCAGTCTCGAACACCCGAAACCCTCAAAAAACCCTCAAGAACCCTCAAAGGCCCAAACAAACCACCAACCAAACCAAGGGGGGGCCTTTCTGGGACAAAAAAAACACAAAATGACTTTTTGGGAATTATGCAAAAATTGGAAAAGCATAGAAGGTCCGTACGGAACTCTTTGCATGTTAAAAGGTCCGTACAAACCTCTTTTCTACCAGACATCATAATTACGAAATCCTCTTAAAGTCCACATTATTCCCTCAAATTCGGGAAAACTAAAATTTTTGATTTCCTAGGAGGTCCGTACGGACCTTATTGCAATTTTTCCTACGCTATAAATAGAGGGCTCCCCCTCCCTCATTTTATACACCATCCTCTTCTCCTCTCTCCCTAAGCCCTCTGGCTGCCTCTCTAAGTCCTTCCGAGGCACTCCCGGTCTCTTTCGTTTCCTTTCGGGGCCTTCCGAGCTCCCTTGTGGTGCTCCGAAGCCCTTCCGAGCGCTCCCGAGACGCTCCCGCTCTGCCCTGAGGCACTCTCGAGGTATTCTGAGGCTACTCGTTGCACTCCGAAGCCTTGCCTGGTCTTTCTCGAGGCGTCCCAGCTCTTTCCGAGTCAAACCGGCGATTCCGACGCACGCCGGAACTCTGCGCGAACGCAACCGACGATCCCGACGCTCGCCGAACCTCTGCCCGAATCCAGCCAACAATCCCTGCGATCCCAACACACGCCGAAAATCTGCCCGAGTGCACACTTGACAATCCCGAGGCAAGCCGAAGCTCTGTCCGCAGACAACCGGCACATCCCGAAGCAATCCCGGTCTGTCTCGGAACACTATTCCATCCTCAAACACTATTCCCCAGCGGAAGACAGACACGAACCAACATTGGTAAGGCTTCCTTCCATTACTATTTCAATACAATTCAATACGTAGTGTACAATGTAGACATCCGATACAGCATGCATTTTTAAAAGCACACACACACATACACACAACATTTAAAGAAAGAAGGGGTACCGAAAGACTCGTTTTTACTAGGCCACTCGGGTGAGCTCTAATATTCTATATTCTCTTTCCGAGGAGTAACCTGACCTCCGAACTCAAAAATCTCATCACACAAAAATAGTTTATTTTTAAACTGATGCCTTTTTTCAATGTTTTGGGCTTAATAAAAATGGCGTGCAAAAACACAGCGAGACACCTCCACCGACACAATGCACGAAAAACGGAAATGCCAGATGCCGGGGCGCTATCGCTGCGCCTCTCGGATCCGGGCAATTTCCCAAAAAAGCGACAAATGCGAGATGCCGGGGGCCACACGCGCGAGCCGGTCCCGGGTAATTTCAGTTGGTGACTCCGCTGGGGATATTTTGTTTTAAAAACTTTTAAACAAAAACAAAAGATTTTTAAAACAATGATGAGGGTCAAACTTTCATTGTACCCCTTTCTTTAACTGTTGTGTGCATGTGCATGTGCTTTACTTTTTATTTTACGAAAAAAATACAAAAAAATGCATCAATATACATCTGTGTACATACATTTAAAATTCTTCAAACCTTCTGTTTTACTCAGAAAAAGAATTTTAGAGACCGCACACTACTCGCACTGCTGCCTCGGTACACCGCACGCTACTCGCACTGCTGCCTCGGATACACTGCACACTACAACTCTCAACCCGTGGTGGTGTTAGTTGCAGTACGTTTGGTCTTCCTAGGCCTCTTGGACGCGCACGGGATCATTCCAAACATCTCATCCTAGCCAGTGTCAACCCCGCACGCTTGAGTCACACTCTGTCTAGACTCGTTTGGTTTTTACCCAGTCCGTGTCATACAGCCTGGATACATATCCCATGCCGGCCATTTTCTGAGTCGAAGCTCGGAACTCAAGATCCCTTGCGCAAGCAAAGCGATGAAAGGTCATGCTAAAATCTTGACCCGATCTTGATTTCCGAAGCTACACCCAGACGGTGTTCTGTCCCGAATATACATCCATGCTTACGTGACACCATGTCATCAAGCCTTTAATACGTCAGCCATGACGATATGACCCAGTCAACGCCTAACGTCACAGATCCCTTGCGCAAGTAAGGTAAAGAGAGGTCATGCCGAACTCTTGACCCGATCTTGACTCAGGGGCCGGCTCGGCTCACTATTCACATGGCTAACGCATTAAAATGAACATGATAGGATCGGTCCTTAGGTTTGATTTTTCTTTTAGGCCGGTGGAAACCGCTTGCCCTATAGGACCCTCGCCCGGGGCTGTCCACTTTGGGATGTCGAAATACAGGTGCAAAACGAGGGGCTTATAGCCGCACAAATGGTCTCCACTGACCTAGGATCTAGCATAGTTGCGAAAAAGAAGAGCAATCTTTTCCAACCTACCTAGGACTCTGAGAAAACACTGTTTTAAGTAAATTAAAACAACAAAAAAAAAAAAAAAGCGGAAACTGCATGTCACGTGAGCTTTCCCCCTTTTATCCAAAAGGCCTTCCCATGTCTAAACCTTACCCGTCACCCCCTCCAGTGAACCGAGAGTGATCGAGAGTACCCGGGAACTATTCTCCCAGTGTCAAAGCCGCAAGGTCCAACATCCTTCCCAGCACAGCCACTAGGGCAGTCCATCAACTTCCCATGGCCAGATCAGTGGATAACAATGAGGAAAACGGGCCCTTACCCCCGAGAAATTTCCCAACAATGGAGGAAGTTTGACAGGTCAATCTGTTGCCCTCGTACGAGCCATGCAGCTACGACATAAAGCCACAAGACCCCCGGGGGGAAGACGTGTCCGGTCAACATCCTGAGGTCCCGGTACCGCCGCAGAACGATGAACACATCTGGTGGGACATCTGCAATTGCACCGCTTGTCTGGAAATGGAATTCCAAGATGAAATGAACGAGGATCGCCCTTGAAGAAAGAAGAAACCCTCCTCTCAACAAAAACTGAAGAAGGGATACGAAGTCGGCGACCCCACAGTCGGAACCCTTGGAGAACCATCAGGAAAGTTTAACTACTACGTCACTTACTCCAGCAAATCTCCTCAGCCCAGCTCTGCACAAGACCACGGAAACGTCTTCTCCATGATCAGCTGGGACGAGGGTCCAGATACCCCAACCCCTGTCTTGGGAAGATCTCAAAGCCACTGTTGATGCTTCAACAAAATAAATAACGGTGAACGAACTGAAATGCGCAGCATGGCCCTACGCCAACCAAGGCCCTCCCATTACAGATATAGGAGAGACAAGTAAAGCAGCAAAGCCAGAGGTGAACGTACTGATGCGTTCCGGTCAAATCCCAACGAATCCTCCACGGGCAGACAAAAGGCCAGCCATGCCTGAGCCCCGAACTGAAAAGGGGCCCTACGCTAAAGAAGCCGAAACCCTTGACTCGAAGGCTGAAGATCCTGTCTTAACTCAGCTCAAGCGTACTCAGGCTAACATCTCACTCTGGTCCTTGCTCACTTCCTCTTACCCGCACAAACTCAAGCTGGAAGGAAGCCTGGCCCAGACCATGGTACCTATCACCGTGACACCAGATGAAGCGGTTCAGATGATCGGCAACGTTCATTATAGCAACATCATCACGTTCACGGAGCTCGACCTCACGAAATTTGGGGCTGACCACAACGAGCCTCTTTACATAACAGTTCAACTTGACGAGCGTCGCCTCCCTCGGGTCTTGGTAGATGGGGGATCAGCCATGAACGTCCTCCTATCCAAAATGATGGACTTGCTAGGGATCAAGCCAACTGATCTGAAACCCTCAACCTAGACAATCAAGGCATACGACTCAACGTCCCGCTCAATCTTGGGAATAGCCACCCTAAACCTGTGGTTCAGAAAGCAGATGGTCCTGACCGACTTCCAAGTCATCGACATCCCAATCACATTCACTGCCATCTTGGGACGCCCTTGGCTGCACCAGATCAATGGGGTGGCATCCACCCTCCACCAGTGCGTAAAGTTCGTCCAAGGAACAGACCTTACCATCATCTACGGTGACAGCTTAACCACCGAAGGGACCGACACAAACGGCGTCCCGGTCCTGGAGATCAAACACGAAAATGACGACATGATGCTGACCGGGTTCACCATCGAAAGCCCGAAAGCCCAGGTGTGCCACATAGACATGCCTCTGATTTGGGACCAGATCCCTCCCCCGATGAAGATGATGAAGCACATGAACTACATCCCGGGGCTTGGTTTGGGAAAATGCCATCAAGGTACCCAACAAATCATCGAGGTCAAAGAACAGAATACCCTCCATGGCCTGGGATACATTCCTACTCCCGAAGATGCGGCGGAAGATAGAAAAGATGTACGGAAATGCTCCGTCAATAACAAAAGAGGCTTGCACGCTATCTCCGATCTCCTCCCTTACAGCTTCGACATGACCAGGTACTTCACAAAGAAAACCGGCAGTTTGAACGAAGACACAGAAAAGGGAACAGAGCTGATCAACGCCAAACAAAACTGGCCGACAACCATGGACAAGCTCCAGCGAAACCTGGCAAGATTCAGAGGCCTCAAGCCAAATCCCATCAGAAGAGCATTTCTCGACGCACCAACTCTGCCGGGACCCACGACCACCACTATTCACAATGAATTCTGGTTCGGGAAAACCCACTCTTTGGCAGAAGAACTCGAAAAACTCTCTGTCAACATCCCTGCCACCAACAAGCGGGATGAGTCTGCATTTGAACTAGCAATGCCCAAGAAAAGAGCGAAAGATTCCGCAGAATATGCCTGGAATGAGCCACTGCTCCACCAGCTCTTCAGTGAAGAAATCGAGGTGCCAAATCTAATCGATTTTGTTTCTGATAACTCTATGATAGCCATGATCGGGAACGGCAGCGCGAAGCCTTTCGACCCTCGCCTCCTATCAAGCTCATTGCCACTCAATAACTGGGCCACCTTCTCCGGACCTACCGCCAGCAAGAAGGACATGATCGAACAACTCGGTCTGACCCCTCGAGTCCTAGAGTCCAGTGTCAAAGCCCATCCTGAGTCCATTATCTTTGAATTCGAGTCTTTCGAGTCATCTGATGGCCTCACGCCAGAAGATTACGAACTCATTGCTAATAATGTATTCCCGTATGCTCTTAATGAAAGTTTCGATCTCTCCGAGCATCCTCTCATTGCATCTTTAACAACTGATAAATTAACTAACATGCAAACAATTAATAATGATTCACTTGATAAAGAAGTAGACACATTAAACGAACAATACATTATGCACATCTTTAAGCATGTTGTCAAACGAGAGAAAAATCGGGCCCAAGCTTCCGAGGAGGTTTTAACCAAAGTGAATTTGGGAACTGCTGAAGAGCCAAAAGAGACGCAAAATTGAAGTTTCTTCACCGGCACAGAGCAAAACGCATTGACTGCACTGCTCAAGGAGTTCGTGGACGTGTTCACTTGGTCTTACTGAGACATGCCCGAATTAGATCCAAACATAGTAGAACGTCGGATACCTTTGAATCCCGAGGCTAAGCCCATCAAGCAAAAGCTACACCGGATCAAGCCACAATGGTCTTTACAAGTCAAGGAAGAGATCGAAAAGATGCTTTGCGTAGGCTTCATAAAAGTGACCGAGTACCCGACATGGCTCTCCAACATGGTCACGGTCACCAAGGCCAATGGAAAAGTGCGCTGCTGTGTGGGCTTCCGAGATCTCAACAAAGCAAGTCCCAAAGACGACTTTCCACTACCGAACATCGACATGTTGGTAGACATTACGGCCAATTTCGAGGTTAATTCCTTCGTGGACGGGTTTGCCGGCTACAATCAAATCAAGATGGCCGAAGAAGATCAAGAAAAACAGCCTTCACAACCCCCTGGGAACTTGCGCTACACGCAATGCCTTTGTTCGGACTAAAGAACGCTGGGGCTACCTACCAACGGGCAGCAACCGCCCTCTTCCAAGACATGATCCACAAAGAGATCGAAGTGTACGTCGATGACATAATCATCCACTCAAAGGGGTCAGAGGGACAACACCTCATGGACCTGAGAAAGTTCATCAATTGCCTCCGAAAACACTCAATGAGGTTAAACCCTGCTAAATGCACATTTGGAGTTCGCCGAGGCAAAGTCTTAGGATACATGGTCACCGAGCGAGGCATCGAGTTTGATCCTCAAAAGATCAAGGCCATCATCGAAATGAGACCACCGCAAACACAAACAGAGGTAAAAAACTTCATGGGCCGCCTGCAGTATATCAGCCGCTTCGTCAATCAGTTGACCTCCATGTGCGAGCCAATCTTCAAACTAATGAAGAAAAATGCAGACATCGAATGGAACTCGGAATGCCAAGATGCCTTTGAAGAAATAAAGGCGTACCTTGTGAGTCCCCCAATCCTCTGTCCTCCCCATGAGGAGAAGCCGCTTTTGCTATACCTAACTGTGACCGACACCGCAGTCGGAGCCATGCTCTGTCAAGAAAAGAAAGAGTCACGAGTCGAGAACGCCATCTATTTCTTCAGTCGAAAATTTCAAGGCAGCGAACTCAATTACTCAGCCCTCGAAAAAACCTGCGCAGCTCTAGTATGGGTCGTCGGAAAATTACGACACTACATTCAGACGCACACGGTGCACTTGGTCTCCAAAATGGACCCAGTCAAATACCTCTTCGACAAACCAACTCTGTCAATGAGGCTCGCCAAATGGTCTTTCTTCCTAGTGGAATTTGGCATCAAGTACGTAAACCAAAAGTCAATCAAGGAACGGGTAATGGCCGAGCAGCTGGCTGACTTCCCCACCGATGAGGCTCAAGGCCCTGAACCACAATTTCCAGACGAAGGAATCTTCGCACTTGAAAGCAAAAACCGATGGCAACTGTTCTTTGACATAGCGGCCAACAAAGAGGAAATGGCATTGGTATGCACTTGGTCGACCCCAAGGACGAGCACACTCTAATCGCCAAAAAGCTAAATTTTGAGGTAACCAACAATGCCGCCGAATACGAAGCCTACGCCACCGGACTAGAGGCCGCACTCGAAAGGAACGTCCAGAAACTCAATGTCTACGGGGACTCAGCCCTGATCATCAACCAAGTTTCCAACAGGTGGAAAACCATAGACCCAGTCTTGCAAAAATACCACGCCTGCATGGAAGACCTCATCACACAATTCAAAGAGGTCACCTTTCACTACTTGCCAAGAGACCGAAATCGGTTTGCAGATGCCCTAGCCACCTTGGCTTCACTTGTAGAAATCCCCGAGGGAAAGGCAATCAAGCCATTCAAGGTCGAACAAAAGGAAATTCCCGCCTACTGCTGCGAGATCGAACAAAGAAGGCCAAAGCAGGGAAGGAGTCAAAGCCAAGAGCATCATGGCCCTAAAATGCCTCGCTTTTCACTTTGTCATTCTTGGAGACATGCTATACAAAAAACGCTACCAAGGACCGCTCCTACGCTGCATCAGCCAAGACAAAGCAAGTGAGCACATGAACGAAGTCCACAACGGGGCTTACGGCCCCCACATGAATGCCAGAGCCCTGATGCAAATCATTCTTCGGATGGGCTACTACTGGATCTCCATGGAGGCAGACTGCATCCACTTTGTCCGAAGTTGCGATAAGTGTCAACGGTTCTCCAACCTCAATCATCTACCTCCTCACGATCTCTACTGCATGACTACGCCCTGGCCCTTTGCCACATGGGGAATTGACGTCATCGGGAAAATTGCTCCGCCAGGCAGCAATGGCCACGAGTTCGTCTTGGTAGCCATCGACTACTTCACAAAATGGGTCGAAGCCAAGTCCTACAAGGTGCTCAGCTCCAAGAAAGTCGCACATTTCCTCAAGGAAAACATTATCTGCCGATACGGCATCCCGAACGAGGTCATATCAGACAATGGCTCCCATTTTGAAGGAGAATGCGACAGACTGCTGGCCGAATTCAAGATCACACGCCACAAGTCTTCTCCTTACTGGCCACAAACAAACGGCGCCGTGGAAGCATCAAACAAGACCCTCAAACGGATCATCCAAAAAATGACCACCCGAGGACGTGATTGGCCCGAGAAGCTGCACCTTGCACTTTGGGGCTACCGAACATCAATCAGAATAGCCACGGGAGAAACTCCATTCGCCCTGACATACGGGATGGAAGCAGTACTGCCCGTAGAATTAGAAATTCTCTCACTTCGAGTGTTGTTGGAAAACGAAATCAACGAAGTCGAATGGCTCCGAAGCCGAGACAACGAACTGGCTCTGCTAGACGAGCGACGACTAAAGGCCATGGAACACATCCGAGCCTACCAAAGCAGAATGGCTAGAGCTTTCGACAAGAAAGTCAAGTCCCGAGACATCAGGGAAGGCAATCTGGTACTCAAAGAAAAGCCTCCCACTCGAACCAACCCACTGGGAAAATGGGAACCAACATGGATCGGCCCTTTCGTAGTTCAAAAGATCTTCTCCGGAGGTGCCATGAAGCTGACAGACCTAGACGGCAATCCCTTCATGAATCCAGTCAACGGAAGCAAACATCGCAGATACTTCACCTAAAGAAGACCAACTGTGCATCTCTTGGCACTCCATGTAGTGTCGAACTACGCAGACCTGAGCCCTCTAGTCCGGGGGAACGTAGGCAACCTTAATTGGTCCGGTCTAAAAACACACAAAAAAGTCAAAAGTTTGAATGTCAACCAAGACCTCCATCAAACTACACACTTTCCAAGAGCATGCCCCCAACATCAACTTGACCAAGTCAAACGACGGCGGCAACATCAAAGGACATCCGTAGGTCACTCAACATCAAACGACTGACCCATGTCAACTTCCAAGCTAGGGGCTTGCCTTTGCCCTCACGCACTTCAAAAAAAGAAAAAAAAATGAGCTCAAGCAGAAGCTACAAAAAAAAGAGCTCAAGCAAAGGCTTTCAAAAAAAAAAATAAGCTCAAGCAGAAGCTACAAAAAAGAGGCCAAGAGCCCAATGCCAGCAAACAAGAGGCAAGGAAGCCACGGAAAAGACCGGCAAAACGACTTATCAAGGGATCACCCAACCTCCCATCCGAATACAAAACCCAGGCAAAAAGGGATTGCCGTCAAGGCCCAGGTTGCTTCAGTCCGCAAATGCAACAGAAAAGTCCAAAGCTGGATGCCATCAAGGCTCACATAAGAAAGAAAAGGGGAAAAAGAGATCTTGCGTCTCGACAAAGCTTTAAAAGTAAATCACAAATCACTAACGATTACAACATTTCTTGATGAGTTCAAGCACGGTCTACTCTCAAGTTCACAACATGCTAAAAGACAGCTTAATACATTTAACAAATAATGTGTCTGCAATGCAATGAATGGATACTTAGGAGGTCATTCCGCGCCATCTGCGCTTGTCCCCTTGCCAATCTTCCCTTTTTTCCCTCGTCCCCGACGAGTCTTCTTTCGCTCCACGCGAGCCATCTCTGCATCTCTCAGTCCGAGATTAGGGGTCCTCCCCGTATAATCAAACAATCCAGTAGCTAGCAGGGCTTCATTCGCCCGTGCTTCAGCTCGGATCTCCTCCCTGCGAGTCTGCAAAAGAGGACCTCTCTCTGTCAATCGGTCAACTCTGGTCTCGTAGTCAAACAAAGTGTCTCCCGTAACATCCTGAGGGTCAGACCAGGCTTCGGCACTCCTAAGGCAATAGCTGCGATGGCAATCGGGCCCCAGAATCGCTTCACGCCTGCTCCCCAAAACCACTTGGGACTGCCCAACACGCTGCTCGTACCAATCCAGGTACTCTGTGGTCAACACAACGCTCTCCCGCCGCCGAAGGAGCACCACAGGAGGGAAAGCGGAATACTTCCATACCCTCAGGAAATACAAAAGAGCACCTGGAGCTGCCATACAAAGAGGAGCTACCTCCGCAGTGGCAAGGTCGTCCTAGCCCAGCAAAGGCTCCTGCCTCATCCTGAACTGCCGGGAAACAAGCGACGGAATGTAGAAGGAGGACCAAGACAAACCTAGAACTCTGACAACATACGACCCTTCCTGAAAGGCCCTCCTAGTCTCAATCCCCCAATGCGGAACCCACCAACATATCTGATGCGTGCCAAGCTGTGCCATCCATCTCCCAGGCGGACTAATCCATATCCAATACATGAGGACGGTGAGTAAATGTCCACAGGCTAAACGACGCCGGAGCCTCGGGCACAGCCTGAAGTCTCTCTCCCAGCCACAAGGTGAGCAAAGTGGGGCTTCCCCCTCTCATGAACCTATCTCCAGTCTCCAGACAATCAATGCCGTGAAGGGTCTCCCCCAGCACCAACGGAACAATATCCTCTCCAGCTCTGCAGTGCCCTACCACATCCAGCAAGGCGCCGTCGCATACCTAAAGGGAGCCAACCATGAAAAGCGTCACTATCACGCACAAGGCAAATGCATCCCACGAGACGTCACTCTCGTCATCACACATAAACCGCTCCGACAGCGCGAAAATGTCAATGTGACCCGAATCAAAGGTCATACCCTGCACTTCTCCCAATGAAGTCTGAAGAAAGCATGCAAGCTTCACGCTAACGGCAGCACCGCCAATCAAAGGAAGCGAGATGGCCTCCACCTCCAGTCCTCCAATCAAAGCTCGAAAATCCTCAAAAGTGGGCGTCACTTCATTGTAGGAGAAGCTATACACATGCCTCCTAACATCCCAGAACATCGCGGCAGCCCGCAACAATTCCCAATCAGGAACAAACTTCTTAAGGGACCAAACCGAGCAGAGTCGAAACCTCACCTCGAAAGCCCGCCTATGATGCCTCATACGGTGTCGCATCCACATTTTCAGCCACTCAAGGAAGTATGCTTGCCGCTCCATCGAAAGCCTCGGCAAAATTCTTGGAACATACGAAGAATCCATGGCAAAAATGGAGGTTCCTACAGAAAATGAGGAAGAAAGCTCGAAATGACTGCAAATGGGAAGTGAGGAAAGTTCAGACATCCTGAAAACACTTATCCCTTCCCCAAAAGCAAAGAAGATCCGTATGGACCTTTTTGCACCCTAGGTTGGTCCGTACGGACCTTCTTGCAACCTTGGTCCCACGTTTCCAGCAAACAGTACAACAACCACTGTTCCCAGCAGGACTTTGCTCCAAACTGCCGAAATTCTGGCCAAAGCCATTTTCTGCAAGCTTACGCAACCCACAAACGCACTCCCAGCTCACGTGGCATGCACAAATAATAAACTAGCAACAATTCCTAGGACAATTCCCGAGAATCACAAAATACGACGTTACATCTTAAAATAAAATACTTTGCTGTGCAAATAAAAGTGTTTTATTACAGGTACCAAAATGTCTGTTGATAAACAAAAAAATGGAAAGAGGGAAAGCAAATGAGCCCTACTTCGACTCAGCATCATCAACCTCATCAAATGAGAAGTCAGGCACTTCGGCAAACTCGCCAGCCATGCCCTCATCATCAGAATACTGGACCCCTTCCTGAGGTGGGTACTCAAAGTATTTCAAGGGATCAAACCCGGTGAAAGGATCAAAGAAGGAAGGCTCCGACGAACCCTCTCCCTGAGCCTCCTGCTCGAGCAAGAACTGGTGAAGAATCGGTGGCCTCTGGACTCCCGAAGACGTCCCTGCATCCAAACTATGTCGCCCCCGAACGGGTCCCTCCTGCTGCGGCCCTGGCTCAGCCCTTGACGGACGTCCACAGAATGCCTCGAAGGCATCGACTCGTACGCCGACACACGCCGCGAAGACCTGCAAGACATCTTCCCCGCCATCATCTTTGCAAAAGACCGCATCACCACAAAACGGCGGGTCAGCGTGTCGAAGGATCTCCCCGAGACCTGCACAAGCAAACAACCAAAGAAACGCTCAGCAAAAGAGTCATACTCAACAAAAAGAGAAAAATACAGAAAAGATGCCAAGATGGAAAAGAGTAAGCACACTCACCGGCACATCTGGGTCAACCCGATAGGCAGCAGGAGCATGCTCAGGGACAGGTACCGACACCCTCCGCCTCGACGAATCCCCGCGTACATATGTGAAGTCTGGCCCAGGAACCGAAACATCTGGAGGACGTGGTGGGCCATCCCGCCTCCCCCTCGCTAACACCTGTGACGTCCTCAGCTTCCTCCTGACGAAGGTCCCGTACTCCTCATACAAAATAAACTCCTCGGCACTCACGCCACCAAGGTACCTGTCGTACTCTAGCACGTCCATGTCACGGGGATTCATCATCCCAAAGGGCGGATCCCTCGGAGCCATAGGGGGCACACCTGGGCCATGCTGCCAGAAGACCCTCTCCCCCAAGTACATAACATCACAAGTCAGGTCCCGCAGCATCTTCCTCTGCTGCTTCACCATGGGACCACCCTCAAGCTCGTCGCCGCCATACCGAGCCCAGGGATACAGCACAAACTCCGCTGAGCTATCTCTCTCCAGGAACTCCTGCACATCCCGATAGGCGATGGTGAGCTTCCCCCTATTCGTCGTCCTCCTCCTCAACTGACGGGCCCAGCCCAACATAGCAGGATAGGCCTCCATGGCCTCAGCATCCCGATCCCACGGAAAGCACCGGAAGATCTCATAAAACCACACCTGCAACAAAAGCAGATAAAGCCTCAGGGCAAAAGAAGACGGAGAAATGACAAACCGCTAAATCACAAACAACAATAAACTCATACCTCCAATGCAAAATTGAAGCATCCCAGAGAACTGGCCACGTCTCGGCTAAACCGGTCCAAGGAAAAATAGAGCTCGGCCAAGCCTGCCTCGCCCCAAGCAATCTCGCCAACTCTCTCCAAATCCACCAAGCTCTCCAGTAGAGGGTAAGGAGCCGAAGTAGAGTGATTCGAGAACAAAGTCTCGAATAGAGTAAACCACAAAAAAGAGCGCACCAGCGGCTCAGCCGTCACCAAGCTGGTACCCCGGCGATAGGCCCCAATGTTGACCGTAATCTGCGCCTCCACATCGCCGTATAACATGTCCAGGCCCCTACGAGGAGAAGGCGCAAAGCCCAGCAGCTCCGCCAGCGTCCCATCGAATATCCTGTCTCGCCACCTCACTGGCCCTCCTTTGAAGGAAAGCCCGGTAATTGCCGCAAAGTCGGTGGGAGTCACCGTCACCTCTCCCCAGCTCAGATGGAAGGTATGCGTGGTGTCCCACCAATACTCAGACAAGGTCAGGAAAATACTCTTGTTCTTCCTCGTCTCTACAATCCCAGCAAGGTTCTCCAAGAACGCGCCTAAACCAGAAGCAAAAACCAGCCTCTTAGGACTCGGCCTACCCTCCCAGGAGATATCCTGCAAATACTGCCACAGCTCAACTACTGCCTTGAGCGACCACCGAGACTTCATCTTCTTGGCCTTTCCGGACAAAGGCCCCTCATCCTGCAGGTAAACACAGCAAAGGTACGTCAATCACAGTACTTAATGTAAAATACCAAAAGGAAACGAAAGCATAAAAAATCCGTCCCACCACGGGAAAGCATAAAAAGTCCGTCCCAACATGGCAAAACAAAAACAACCCGTCACGAAACACGGCACACATTGCACATAATTTTCCCCATGCAGTCCGTCACAAAACACGGCACACACTGTACAAATTTTCTCAAAAGAGGGATTAAGCCCTACACGACACATTTTCAAAAAACCCGTCAGAAAACACGGCGCACATTGCACATAAACTCCCCACAAAGTCCGTCCATAAAAACAGGGCACACACTACATGACACATTTTCAAAAAGTCCGTCCCTACACGGCACACACTTTCAAGACAAGATCCGTCACAAAGCACGGCACATGTCACACTCTTTTTACAAAATCCGTCCCTACACGGCGATTTTTCACAATGTACATACACAAAAGTAGCATAAGGTACAAAATACCAAAGCATGCATTTCAAAGAGAGGCACTTTATTTTTACAAATAAGAGCTAATCTCCACATTTTTGTACAAAAATCACATACCCACAATTCTTACATGCTCAATTTCAACAATTCATCACGAATTTCACAAAAAAAGCATGGCAATAACAAAAGCCCCAATTATACGAAAAACTAAAACATAGTTTTAGCATCCAACAATTCAAATAAGAATCAAGACCAAATTGATTTCTTACCTCCCCGACGACCCTATCTCGCATATTGTGCACCTCCGGATCCGGATACAACACATCTGGATTCCTCGACGAAGGCACAAAGGAAGTGCAATTCCTTTGAAGGTCCGCCCTCTGCTCAATCGCCTCTTGACCCCTTTGACGATGACCCCTTCTTGCCCTTTTGGCCATAACAAGCAATTCAAGCAAATGCGGAGGATTAACTTAGGGAATTTGGATCAAAAGCTAAGGAATTCTCTCCCTCTCTCTCTTTTTTTTATGAACTGGAAGGGGGAATAATGGGGATTGCCTCGTTGCTGAAGCTGGTCAAAACCTGGGAAATCCAAATTTCACGAAGGTCCGTACGGACCTCTTTGCATTATTTGGCCAAATTACTTCTTTGCCCTTACTCCTCATACAAAATAAACTCCTCAGCACTCACGCCACCAAGGTACCTGTCGTACTCTAGCACGTCCATGTCACGGGGATTCATCATCCCAAAGGGCGGATCCCTCGGAGCCATAGGGGGCACACCTGGGCCATGCTGCCAGAAGACCCTCTCCCCCAAGTACATAACATCACAAGTCAGGTCCCGCAACATCTTCCTCTGCTGCTTCACCACGGGACCACCCTCAAGCTCGTCGCCACCATACCGAGCCCAGGGATACAGCACAAACTCCGCTGAGCTATCTCTCTCCAGGAACTCCTGCACATCCCGAAAGGCGATGGTGAGCTTCCCCCTATTCGTCGTCCTCCTCCTCAACTGACGGGCCCAGCCCAACATAGCAGGATAGGCCTCCATGGCCTCAGCATCCCGATCCTACGGAAAGCACCGGAAGATCTCATAAAACCACACCTGCAACAAAAGCAGATAAAGCCTTAGGGCAAAAGAAGACGGAGAAATGACAAACCGCTAAATCACAAACAGCAATAAACTCATACCTCCAAAGCAAAATCGAAGCATCCCAAAGAACTGGCCACGCCTCGGCTAAACCGGTCCAAGGAAAAATAGAGCTCGGCCAAGCCTGCCTCGCCCCAAGCAATCTCGCCAACTCTCTCCAAATCCACCAAGCTCTCCAGTAGAGGGTAAGGAGCCGAAGTAGAGTGATTCGAGAACAAAGTCTCGGATAGAGCAAACCACAAAAAAGAGCGCGCCAGCTGCTCAGCCATCACCAAGCTGGTACCCCGGCAATAGGCCCCGATGTTGGCCGTAATCTGCGCCTCCACATCGCCGTATAACATGCCCAGGCCCTTACGAGGAGAAGGCGCAAAGCCCAGCAGCTCCGCCAGCGTCCCATCGAACATCCTGTCTCGCCACCTCACTGGCCCTCCTTTGAAGGAAAGCCCGATAATCGCCACGAAGTCGGTGGGAGTCACCGTCACCTCTCCCCAGCTCAAATGGAAGGTATGCGTGGTGTCCCACCAATACTCAGACAAGGTCAGGAAAATACTCTTGTTCTTCCTTGTCTCTACATACCCGGCAAGGTTCTCCAAGAACGCGCCTAAACCAGAAGCAAAGACCAGCCTCTTAGGACTCGGCCTACCCTCCCATGAGATATCCTGCAAATACTGCCACAGCTCAACTACTGCCTTGAGCGACCACCGAGACTTCATCTTCTTGGCCTTTCCGGACAAAGGCCCCTCATCCTGCAGGTAAACACAGCAAAGGTACGTCAATCACAATACTTAATGTAAAATACGAAAAGGAAACGAAAGCATAAAAAATCCGTCCCACCACGGTAAAGCATAAAAAGTCCGTCCCAACACGGCAAAACAAAAACAACCCGTCACGAAACACGGCACACATTGCACATAATTTTCCCCATGCAGTCCGTCACAAAACACGGCACACACTGTACAAATTTTCTCAAAAGAGGGATTAAGCCCTACATGACACATTTTCAAAAAACCCGTCACAAAATACGGCGCACATTGCACATAAACTCCCCACAAAGTCCGTCCATAAAAACAGGGCACACACTACATGACACATTTTCAAAAAGTCCGTCCCTACACGGCACACACTTTCAAGAACAGATCCGTCACAAAGCACGACACATGTCACACTCTTTTTAAAAAATCCGTCCCTACACGGCGATTTTTCACAATGTACATACACAAAAGTAGCATAAGGTACAAAATACCAAAGCATGCATTTCAAAGAGAGGCACTTTATTTTTACAAATAAGAGCTAATCTCCACATTTTTGTACAAAAATCACATACCCACAATTCTTACATGCTCAATTTCAACAATTCATCACGAATTTCACAAAAAAAGCATGGCAATAACAAAAGCCCCAATTATACGAAAAACTAAAACATAGTTTTATCATACAACAATTCAAATAAGAATCAAGACCAAATTGATTTCTTACCTCCCCGACGACCCTATCTCGCATATTGTGCACCTCCGGATCCGGATACAACACATCTGGATTCCTCGACGAAGGCACAAAGGAAGTGCAATTCCTTTGATGGTCCGCCCTCTGCTCAATCACCTCTTGACCCCTTTGACGACGACCCCTTCTTGCCCTTTCGGTCATAACAAGCAATTCAAGCAAATGCGGAGGATTTACTTAGGGAATTTGGATCAAAAGCTAAGGAATTCTCTCCCTCTCTCTCTATTTTGCACGATCTGGAAGGGGGAATTATGGGGATTGCCTCGTTGCTGAAGCTGGTCAAAACCTGGGAAATCCAAATTTCACGAAGGTCCGTACGGACCTCTTTGCATTATTTGGCCAAATTACTCCTTTGCCCTTATAATCTTTGCCCCTGGCTATCTAAAGGCCTATTTCATCATATTCAATGCAGTTTGGTCCTTAACCCAACAAAACCAACCCCGGCCGTCATCGTAAGCCCAAACCTCGCCCACTAAACGGTAAAACAAACACAAAAGGCGCAAACGCCTCCAAACACAAATCCCAAGGCACAAAACGCCTCCAAAACACAAAACGATAAACCAAACACCGGCCATCAAAGTAAGCCCGAAATCACCTCCTCAGCGGACAAAACTCAAACGGGAACTCTTGAAAGCCCATAAGAGACTACGCGAACACCGGCGGTCATCGTAAGTCCAACCTTTCCCCAGCAGACAAAATGCAAGGCAATCACGCCTCTCAAAAAAAAAACAACCACAGTCAGAGGACAAGTCGCGTCCTCACGCACGACACAACCTCAGTTAGAGGACAAGTCACGTCCTCATGCACGACACAACACTCAGTCAGAGGACAAGTCACGTCCTCACGTACGACACGACCACAGTCAGAGGACAAGTCACATCCTCACGTACGACACGACAACAGTCAGAGGACAAGTCACATCCTCACGCACGACACAAGCAAAGTCAGAGGACAAGTCACGTCCTCACGCACGACAAAACCACAGTCAGAGGACAAGTCACGTCCTCACGCACGACATAACCACAGTCAGAGGACAAGTCACGCACGACACAACCTCAGTCAGAGGACAATTAACATCCTCACGTACGACGCAACCTTAGTCAGAGGACAAGTCACTTCCTCACGCACGACACAACCTCAATTAGAAGGCATACTGTAAGTGCTCCAATTTGAGCTTGTTTGTATTTTTGTTAGAAAATTAACGAAAGTTATAACATTCCTAACAATTCCTAACATTCCTAACATTTCTAACCAAGTAAGGGTAGATTAGGGATTGCCAAAAAAAGATAAACCAAGGAAAAGAATCAAAAAAGCAAAAGAAATGGTCAAAAACCAAAAATAGAAATGGCTGGAACAAAAACTGGCTGCCTAATTTGAATTTTCAAAATAATATTCCTTGTGTCCAAAGCCTGAAGCTGTAATTAATGAACAGTGCACGCTGAAGGACATATCCGCGCGGATGAGTTTGTCAATTTCAGAGGGCTATAAATTGAGGCCTTCAGTCTCAGAAAAAAGGAGGAAAAAACACAATTTGCAACTGCACCTTGGCGAAAATAGTGAGAAAACAGTGAGAATTCTCTAGAATTGTCACCTTTTTCTCAACTATTCAACCAAAATCACACTCACTCAAACACTCTCATATTCAAGCCTCAAACACTCTTACATTCAAGCCAAAAACTCCAAAATACAAAGAAGATAGGTATAACCTCCCTCTTCTTACCCTAAATCTCTCATCCATGCATGCATTTTCAAGCTACAAAATGTAGTTCATTCATCTTCTTGTCTTAGATCCAAGAAGATCACCATGGAAGTTCATCTCCGTGGATGATCTTCTACAAGGATCAACATTATTTTCAAAGTGTTCTTATTTACTTGCAAAGAAAACACATTTTCAAAACCCTAAAGATCATTTTCATACATCAAATCTCATTTTCAAAGGATAAAATTCCCCTTCCCAAGCAAATGAAGTGCTTAGTCCTAATGTACCCCAAGGATGGTTTGATATAGTTGATTCACCACTAAAATGTCAAGTGATCACTAATCAAAACCTAGGGAAATGGGGACAAGCATGGATGCCAAATCTCCTTTTAAATCATGTTTTTCTTTCTTGAGAAGTTGCTGTCCAGTAGCAATTTTATAAGACCCCAGTCCATGGTATAATTTTTTGGACATAGATAAACTTTGAATTTGGTGTTGACTACAAAACACTTTTTGTAGCCAACATCCTGAGATTTCCAGACATATTTTTAATTTATTTCTTTCGTGAGTAAAACTCCATTTTTCAAATTTTCTTTTGAAGGTCAGATCACCAGTCTCTGGGAGTCCAGATCTCATATCTGTGATTTCCAGAAGGTTTTGAGTCCTAAAATCTTCTCCAAAATGAAAAATTCTTTCACATAAGTCTTATTTGAGGTGTTTGGAACAACTTTAATTCTCTGAGTTTTCTCATATTATGAAGTTTTAAAGCACTTAAATCCATTTCAAAATCGAGTGTCCACTGCCTTTTTCATTCTGGCAGAAGTGGTTTCCAACTTCCAAAAATCTTTTGAGCACCAAAACTCAACCCAAAAATCACACCAAAAATCATGGGATCTGTCCAAAGTCTAATAAAGAATTACTCCCTCCGTCCCAGATCAAGGGTTCATCTTTCCCTTTTGGGACGTCCCAGACCAAGAGTTCATTTCCAAAAAAGGCAAGTTTTTAAATATATTAATACCCTTATCATCTTCATATATTTACAAAAAAACCATTCATTATATCCTTATACATTCTCTCTCCTATTTCCTACCACACATTTAACTACTATTCCTCCCACTCATTCTCTCTCCTATTAAATATTTTTAACTTTTACATTCTCTCTCCTATTCCCTACCACACATTTAACTTTTACATTATCTCTCATATTTCCTACCACACATTTAATTACTATTCCCTATCTCACATTTAACTTTTATTCATTTTTTAAAAAATTTCTTAAGAAGCGTGAAATCCCCCCCATATACCCTTGGTCTGGGACGGAGGGAGTACCAATTTTTACTTCCCTCAGTTTCAACTTATTTTGGCCAAAGTAATACACACACACACACACACACAACAAATGGTTTTTAGCTTGGAAGACTCGTTTTACGAGGCATTCCGGGTGCACACTAACGTCCTTCCCGGCGTGTATCATGACCTCCGAACCCAAATCTCTAATCTCGGGCATTTTTCAAAGTTTTGGCCCTTAAAACAAAAATGGCGTGGCGACTCCGGTCTTTTTCGATTGGTTTTTCAAAGAAACGAAAAATTTCAAAAGTTAAACCTTTTCGAAAGAAAAATTTTGGCGGGCACATCATCACAGTGGCGACTCCGCTGGGGAAGTTATAAGCTTTTTCTAAAAAAAAAAATGATATTTGGTATATTGGTGGAAACCATTAAACTTCCCGTTATCGCCTCCTAACACGAGTCGGGGATAAATTGTGGTTTAACAATCCCACGTATCGGTATCATTGTTTTCAAAAAAAAAGAAAAGCTTTTGAGGGTCAAGCTTCCGTCCCGGCATTAAAAATCATTTGTTGTGTGTGTTGATTTTTGCACATTTTCGTGTTGTTTTGGCCGCCTCGGAAAAAAGTCAAAATTTTGACTGTAGGAATCATGTCCCTAACTGTTGGAATTTTTGTGCTTATGTGCTTATGTGTGCATTTACATTCAAAAAAAAATTCAAAAAAAAATTTTCAAAATAAAAAAAGATTTTTCAAAAAAAAAGAAAATTTTCAAAAAAAAATCATGCATCATATTTTTAAGACACATGAGAAAATTTCTATTTTACTCAGAAAAAGAAGATAGACTGCTTGCACACTACGCGCACGTGACCGTACACTGCACACTACGTCCCTAACCTGGGGAAATCCTTGTCGCGGCCCGATAGCAAAAAAGGCTCCCCCGTTGACCTTAGCAGCGTTGAAGAAATCTAGTCAAGAAGCAACTGATGAGGAAGTTAACCTGTTGACCCGATCCGGGCAAATCTTCCAAGGGAATCCCAAGGCAGATAAGAAGGCCACAGATCAAGCACCTGAGGAGAACCGCCGCCCCTATGCTAAGACAGCCAAAACTCCTGACCCCGAAAAAGAGGATCCCGTGCTCACCCAGTTGAAGCAAACACAGGCCAACATCTCTCTGTGGTCCCTGCTCACCTCATCCTATCCCCACAAGCTAAAGGTGGAAGAAACCCTGGCCCGCACCTTGGTACCTATTGATGCTACTCCCGATGACGGGTACAGTTGATTGGAAACATCCACTACGGGAACATAATCACTTTCACAGATCTTGACCTCCCTCAATTTGGGGCTGATCATAACGAGCCTCTCTTCATCACAGTCCAATTGGATGAACGACGCCTCCCTCGGGTCCTGGTTGATAATGGGTCCGGAATGAACATTCTTCCGGCAAAGATCATGAGCCTGCTTGACATCAAGTCCACGGACTTAAAACCTTCCTCCCTCACAGTCAAAGCTTACGACTCGACATCCCGAGCAGTCCTTGGAGTTGCTACCTTGGACCTCTGGTTTGGACAGAAATTGATACCTGTGGAATTTCAGGTTATTGACATCCCGATCACTTTTAATGCCTTATTGGGAAGACCTTGGCTGCATCAGGTCAAGGGGGTCGCCTCAAGCCTCCACCAGTGTGTGAAATTCATCTCGAATGGGGACCTGACAACCATTTATGGGGATTTAGTCACCTTGGAAGGCACAGATACAGGTGGAATACCTATTTTGGAAATCAAGCATGATGAGGAAGGTCTCATGCTAACGGGCTTCACGGTCGAGCCTCCCAAAGCCCAAGTGTGCAACATAGATCTGACAATCACCCGGGATAAAATCCCCCCGGTCTTGAAAATGATGAGAAAGATGAGCTATCTACCTGGCCTCGGTCTGGGGAAGCACCAACAAGGAACTCACAAACTCATCGAGGTGAAAGGACAGAAAACTCGCCACGGCCTGGGATATGAGGCCTCCTCGGTGGACACCGCGAAAGGAAAAGAAATTGCCCGGAAAAGGGGAGAAACTACCACAGGAAGGGTCACGGTCAACAGCCCTAAATCTCTCCCTTTCAGTCCTAACTTGGCTGACTACTTCGTAAAAGGTCCCACACAACCGGGTAACATCACAGAGCCCACTCCTACAGAGGGTGGCTGAAGCTACAGGATAGCCTCAACAAGTTCAGGGGAGCCAAAGCTAACCCGGTCCGTAGAATGTTTCTGGATCTACCCAAGATACCCGGGGCTACCACTACCATGAAGAGTGAGTACACCTTCAAAGGCATGCCAAGCCTAGTGGAACAGTTCGAGAAGCTCACAACCACAATTCCTACTGCCCAGGAAGATCTGAAACCTGAGTTTGAATTGACCGTGCCGAAAGCCAAAGCCACAGAAGTCTTTTCAGATGATTGGGATGGTCCGATCATGCAGCAGTTGTTCGGGGAAGAGATCCAGGTGCCAGACCTGATTGATTTCAGCTCAGTCAAAGAAATGGTAGCAATGATCGAGGAAGGAGCACGGTACAATTCCCGAGTCATGACGCCCCTGACAGCAATGCCATTAAAAAATCGGGAAACTATCTCAGGCCCGTCCGCGACCAAAGAACAAATGATCGCCAAGCCTGGATTGGTCTCCCATCCCTTTGTGTCAATCTAGGAAAAGTCCTCCGAGTCTTTCATTGTTAAGATCGAGTCTCTAGAGTCGTCCGACGGCCCTACGCCTGAAAACTACGAGTCTGTAGCAAATGCTGTATTTCCTTTCGTTCCTAATGAAATGACAAACCTTTCTGAGTATCCCTTGATTGCCACTTTGACTAATGATAAATCAATAAATTTTTTTTAATAATTCATTAGGTAAAGAAGCAGACACATTAAACAACAAAAAAAAATCAAACAAAAAAAAATCTTTAAGCAGGTTGTTCGGAAAAAGGAAGATCGAGCCCAAGCTGCCGAAGAGATTTTGACGAGTGTGAATCTGGGAACTGCGGAAGAGCCTAAAGAGACGCAGATTGGTGGCTTCTCCGAAGGAACTGAAAAGGATGTCCTACAAAATCCTCAACTCAAGGAAAGTAGCCCTCTTCATCAAAGAGAACATCATATGCCGATACGGGTTGCCAGCCGAAATCATCTCAGATAATGGATCCCACTTCGAAGGGGAATGCGAAAGGTTGCTGGCAGAATTCAGAATAACCCGTCACAAGTCATCTCCTTACAGGCCCCAAACCAACGGAGCCGTCAAAGTAGCAAACAAGACTCTGGAAAACATCATCCGGAAAATGGCTGTCCGAGGCAGAGATTGGCCCGAGAAGCTACACCTGGCACTCTGGGGCTACAGAACATCCGTCAGAACGGCAACCGGGGAAACACCGTTTGCCCTCACCTACGGGATGGAAGCCGTACTCCCAATCGAGCTAGAAATCCCCTCGCTCCGTGTGCTGTTGGAGAGCCAGAGCCTTCGACAAGAAAGTAAAGCATCGGGAGATCCGAGAAGGTGATCTCGTTTTGAAAGAAAAGCCCCCGGTCCGTGTCAACCCCCTCGGCAAATGGGAGCCTGTCTGGGTCGGGCCATACATCGTCCAAAAGATTTTCTCCGGAGGAGCCATGCAACTTGCAGACCTCGACGGAAATCCCTTTGTACACCCAGTGAATGGTGACAAGCTGCGCAGATACTACGCGTAAAACACTGAGTCAAAAAAAATATAAAAAAAAGTTCCAAAAGAGTAATACCCAACTAGGTTGAAAACCCGAAAAGGGCGGCCTAGGTAAAAAACAGGGTTGCACAAAAAAAAACAACAAAAGAAAAAAAAACAACAAAAGAAAAAAAAAACAAAAAAAACACACACAAAAAAAACAACAAAATCGACCAGGTTGAACTACGAAGACCTGAGCTCCTCAAATGAGGGGAACGTAGGCAGCCGGAAATGGTTCGGTCTAAAGCACAAATAAAAGTCATACTCTGACATCAATACAACTGATCAGACCATGAAAGCGTCTCGAAAAACTCTGAAGCAATTCAAATATTCATTACAAGTTAAAAACTTTTTGATGAGTCTAAGCCCGGTTCATTCCTACAACTGGCAACCTGCTAAAAGAAAACTAAGATACATAATCAAACTAATGTGTCTGCTGCGACAAGAAAGGGATACTCGGAAACCTCAGAGTCACTCCATGCCACTCGTACTGGCCTCTCCCCTCTTCTTCCCCCTTCGAGTCTTCTTCTTCTGAACAAGAAAAATGTCGGTCTGCCTCCTACCAAGCTCTGGTATAGGAACAGGATCTATCAAACCAGCCTCTGTCAGGGCCTTAGTAGCCCTAGCGTCATCTCTCATCTCCTGTAGCCTAGCTGGTAGCATAGGAGTCCTCCTTTCCTGCCTCTTGACATAAGATTCATAGTCGGTCACCACATCTCCGCTCCTGTCATGAGGGTTGGCCCTCGCCTTGGCCCTCCTCCTCTCGGAAACTGTCAGGTCCTCCGCACCCACAATGGCCTCACGCCGCCTCAAAATAGCCATCTGAGTCTCTCCCAGACGCCTCTCGTACCAATCCAGGTACCAAGTGGTCAAGAACACCGGTCTCGGACGCCTGAGGATAACCCGAGGAGGAAAGACGTCATACCTCCATGCTCGGGAAAGAAAGGAAAACGCCGAAGGATCATCCATAGAAGCGGAAGCCACCACCCTGGTGGCTATATCATCAAAGTCCTCCAAAGGAACCTGCTCTAAACCGAACTGTCTCAGAACCAAGGACGGAATATAGAAGCTGGACTGAGAAAGCCCCGGAAGCATGACCACATGAGACCCGTCCTGAAGCACTCTGCGAGTCTCCACCCGCCAACAAGGCACTGACCATCTGATATCTTCTGTCCGGCGACCAGCCATCCAACGCTCCCATGAGCCCTGATCATCAAAATCTACAGCAACCCCCCTCCTGGCGAATGTCCAAGGCTTGATCATATCAGAAGTTTCCCGAAGAACCCCCAGGCGTTCCATCAGCCACAGGGTCAAGAGAAACGGGCTGCCCCCGTGCATATATCGTCTCCCGGTAGCCAGCCTGTCGAGAGCATGAAAAGTCTCCCCCAGGATCAAAGGTACAACGTCTCTGCCCAAGCGACAGTGAACGACTATATCCAGCAGAGACCGATGACAAATCCCAAAAGAATAGACCATGAACAAGGTCCCGAACATGCAAAGTGCAAAGGCATCCCAATAGGCATCGTCAAGCAAGCCTAAGCCCCTAAATCTATCAGGGAGACCGGAAATATCAAAGTGATCGGGACTACAGATCATACCTTGTGCTTCCTCCGGGGAAAGATGAAGGAGGTTGCACAATCTATCAACGAAAGAGGCCCCTCCGGGCAAAGGAACCGCAATCTCTTCCACCTCCGGACCGCCAAGCAAAGCCCGGAATTCTTCCACAGTCGGGACCATCTCATTATAAGAAAGGCAAAAGACGTGCCTTCTAGTATCCCAAAATGAGGAAGAAGCTCTCAAAAGCTCATAATCCGGAACCAATTCTTTGAGGGACCATAAACACTTCACCTTGTACCTTTCTTCAAAGAATGACCTCCTCTCATGCATAATCTCCCGGGACCAATCCTTGAATTTGTTAAAGAATGACATTTGGGATTCTTGGGACAATTTTGATGGAGTTTTTCTAAGGTTTTCCATGGATTTTCTCTCCTTCTCCCCGAAAATGGCTGTTTGAACTGGTGGTTGAAGAAGGTGTTTGAATTTGAAATAAAGGGAGACCAGATCTGAAGCAAAATTAAAGGACAATGTCAGATGCAGGTCCTGTCCGCGCGGATAGTATTGCTCCCAGAAAAAAAAAATCTTTGCAACAGTCCAAACTGCTGCACCAAAGGAATATTTTGTCCCAGCCAAAGCCTGTCCAAACCAGTTCATACACCAAACATCTACACCCTTGCCAAAAAACCAAGGCTCATGCAACATTGCATTCATACTACATTGCATTCATAAAAGAAAAAATAATAATAATCCTAAATTATTACACTCCCAAAAAGAAAAGAGCAAAAAAAAAATGTGCATAGAAAAATAAACTGTATCTGTCTAAATACAATCTCAGAAATCAATCTCAAAATATCAGTCTCGAAGGATCGTCAGTCAGAGTCCTCGGTGGCTGGGCCCTCCCCCCGGTCCCTCTTGCGGCTCGGGCCCGCCTCCTCTGTAGCCATGAAGATCTCGGGCTCAGAATCATCGTCCTCGTCCCCGGAAGAAGGCTCGTCAGGACCAACCGGCACGCTCTGGTACGGCAAGCCAAGATCCACAAAGAAATCATATCCGAAGGTGAAGGCGTCGGACTCCTGGACGTGCGAAGAAGATCCACCATGCTGCCAGACATGTCCCTGCCCGTAAGGATCTCCGAGAATGACGTGGTCCGAAGGTAGTACCACGCGGGGATCAAGGAGAGGAGAAAGAGGAGTCTCGGAGGAAGTCTCTGAAGGAATAGGGGAAGCCTCCCGCCTGACAGGTGCCGGCTGTGGTCGCCTCGCTCTATCCCGAGGGGCTCCACAAGCCACCATCCTCCTGATGAATCTCTTAGCCCCGATCACCCGCTTCGTCAGCTTCTCCACGACCACCTCTGGAAACTGCACGAAAACAAAAGCGTCAGAAACCGTTGAAGTAAGAAATGATGACAGGAAAGAAAAGAAAAGACATAAGCAAAAAAGAGGTGGGAAAGAGAAGCCATACCTTCATACCCGGACAAGGCCGGAAAGCTCGTGGAAGCCGCTCGGTGAGGATCTGCACCCTCAATCGGACCCCATCTGGACATATGAAAAGTCCGTCCGAGGGTACCGCGGGACCCTAACCCCTCTCTATCAAGAACCCGAGGCGTCCTCGGCCTCCTTAAGACAAATGCGG
This sequence comes from Adenophora triphylla var. japonica, assembly GCA_022495995.1. Lineage (NCBI taxonomy): Eukaryota > Viridiplantae > Streptophyta > Magnoliopsida > Asterales > Campanulaceae > Adenophora > Adenophora triphylla. The sequence continues at coordinate 491,276 of JAFEMH010000902.1, forward strand.
GTACGGCTCAATCGCCACAAATGCCGAGAAGTGCCGGCCGCCCGGTAATCATCCCAGGTCACAGATCTCTCACTAGGGTGCATCATGTCGGCAGGAGGCTCCACCGGTGTCATCAAAGGCGAATTCACGCCATGCTGACGCGTCACCCTCTCCCCCAGATAATAGACGTCGCAAGTCAAGCCCCTCAAAATCCTCCGCTGCACGGTCCATACCTCAGCGCCCTTCAGCTGCGCCACATCGAAACGATCCCAGGGATAAAATATCATCTCCTCATCCGTCTCATCCCCCGTCAAAGGCAGGCAGTCCCTGTATCTGAGGGTCGTGCGCCATCTGGAACCCTTCTTCTCCCGGGCAAACTTGGACCAGGAACTCATGGCTGGATACGCCCCGACGTACTCCGCCGTCTGTCGCCACATCGTGACGTGAAAGAACTCCAACACCCATACCTGCGAAAGGTAAAAATCAAATCAATTAAGTGCGAAAAAAGATACGTGCTTAAAGAAAAGAGGGAAAGCAAAAGGAAAGCTTATACCTCCAGAGGGAACTCGAAGCATGTCAAGGAACTGACAGCCTTCCAGCTATACCGATCTAGAGCGAAATAGAGCTCTGCCAGTCCTGCCTCTCCCCAGGATATCTCTCCAGCCATCCCCATGTCCTCCAAGGACCTCAGCAAAGCAAAGATAGCCGTCCCCTCGGCATGTCCAAAAAGGGTGCTCGAAAAAGCAAACCATAAAAAGGCCCTAGCGATCTGCTCAGCGCCTATCCTCTCATCCCCAGCCTCGTAGCTCCCGATGATCTCCACAATCTTTCCCTCAACCACAGCATACTCCATACCCATCCCCTTTTTGGGAATAGGGGAAAATCCTAGCAGGGCCTGCAGATCCTGATCGCTATAGCCGTCTCTCCACTCAATGCTGCGTCCATTAAAGGACAGACCCGTGATCGCAGCATAGTCAGAAGGCGTAACCGTCGCCTCGCCCCAGGAAGTGAAATGTGTGGGTCACATCCCACCAGTGCTGTGCCAAAGCGAAGACCAGACCCTTGCTCTTGGGAAACTTGACCAACCCCCTCAAGCACTCAATGAACTCGTACAGCCCGGTCTCAATGACAATCTGTCTCGGGCTCATCAAAGCTCCTCTACCAATATCTGGAAGCCGGTCCCATAGACCAATCACAGACTCCACTGATCCCCGAGTCTTCATCTTGTTCAGCTGCTGCGTCACAAAGCGATCTCCACCCTGCAATTGAAAAAAAAAAAAAAAGAGTCAAAAAAAAATTTGCATTCAAAAAAAATTTTGCACTAAAATAAAAAAAAAAGAGCATTAAAATAAAAAAAGAGCATGCACATGCATCATAGACATGAAATTTTGAAGAAAATTCGGCAGCATAACAGCATGCAATGAACCTAGCCCCATTTTTCTTGCACAAAAGAAAGCAGTTTTCAGCAAATCCCAATCAACATTCATTCATACATGAAGAAAAAATTCATACAAGGAGTCAACGGAAGCAAAAACTCCGTCCCATTTTCATAAAATAACATGCATACACGCATACATTCATTCAACGGAAGCGAGAACTCCGTCCCATTTTTCATGAAATAACATACATAAACAATTTTTTCAAATCATTCATTCAAAGGGAACGAAAAACCCGTCCCACTTTTCATAGAAAATCACACTCTCAAGAAAAAAAAATGCATTCATAACATGCATATCATCCGTCATTTCAAAAAAAAAAAAAGATCCTACATTCATACAATCACACAAGGAGTCAACGGAAGCAAAAACTCCGTCCCATTTTCATAAAATAACATGCATACATGTCATTCATGGAATCATCATCTCATTGCAAAAAAAAAATCATCATCACCATACTTTTTACAAAAAAAAGAGCATGCACACATTCATATCAACATTGCAAGAATCCTACATTGCAACAAAAAAAAGTTCGTCCCAATTCCGGAAAATCTTTCATCATAGTCTCATATTTCAAAAAAAAATTTCGGCAAAAATGCCCATTCTTTTTTTTTCAAGTAAAATGCATTACCCGTATACTCATTACAACATGCAAAGCATCAAAAATCAAAATCCAAGGCCAAGAACATCAATTATTCAAAATTCAAAAAAAAAAAATCAAAAATCACCAAAAAATCAATTTCAAGCAAGAAATCAACAAAGGGATCGAAAAGATTCGAAGTATACCGTGCGAAGACTCGGATCAGTGGCCCAATGTTGCCACGCATCGGGGTAATGCTCCTCCGCAATTGATTGCGAAAGAGAATAGTGCCTCCTCATTCGGACAAGCTCCAATCGCCTCTCCGCTACCGGACCACGTCCTTGGCCTTGAATGGCTACTCCCGCGTGTTCCATTGCTCGAAAATCGAAGAAAATCGGAAGATTTCGGAGCTCCTAGGACCAACAATGGCGGCTTGGGCGATTTCTCTTCCTCTCTCTCGTATTTTTGAAAAAGCTGCAGGGAAGAAGAAGGGCGTTGGCCCTCATTAAAACCTGTCCAGATTACAATCTGCTCCGCGCAGATGGTTTTGAAGGGTCAAAATGACCCTTTTGCCCTTTAAAAATCCAGAACTCTGCAATTTGATCCTAGACTTAACAGAAGTCAACCCCCTTTCAAGAAAATCATCAAACGGATGTCAAACGTAAGTCCGATCTCCCCGAGAAAGATAACGGAATCCCGTATCTTTCATCAAAATCATTCAACGACAGTCAAACGTAAGTCCGATTTCTCCGAGAAAGTTAACGGAATCCCGTTTCTTTCATCAAAATCATCAACGGCAGTCAAACGTAAGACCGATTTCCCCGAGAAAGACAACGGAATCCCGTTTCTTTCATCAAAATCATTCCCCGGCAGTCAAACGTAAGTCCGATCTCCCCGAGAAAGATAACGGAATCCCGTATCTTTCATCAAAATCATTCAACGGCAGTAAAACGTAAGTCCGATCTCCCCGAGAAAGAAACGGGTTCCCGTTTCTTTCATCAAAATCATTCCCCGGCAGTCAAACGTAAGACCGATTTCCCCGAGAAAGATAACGGAATCCCGTTTCTTTCATCAAAATCATTCCCCGGCAGTCAAACGTAAGTCCGATCTCCCCGAGAAAGATAACGGAATCCCGTATCTTTCATCAAAATCATTCAACGACAGTCAAACGTAAGTCCGATCTCTCCGAGAAAGTTAACGGAGTCCCGTTTCTTTCATCAAAATCATCAAACGGCAGTCAAACGTAAGACCGATTTCCCCGAGAAAGATAACGGAATCCCGTTTCTTTCATCAAAATCATTCCCCGGCAGTCAAACGTAAGTCCGATTTCCCTGAGAAAGTTAATGGAATCCCGTTTCTTTCATTAAAATCATCAACGACAGTCAGACGTAAGACCGATTTCCCCGAGAAAGATAACGGAATCCCGTTTCTTTCATCAAAATCATCAAACGGCAGTCAAACGTAAGACCGATTTCTCCGAGAAAGATAACGGAATCTCGTATCTTTCATCAAAATCATCGACGGCAGTCAAACGTAAGACCGATTTCTCCGAGAAAGATAACGGAATCCCGTATATTTCATCAAAATCATCGACGGCAGTAAAACGTAAGTCCGATCTCCCCGAGAAAGAAACGGGATCCCGTATCTTTCATCAAAATTATTCCCCGGCAGTCAAACGTAAGACCGATTTCCCCGACGAATACGTCTGATTTTTCCCAGCAAAGGCTAACAAAATCCCCAGCAAAGTTAACGGAATCCCAAAAGCCAACGGAATCTCGAGTAAATCTCGAACTACGAAAGGGCTTGATTCCTACTAGGGATACGTAGGTAGCCTATCATTAGGTCCAGCCCCTCGACCAAAATGGTCACCCTCTCCTTCGGCAGCAGACAAAATCCACCGAAAGGCCATTTCAAATCAAGGTTCGAGGCACCTAAAACGCCATCATCAAGGTTCGAGGCACCTAAAACGCCATCTTCAAGGTTCGAGGCACCTAAAATGCCATCTTCAAGGTTCGAGGCACCTAAAACGCCATCATCAAGGTTCGAGGCGCCTAAAATGCCATCATCAAGGTTCGAGGCACCTAAAACGCCATCATCTCCATGGTCAAAGACCCGAACTACGGCTGGCTTGATTCCTCTTAAGGATACGTAGGTAGCCTATTAAATAGGTTCAGCCACTCGATCACTTGATCATCCTGCCAAATATGGAGCCTTACTCTTATCGACGACCCCGCTTCCTTCGAAAGCGCCATCGCCGAGGGGCTACTGTAAGTGCTCCAATTTGAGCTTGTTTGTATTTTCGTTAGAAAATTAACGAAAGTTATAACATTCCTAACATTTCTAACCAAGTAAGGGTAGATTAGGGATTGCCAAAAAAAGATAAACCAAGGAAAAGAATCAAAAAAGCAAAAGAAATGGTCAAAACCAAAAATAGAAATGGCTGGAACAAAAACTGGCTGCCTAATTTGAATTTTCAAAATAATATTCTTTGTGTCCAATGCCTGAAGCTGTAATTAATGAACAGTGCACGCTGAAGGACATATCCGCACGGATGAGTTTGTCAATTTCAGAGGGCTATAAATTGAGGCCTTCAGTCTCAGAAAAAAGGAGGAAAAAACACAATTTGCAACTGCACCTTGGCGAAAATAGTGAGAAAACAGTGAGAATTCTCTAGAATTGTCACCTTTTTCTCAACTATTCAACCAAAATCACACTCACTCAAACACTCTCATATTCAAGCCTCAAACACTCTTACATTCAAGCCAAAAACTCCAAAATACAAAGAAGATAGGTATAACCTCCCTCTTCTTACCCTAAATCTCTCATCCATGCATGCATTTTCAAGCTACAAAATGTAGTTCATTCATCTTCTTGTCTTAGATCCAAGAAGATCACCATGGAAGTTCATCTCCATGGATGATCTTCTATAAGAATCAACATTATTTTCAAAGTGTTCTTACTTATTTGCAAAGAAAATACATTTTCAAAACCCTAAAGATCATTTTAATACATCAAATCTCATTTTCAAAGGATGAAATTCCCCTTCCCAAGCAAATGAAGTGCTTAGTCCTAATGTACCCCAAGGATGCTTTGATATAGTTGATTCACCACTAAAATGTCAAGTGATCACTAATCAAAACCTACGGAAATGGGGACAAGCATGGATGCCAAATCCCCTTTTAAATCATGTTTTTCTTTCTTGAGAAGTTGCTGTCCAGTAGCAATTTTCTAAGACCCCAGTCCATGGTCTAATTTTTGGACACAGATAAACTTGGAATTTGGTGTTGACTACAAAACACTTTTTGTAGCCAACATCCAGAGATTTCCAGACATATTTTTACTTTATTTTTTTCGTGAGTAAAAATACATTTTTCAAATTTTCTTTTGAAGGTCAGATCACCAGTCTCTGGGAGTCCAGATCTCATATCTGAGATTTACAGAAGGTTTTGAGTCCTCAAATCTTCTCCAAAATGAAAAATTCTTTCACAGAAGTCTTATTTGAGGTGTCTGGAACAACTTTCATACTCTGAGTTTTCTCAGATTATGAAGTTTTAAAGCCATTAAATCCATTTCAAAATCGAGTGTCCACTGCCTTTTTCATTCCGGAAGAAGTGGTTTCCAACTTCCAAAAATCTTTTGAGCACCAAAACTCAACCCAAAAATCACACCAAAAATCATGGGATCTGTCCAAAGTCTAATAAAGAATTCCCAATTTTTACTTCCCTCAGTTTCAACTTATTTTGGCCAAAGTAACACACACACACACACACACACAACAAATGGTTTTTAGCTTGGAAGACTCGTTTTACGAGGCATTCCGGGTGCACACTAACGTCCTTCCCGGCGTGTAACATGACCTCCGAACCCAAATCTCTAATCTCGGGCATTTTTAAAAGTTTTGGCCCTTAAAACAAAAATGGCGTGGCGACTCCGGTCTTTTTCGATTGGTTTTTCAAAGAAACGAAAAATTTCAAAAGTTAAACCTTTTCGAAAGAAAAATTTTGGCGGACACATCATCACACATACCACGTCCTCACCACTATCCGCAGCCCGGAAGGCTTTAAACCACTCGGTCTGGGAGACCGCATAAATCAGCCACATCACTATCCGCAGCCCGAAAGGCTTTAAAACACTCGGTCCGGGAGACCGCATAAATCAACCACATCACTATCCGCAGCCCGGAAGGCTTTAAATCACTCGGTCTGGAAGACCGTATAAACCTCCCAAATTATTATCCCCAGCCCGGAAGGCTTTAAATTACCCAGTTTGGAAAATCGTAAATTTTCCATCTCAGGACACCGCCACGTCCACACAGTCGACCTTAGCAGTCACACGACACTTCAGGGCACCACCACGCCCGCATACACTCACGGTTTCACGAGGTCGGAACTACGATCAAGCTTGATTCCCGCCAGGGATATGTAGGAATCCTATCACAGGGTCCAGCCAACCGACCTACACGGTCACACAGGATGCCACCACGTCCTCACAACCGACCTAAACGGTCACCCACAGGACACAGACACGTCCACACACAGAGTCTCAGTTAGAAGACATCACACGTCCTCGTACACGACAACACTCACCCCACACCCGACGATCAGGCTTGATTCCCGCTAGGGATACGTAAGAATCCTATCAAGGGTCCAGTCAACTGACCTAAACGGTCACATAACAGGACACTGCAACGTCCTCACGAACTGACCTACACGGTCACCTCCTCTCTCATACACGCGATCCAGATCAGGACCCTTATCTTATCGACGACCCCACTTCCTCTGTAAGTGACATCATCGAGGGGCTTCTGTAAGTACCCAAATCAAGATCACCCTCTTTTGAGCACCCGGGAAACACCGCAGACTCACTCAAACGCAGTCTCAAACACCCGGAACCCTCAAAAAAACCCTCAAGAACCCTCAAAAACCCTCAAAGGCCCAAAAAACCACAAACCAAACCACGGGGGACCTTTCTGGGACAAAAAAAAACAACCAAAGAAACGCTCAGCAAATAACCAAAGAAATGCTAAGCAAAAGAGTCATACTCAACAAAAAGAGAAAAATACAGATAAGATGCCAAGATGGAAAAGATTAAGCACACTCACCGGCGCATCCGGGTTAACCCGATAGGCGGCAGGAGCCTGCTCAGGGACGGGTACCGACACCCTCCGCCTCGACGAATCCTCGCGTACATATGTGAAGTCCGGCCCAGGCACCGAAACATCTGGAGGACGTGGTGGGCCATCCCGCCTCTCCCTTGCTAACACCTGTGACGTCCTCAGCTTCCTCCTGACGAAGGTCCCGTACTCCTCATACAAAATAAACTCCTCGCCACTCACACCACCAAGGTACCTGTCGTACTCTAGCACGTCCATGTCACGGGGATTCATCATCCCAAAGGGCGGATCCCTCGGAACCATAGGGGGCACACCTGGGCCATGCTGCCAGAAGACCCTCTCCCTCAAGTACATAACATCACAAGTCAGACCCCGCAGCATCTTCCTCTAATGCGTCACCACGGGACCACCCTCAAGCTCGTCGCCGCCATACCGAGCCCAGGGATACAGCACAAACTCCGCTGAGCTATCTCTCTCCAGGAACTCCTGCACATCCCGATAGGCGATGGTGAGCTTCCCCCTATTCGTCGTCCTCCTCCTCAACTGACGGGCCCAGCCCAACATAGCAGGATAGGCCTCTATGGCCTCAACATCCCGATCCCACGGAAAGCACCGGAAGATCTCATAAAACCACACCTGCAACAAAAGCAGATAAAGCCTCAGGGCAAAAGAAGACGGGGAAATGACAAACTGCTAAATCACAAACAGCAATAAACTCATACCTCCAAAGTAAAATCGAAGCATCCCAGAGAACTGGCCACGCCTCGGCTAAACCGGTCCAAGGAAAAATAGAGCTCGGCCAAGCCTGCCTCGCCCCAAGCAATCTCGCCAACTCTCTCCAAATCCACCAAGCTCTCCAGTAGAGGGTAAGGAGCCGAGGTAGAGTGATTCGAGAATAAAGTCTAGAAAAGAGCAAACCACAAAAAAGAGCGCGCCAGCTGCTCAGCCGTCACCAAGCTGGTACCCCGGTGATAGGCCCCGATGTTGGCCGTAATCTGCGCCTCCATGTCGCCGTATAACATGCCCAGGCCCATACGAGGAGAAGGCGCAAAGCCCAGCAGCTCCGCCAGCGTCCCATCGGATATCCTGTCTCGCCACCTCACTGGCCCTCCTTTGAAGGAAAGCCCGATATTCGCCGCGAACTCGGTGGGAGTCACCGTCACCTCTTCCCAGCTCAGATGGAAGGTATGCGTGGTGTCCCATCAATACTCAGACAAGGTCAGGAAGATACTCTTGTTCTTCCTCGTCTCTGCAATCCCGGCAAGGTTCTCCACGAACGTGCCTAAACCAGAAGCAAAGACCATCCCAAAAAACAGGGCACACACTACATGACACATTTTCAAAAAGTCCGTCCCTACACGGCACACACTTTCAAGACAAGATCCGTCACAAAGCACGGCACATGTCACACTCTTTTTACAAAATCCGTCCCTACACGGCGATTTTTCACAATGTACATACACTAAAGTAGCATAAGGTACAAAATACCAAAGCATGCATTTCAAAGAGAGGCACTTTATTTTTACAAATAAGAGCTAATCTCCACATTTTTGTACAAAAATCGCATACCCACAATTCTTACATGCTCAATTTCAACAATTCATCACGAATTTCACAAAAAAAGCATGGCAATAACGAAAGCCCCAATTATACGAAAAACTAAAACATAGTTTTCGCATACAACAATTCAAATAAGAATCAAGACCAAATTGATTTCTTACCTCCCCGACGACCCTATCTCGCATATTGTGCACCTCCGGATCCGGATACAACACATCTGGATTCCTGGACGAAGGCACAAAGGAAGTGCAATTCCTTTGAAGGTCCGCCCTCTGCTCAATCGCCTCTTGACCCCTTTGACGACGACCCCTTCTTGCCCTTTCGGCCATAACAAGCAATTCAAGCAAATGCGGAGGATTTACTTAGGGAATTTGGATCAAAAGCTAAGGAATTCTCTCCCTCTCTCTCTATTTTTCACGAACTGGAAGGGGGAATAATGGGGATTGCCTCGTTGCTGAAGCTGGTCAAAACCTGGGAAATCCAAATTTCACGAAGGTTCGTACGGACCTCTTTGCATTATTTGGCCAAATTACTCCTTTGCCCTTATAATCTTTGCCCCTAGCTATCTAAAGGCCTATTTAAGCATATTCAATGCAGTTTGGTCCTTAACCCAACAAAACCAACCCCGACGGTCATTGTAAGCCCGAACCTCGCCCACTAAACGGTAAAACAAACACAAAAGGCGCAAATGCCTCCAAACACAAATCCCAAGGCACAAAATGCCTCCAAAACACAAAACGATGAACCAAACACCGGCCATCAAAGTAAGCCCGAAATCACCTCCTCAGCGGACAAAACTCAAACGGGAACTCTTGAAATCCCATACGAGACTACGCGAACACCGGAAGTCATCGTAAGTCCAACCTTTCCCCAGCAGACAAAATGCAAGGCAATCACGCCTCTAAAAAAAAAAAAACCACATTCAGAGGACAAGTCGCGTCCTCACGCACGACACAACCTCAGTTAGAGGACAAGTCACGTCCTCACGCATGACACAACACTTAGTCAGAGGACAAGTCACGTCCTCACGCACGAAACGACCACAGTCAGAGGATAAGTCACATCCTCACGTACGACACGACAACAGTCAGAGGACAAGTCACATCCTCACGCACAACATAACCACAGTCAGAGGACAAGTCACGTCCTCACGCACGACAAAACCACAGTCAGAGGATAAGTCACGTCCTCACGTACGACACAACCACAGTCAGAGGACAAGTCACGCATGACACAACCTCAGTCAGAGGACAATTCACGTCCTCACGAACCTTAGTCAGAGGATAAGTCACGTCCTCACGCACGACACAACCTCAATTAGAAGGCATACCATGTCCTCACCACTATCCGCAGCCCGGAAGGCTTTAAACCACTCGGTCTGGGAGACCGTATAAATCAGGCACATCACTATCCGCAGCCCGGAAGGCTTTAAACCACTCGGTCTGGGATACCGCATAAATCAGCCACATCACTATCCGCAGCCCGAAAGGCTTTAAAACACTCGGTCCGGGAGACCGCATAAATCAACCACATCACTATCCGCAGCCCCGAAGGCTTTAAACCACTCGGTCTGGAAGACCGTATAAACCTCCCAAATCATTATCCCCAGCACGGAAGGCTTTAAATTACCCGGTTTGGAAAATCGTAAAATTTCCATCTCAGGACACCACCACATCCTCACAGTCGACCTCAGTAGTCACACGACACTTCAGGGCACCACCACGCCCGCATACACTCACGGTTTCACGAGGTCGGAACTATGATCAGGCCTTATTCCCGCTAGGGATACGTAGGAATCCTATCACAGGGTCCAGCCAACTGACCTATACGGTCACACAGGATGCCACCACATCCTCACAACCGACCTAAACGGTCACCCACAAGACACTGACACGTCCACACACAGAGTCTCAGTTAGAAGACATCACACGTCCTCGTACACGGCAACACTCACCCCACACCCGACGATCAGGCTTGATTCCCGCTAGGGATACGTAGGAATCCTATCACAGGGTCCAGTCAACTGACCTAAACGGTCACACAACAGGACACTGCAACGTCCTCACGAACCGACCTACACAGTCACCTCCTCTCTCATACACGCAATCCAGATCAGGACCCTTATCTTATCGACGACCCCACTTCCTCCGTAAGTGACATCATCGAGGGGCTTCTGTAAGTACCCCAATCTGGATCACCCTCTTCTGAGCACCCGGGAAACACCGTAGACTCACTCAAACGCAGTCTCGAACACCCGGAACCCCCAAAAAAACCCTCAAGAACCCTAAAAAACCCTCAAAGGCCCAAAAAACCACCAACCAAACCACGGGGGGCCTTTCTGGGACAAAAAAAACAACCAAAGAAACGCTCAGCAAACAACCAAAGAAACGCTCAGCAAAAGAGTCATACTCAACAAAAAGAGAATAATACAGAAAAGATGCCAAGATGGAAAAGAGTAAGCACACTCACCGGCGCATCCGGGTCAACCCGATAGGCAGCAGGAGCCTGCTCAGGGACGGGTACCGACACCTTCCGCCTCGACGAATCCCTGCGTACATATGTGAAGTCTGGCCCAGGCACCGAAACATCTGGAGGACGTGGTGGGCCATCCCGCCTCTCCCTCGCTAACACCTGTGACGTCCTCAGCTTCCTCCTGACGAAGGTCCCGTACTCCTCATACAAAATAAACTCCTCGGCACTCACGCCACCAAGGTACCTGTCGTACTCTATCACGTCCATGTCACGGGGATTCATCATCCTAAAGGGCGGATCCCTCGGAGCCATAGGGGGCACACCTGGGCCATGCTGCCAGAAGACCCTCTCCCTCAAGTACATAACATCACAAGTCAAACCCCGCATCATCTTCCTCTGCTGCTTCACCACGGGACCACCCTCAAGCTCGTCGTCGCCATACCGAGCCCTGGGATACAGCACAAACTCCGCTGAGCTATCTCTCTCCAGGAACTCCTGCACATCCCGATAGGCAATGGTGAGCTTCCCCCTATTCGTCGTCCTCCTCCTCAACTGACGGGCCCAGCCCAACATAGCAGGATAGGCCTCCATGGCCTCAACATCCTGATCCCACGGAAAGCACCGGAAGATCTCATAAAACCACACCTGCAACAAAAGCAGATAAAGCCTCAGGGAAAAAGAAAACCGAGAAATGACAAACTGCTAAATCACAAACAACAATAAACTCATACCTCCAAAGCAAAATCAAAGCATCCCAGAGAACTGGCCTCGCCTCGGCTAAACCGGTCCAAGGAAAAATAGAGCTCGGCCAAGCCTGCCTCGCCCCAAGCAATCTCGCCAACTCTCTCCAAATCCACCAAGCTCTCCAGTAGAGGGTAAGGAGCCGAGGTAGAGTGATTCGAACAAAGTCTCGAAAAGAGCAAACCACAAAAAAGAGCGCGCCAGCTGCTCAGCCGTCACCAAGCTGGTACCCCGGCGAAAGGCCCCGATGTTGGCCGTAATCTGTGCCTCCACATCGCCGTATAACAGGCCCAGGCCCCTACGAGGAGAAGGCGCAAAGCCCAGCAGCTCCGCCAGCGTCCCATCGGACATCCTGTCTCGCCACCTCACTAGCCCTCCTTTGAAGGAAAGCCCGGTAATCGCCGTGAAGTCGGTGGGAGTCACCGTCACCTCTTCCCAGCTCAGATGGAAGGTATGCGTGGTGTACCACCAATACTCAGACAAGGTCAAGAAGATACTCTTGTTCTTCCTCGTCTCTGCAATCCCGGCAAGGTTCTCCACGAACGCGCCTAAACCAGAAGCAAAGACCAGCCTCTTAGGAATCGGCCTACCCTCCCAGGAGATATCCTGCAAATGCTGCCACAGCTCAACTACTGCCTCGAGCGATCCCCGAGACTTCATCTTCTTGGCCTTTCCGGACAAAGGCCCCTCATCCTGCAGGTAAACACAGCAAAGGTACGTCAATCACAGTACTTAATGTAAAATACCAAAAGGAAACGAAAGCATAAAAAATCCGTCCCACCACGGCAAAGCATAAAAAGTCCGTCCCAACACGGCAAAACAAAAACAACCCGTCACGAAACACGGCATACATTGCACATAATTTTCCCCATGCAGTCCGTCACAAAACACTGCACACACTGTACAAATTTTCTCAAAAGAGGGATTAAGCCCTACACGACACATTTTCAAAAAACCCGTCACAAAACACGGCGCACATTGCACATAAACTCCCCACAAAGTCCGTCCCAAAAAACAGGGCACACACTACATGACACATTTTCAAAAAGTCCGTCCCTACACGGCACACACTTTCAAGACAAGATCCATCACAAAGCACGGCACATGTCACACTCTTTTTACAAAATCCGTCCCTACACGGCGATTTTTCACAATGTACATACACAAAAGTAGCATAAGGTACAAAATACCAAAGCATGCATTTCAAAGAGAGGCACTTTATTTTTACAAATAAGAGCTAATCTCCACATTTTTGTACAAAAATCACATACCCACAATTCTTACATGCTCAATTTCAACAATTCATCACGAATTTCACAAAAAAAGCATGGCAATAACTAAAGCCCCAATTATACGAAAAACTAAAACATAGTTTTAGCATACAACAATTCAAATAAGAATCAAGACCAAATTAATTTCTAACCTCCCCGACGACCCTATCTCGCATATTGTGCACCTCCGGATCCGGATACAACACATCTGGATTCCTCGACGAAGGCACAAAGGAAGTGCAATTCCTTTGAAGGTCCGCCCTCTGCTCAATCGCCTCTCGACCCCTTTGACGACGACCCCTTCTTGCCCTTTCAGCCATAACAAGCAATTCAAGCAAATGCGGAGGATTTACTTAGGGAATTTGGATCAAAAGCTAAGGAATTCTCTCCCTCTCTCTCTATTTTTTACGAACTGGAAGGGGGAATAATGGGGATTGCCTCGTTGCTGAAGCTGGTCAAAACCTGGGAAATCCAAATTTCATGAAGGTCCGTACGAACCTCTTTGCATTATTTGGCCAAATTACTCCTTTGCCCTTATAATCTTTGCCCCTGGCTATCTAAAGGCCTATTTAAGCATATTCAATGCAGTTTGGTCCTTAACCCAACAAAACCAACCCCGGCTGTCATCGTAAGCCCGAACCTCGCCCACTAAACGGTAAAACAAACCCAAAACGCGCAAACGCCTCCAAACACAAATCCCAAGGCACAAAACGCCTCCAAAACACAAAATGATGAACCAAACACCGGCCATCAAAGTAAGCCCGAAATCACCTCCTCAGTGGACAAAACTCAAACGGGAACTCTTGAAAGCCCATACGAGACGACGCGAACACTGGCGGTCATCGTAAGTCCAACCTTTCCCCAGCAGCAGACAAAATGCAAGGCAATCACGCCTCTAAAAAAAAAACAACAACCACAGTCAGAGGACAAGTCGCATCCTCATGCACGACACAACCTCAATTAGAGGACAAGTCACGTCCTCACGCACGACACAACACTCAGTCAGAGGACAAGTCACGTCCTCATGCACGACACGACCACAGTCAGAGGACAAGTCACATCTTCATGTACGACACGACAACAGTCAGAGGACAAGTCACATCCTCACGTACGACAAAACCACAGTCAGAGGACAAGTCACGTCCTCACGCACCACAAAACCACAGTCAGAGGACAAGTCACGTCCTCACGCACGACACAACCACAGTCAGAGGACAAGTCACACATGACATAACCTCAGTCAGAGGACAATTCACGTCCTCCCGCACGACGCAACCTTAGTCAGAGGACAAGTCACGTCCTCACGCACGACACAACCTCAATTAGAAGGCATACCACGTCCTCACCACTATCCGCAGCCGGGAAGGCTTTAAACCACTCGGTCTGGGAGACCGCATAAATCAGCCACATCACTATCCGCAGCTCAAAAGGCTTTAAACCACTCGGTCTGGGAGACCGCATAAATCAGCCACATCACTATCCGCAGCCCGAAAGGCTTTAAAACACTCGGTTCGGGAGACCGCATAAATCAACCACATCACTATCCGCAGCCCGGAAGGCTTTAAACTACTCGGTTTGGAAGACCGTATAAACCTCCCAAATCATTATCCCCAGCCCGGAAAGCTTTAAATTACCCAGTTTGGAAAATCGTAAAATTTCCATCTCAGGACACCACCACGTCCTTACAGTCGACCTCAGCAGTCACACGACACTTCAGGGCACCACCACGCCCGCATACACTCACGGTTTCACGAGGTCGGAACTACGATCAGGCTTAATTCCCGCCAGGGATACGTAGGAATCCTATCACAGGGTCCAGCCAACCGACCTATACGGTCACACAGGATGCCACCACGTCCTCACAACCGACCTAAACAGTTACCCACAGGATACTGACACGTCCACACACAGAGTCTCAGTTAGAAGACATCACACGTCCTCGTACACGGCAACACTCACCCCACACCCGAACTACGATCAGACTTGATTCCCGCTAGGGATACGTAGGAATCCTATCACAGGGTCCATTCAACTGACCTAAACAGTCACACAACAGGACACTGCAACGTCCTCACGAACCGACCTACACGGTCACCTCCTCTCTCATACACGTGATCCAGATCAGGACCCTTATCTTATCAACGAACCCACTTCCTCCGTAAGTGACGTCATCGAGGGGCTTCTGTAAGTACCCCAATCTGGATCACCCTCTTCTGAGCACCCGGGAAACACCGCAGACTCACTCAAACGCAGTCTCGAACACCCGGAACCCTCAAAAAACCCTCAAGAACCCTCAAAAACCCTCAAAGGCCCAAAAAACCACCAACCAAACCACGGGGGGGGGGGGGTTTCTGATACAAAAAAACACAAAAGGACTTTTTGGGAATATGCAAAAAATTGGAAAAGCATAGAAGGTTCGTACGGACCTCTTTGCATGCTAAAAGGTCCGTACGGACCTCTTTGCTACCACACATCATAATTATGAAATCCTCTTAAAGTCCACATTATTCCCTCAAATCCGAGAAAACTAAAATTTTGGATTTCCTAGGAGGTCCGTACAGACCTTATTGCAATTTTTCCTACACTATAAATAGGGGGCTCCCCCTCCCTCATTTTACACACCATCCTCTTCTCCTCTCTCCCTAAGCCCTCTGGCTGCCCCTCTAAGTCCTTCCGAGGCACTTCCGGTCCCTTTCAATTCCTTCTGAGGCCTTTCGAGCTCCCTTGTGGTGCTCCGAAGCCCTTCCGAGCGCTCCCTAGATGCTCCCGCGCTGCCCCGAGGCAATCTCAAGGTATTCTGAGGCCCCTCGTGGTACTCCGAAGCCTTGCCTGGTCTTTCCCGAGGCATCCCGGCTCTTTTCGAGTCAAATCGGCGATTCCGACGCACGCCGAAACTCTGCCCGAACGCAACCGACGATCCCGACGCACGCCGAACCTCTACCCGAATCCAGCTAACAATCCTTGCGATCCCAACACACCCTAAAACTCTGCCCGAGTGAACACTTGACAATCCCGAGGCACGCCAAAGCTCTGTCCGCACACAACCGGCACATCCCAAAGCAATCCCGGTCCATCCCGGAACACTATTCCATCCTCAAACACTATTCCCCAGCGGAAGACAGACACGAACCAACATTGGTAAGGCTTCCTTCCATTAATATTTCAATACATTTCAATATGTAGTGTACAATGTAGACATTCGATACAGCATGCATTTTTAAAAGCACACACACACACACACAACATTTAAAGAAAGAAGGGGTACCGAAAGACTCATTTTTACGAGGCGACTCGGGTGAGCTCTAATATTCTAATATTCTCTTCGCGAGGAGTAACCTGACCTCTGAACTCAAAAATCTCATCACACAAAAATAGTTTATTTTTAAACTGATGCTTTTTTTCAATGTTTTGGGCTTAATCAAAATGGCGTGGCGACTCTAAAAGCAAAAACACAGTGAGACACCTCCACCGACACAACGTACGCAAAACGGAAATGCCAGATGCCGGGGTGCTATCGCTGCGCCTCTCGGATCTGGGCAACTTCCCAAAAAAGTGACAAATACGAGATGCCGGGGGCCCCGCGCGCGAGTCGGACCCGGTTAATTTCACCGACGGCGTATTCTGATAGGATGCGAGAAATGTCCTTCCCTGATGGCGTATTTTGAAAGGATATGAGAAATATCTATCCCCGACGGCATATTCTGGAAGGATATGAGAAATGTCCGTCCCTGACGGCGTATTCTGATATACGGAGGAAGCAGGATCTTATGCTGGGAATTCGACAGAAATGATGGTCAAAGAAGGATGGTTGTGCGGGCTTATAGTGATTGCCGCTTGTCTTTCGTCTTCTGAGGATATGGTGTTCGGGCTTAGGATTTTATGTAATCTTTCATCTATATAATCAAATTTTTTTAATTCAATTCCTGTCTTTTTACTTTACGAGTCTTTAGCAACCTTTTTCGAATACTTTTTATAATATTGGAAAATTTGTATGATTGTGAATAAATTTTGAGAAATCAATGCCTTAGCCGTGAGCAATGTAGTGCCCTCTGACCGCGTTTATGAGTTAGTAACTCTTGTTTAAAAAACCCTTGGTTTTAATCGTTTGAGTTAACACTTTTTTCTCTTCTAATGTCCGGAGAAACCTCTCGGGCTGGTTTTTCATGACCGAGATTCCACCCGGAGTGTTGAACTTTACCCTTTGATGGGGGATAGATGCTACAATTCCCAATGCGGCATGAGCGGTCACGCCAAGTATATGGCATTGTATTGGGATTGTAGATCTATGACCATGAAGGTGACCTTGGATGTTTTTTGTAGGGTTTTTCCCCTATGGTCACCTCAAAGTCAATCGTCCCTTTCACAAGGACAGTATGGTTAGCGAATCCCTCGAGTAGGCTGGCATAAGGTGTGAGATGAGTTTCGAACATTTTCATCTCTACTAAGGTATGATAGCAGAGAATGTCTCTGGCCGCGCCGGTGTCGATGAGGACTCTACTAATGTTTTCCTGTGAGATTCTCATTTTGATGGTGAGGGGCTGGGTGGAATGGAAGAGAGTGGAGGAAAGTTCACTCCGCTTGAACCCTATTTCTTGCTCTTCTTCTGGAGCCAAGGGGGGAATCAAGAAGACCTTTTCTAATGTCTTGATTTGATGGGAGAGTTGTTTATTGGAGGGAGCCTCTATTCCAATGAAATTGATATCATAGGTCCCTAGATCATCCTCATCATTGCTCTTTCTCTCTCTCTCTCTCCTCTCTGGGCCACGCTGAGGTCGAGCTCTCTGGGTGTTAGCCTTGTTATTGCTATTATTACCTTGCACCCATTTGGCCAGCTCGCATTGTTAATTTTTTGCTGAATAATTTTTTTTTGCTGGAAGCAGTCCTCAGTATTATGACCATGATCTTTCTCGTAGTCACAAAACTTGGATCTGCTCCTCTCACTTGGCTTTTGGCCTATCGGTGGAGGAGGAGGTACTTCCATTGCTTTCAAGATCACTGCCCGCGGTGTGTTTAGGGGTGTATAAACTGTTTCGTCCGCCAACCTTCTAAGTTTATCAGTGTTGCGGTTACTATTCTTTCCGACTATGACCGCGGCTCCGGCATCCTGCACATGCTCAATTCTGTCTTTGGCCGGTTTGCGGGCAGCTATTTCATTTGGCTCTTCATCCGAGGCAATTGCAGAGGCCCTCTCGTACATTTCCTTGACATTCTTTGTCCTGTCCGAGGCAAAATTCATTTTCAAAAAGCTGGAGGATAGACCGCCCTCAAAGCAGAGCTGAATATCACACTCGGACAGGTCTACAATCTGCTCGGACATCTTTCTGAACTGAGTGATGTAGGATTTAGTGGTTTCTGCGGCGGCCTGCCAGACTCTTATAAGATCAGTCTTTGGCCTCGCGGGCTCGCCGGCTCCGACAAAAGAGTTCAAAAAACTCTACCTAAATTGATTGTAACTTTTGATGGATTTTGGCTTAAGGGCCAGCATCCATAACAAGGTCTTGCCCGTGAAAGATGCAGCTAAGGCTTTGCATATGACGGCCTCATCCGAGGAGAGCAGGGCCATCTTTCCTTCAAACATTCCCATATGGAATTTTACGTTGGTGGAGCCATCATAGGCCTCTATTTGAGGAGGTTTTCCTCTTTGGATTGGCGTACACGCAATATTTTCTGCAAAAGCATCCATTGTGTGGCCACACTTCGTGGAGCTTTGCTGATGGTTTTCCCACATCTGGTGCATGAACTTGAGAAACTCAGGGTCCGTGCTATCCATTTTAGGTTTTTTGGAGGGAGAAATCACGGCCTTTCCCTTGACTCTGGCCATGGGTCGTGCTTGGGATTTCTCGAGGAGAGGAGTGGAATTTCCTCCCTCTCCCATTTCCTCATCCCCCTCAATCTCTTCGTGACCGTGGTCAGCAAAGGTTGGCTCTACCCTTTTTTTTGTCCCTCTAGCTTGACTAGCTAGAGATTTTGTGGGGACTCTTTGGGAGGACCTTAATAAGCCTTCTTCGGGGGACACCACCATTGGCCTCTAACTCAACTAACTCAAGCTGGGCATCGTTTATAGACATGGCCTCAGTCACTAGCTTAGCTGATGGGAATCAAGATAGCTCGGGTCAAGATAATCAAGACCCGTTGATCATAAAAAGAGGATCAATCACTCGTGTTTATGTGAGGAGGGCACGAGCAGCTTTACTTCAACTTGTGGGAGAGTTTTGGAATCAAGTTAAAGTCACCAATGATCCAGTATATCAAGAGAAATTCATATGCAAGTTAGAGGGTCAAATCGACAATCTTGAAAACTTGAAGGTTGGGTTTTGAAGTCTGAAAGTTGGACAATAAAGATGGACAGACTGAAGGTGGACTGACTGAAATTGGA
Organism: Adenophora triphylla var. japonica; assembly: GCA_022495995.1. NCBI lineage: Eukaryota > Viridiplantae > Streptophyta > Magnoliopsida > Asterales > Campanulaceae > Adenophora > Adenophora triphylla. The sequence goes on from JAFEMH010000902.1 coordinate 510,804, forward strand.
CAGACTGAATGTTGGCAGACTGAAAGTTGGACAGTCTTCTTGTGTTCTTCTCCTAGTAATTACTGCATTTCAAGCCTATAAAAGGCAGCTCTAAACTCATTGTAAGGCACTTATTTTTTCCTGGTTAATATATATTAAAGCATAAGCTTTTTTTGGATGTTCATATACTTGTTTCACAATTGAGTTTGTGAGTCTATCCGGTTTCTTGGACTAGAAACCAAGCCTTGAACTTATCAATCTTAGTGAGTCAGAGGATTGTGGCGTTCTGTGTTCGTGGGTCATAGGCAATCGCGTCGACGGTTCTCGTTCGTACCCCAAGGTTCTTAGTCAATTGCGACTAGTGGGTCAAGGGAGACTCTTTCTATCCTTTATCTTTCATCGTTATTCTCATTACTTTCATTGTTCGTTGTTCTAATTCCGCGTTCGTTGTCCGTCTACAAGGGTCCCGTTAATCTTCGAATCGATCTCGGCTCGAATCCGAATCAGGATTCACATTAATTGGTATAAGAGCAAATCGAAGAGGTAACCCGAATTCGTTCTACTCGTCTTTCTTTTTTTTCTATTTTTTCGTTGAATTCTTCTTCTTCGAAATTCTCAGAAAATTGAAAAAAACAATCTGGAAAGTGTTCTTGTTATTCTAAATTGAAATCTGCAATTTGTTCGTGAAAGCCCTGTTGCAAAAAAGAAAAAAAAAAAGACTGTTGAAAACATCAAAAGCTTGCAATCCGTGATAACCCTATCTCCTTCGAAGCCCTACATTAAAACTTTATCCAACATGGACTCACCCTCAAACAAACCGCCTCGCCCACCCCCCTTCCCACCACCGCCTTCACCGCCCAAGCTCGCCACCACCCAACCGCACTCCCTATCGTACCACAAGTTTCTCCCTCCTCTGGCTCGAGTTCCACACCCCTCCCCTTTAAGGGCAAGTGTCAATACTGTCGCAATACCGGTCATGTCATCTCCCAATGTCGCCAATTTAAACGTGTCTACCCCACTGCCACCTTCCCACCACCCCCTCGCCAAAACCGAAACCCTAATCCCCAAGCCCACACCGCCGCCTTTCACAACCCCCTTCCCTCTACCTCATGGCTCATCGACAGTGGTGCAACCAACAACATTACCAATGATCTCTCCTTTCTCGCCTTACAAACACCCTACAATGGCAGTGACGATGTCATCATAGGAGACGATTGTTCTCTTCCTATATCTCACATAGGTTCATTCTCTCTCTCCACACCCTCTTCCTTCCTTATTTTCAATAGTGTCTTGCATGTTCCTCTTATCACTCGAAATATTCTTTATGTGTCCCAATTCTGTCGTGACAATAATGCTATCATTTAATTCTCACACTCTTCTTTTCTCATTAAGGATAAAGCAATGAATCAAACCCTTCTCCATGAAACTCTTGAGGATGGCGTCTACATTTCTCAGCCCATTCGAGCTCATTCCAGCATTATTTTTTTGCAGTTGTGGCATCATAGATTAGGACATCCCGCTCCCCCTATTCTTAATTTGTTACGTAGCAAGTTTCACTTATTTATTTCTTCCAGTTTATCTCCGTGTAATTCATGTTTTATTAATAAAAGCCACAAACTGTCTTTTGCATCTTCTTCTCTTATTTCGCATGCTCCACATGATCTCATCTTTTATGATGTATGGACCTCTCCTGTTCATTCTCTTGATCAATTGAAATACCATGTCATTTTTGTCGACCACTATACCAAATACATCTGGTTTTACCTCCCAAAACACAAATCTGACACTTACAATACCTTTCTTCGCTTCAAAACACTAGTCGAAAAATACTTCAAACGTCCCATCATTCAAGTCTACTCTGACAGCAGTGTTGAATACCTTAAACTCACACCCACTCTAGCTAAAAATGGCATCACTCACCTTACCACCCCACCTCACACCCCTGAACACAATGGGTATGCCGAACGTCATCACCGTCACATTGTTGAAACGAGTCTCACCATCCTTTCTCATGAAAACCTACCCCTCACCTTTTAGCCTTATGCCTTTACCACTGCTACCTACATAATAAACCGAATGCCCACTCCCACTCTTAACAATGATTCCACCTAGTTTCATCTATTTCGCTCCCCTCCAAACTACACCAAATTACGTAGCTTTGGATATCTCTGTTACCCCTGGCTTCGCCCATACACTCCCCACAAGTTAGCCCCAAAGTCTATTCCCTGTATCTTTGTTGGCTACTCACTTACGCAAAGTGCGTATTACTGTCTTGACCCCACCTTTCATCGGGTGTAAACCTCTCGCCACGTCCGTTTTATTGAAACTATATTCCCCTACAACTTCCTCACCTCCACCTCTCCCACCTCCTCCGTTCCCCCTCCCTCTGATTGGCACTCCTTATTTCTCCCCATTCTAAACAATACACCCTTGTACCACCTCCCTCCCATGCCCCCACCCTCCCCCCACTCACCCCTTTCCAAACCCTAACTTCCCCAACCAAAACCCCCAGTCCAGCCAGAACCAACCCAAGCTCAGGCCGCCAGACCGTGCGATCGCCCCCTTTGTCCAGAAACTCTGTGCGATCGTGCACCATCAACCGTGCGGTCTCACCTTTTATCCAGCAACTCCATTCCCCTTCCTGATGCTATACCTTCGACACCCACTCTACCCGACCACACCTCTCCTCTCATCCCCACCTACCCCTCGCCTCCTGCTTGTACTATTACCACCAGGCTATCCCATGGTATCACCAAACCAAACCCCAAGTATGCTAACCTCTAATTTCTCACCTCCCCCACAGGTCTTCCCACCACTACCAAACAAGCTCTATCTGTCCCACAGTGGCGTAATGCCATGATCGAAGAATTTCAGGCTCTCACTCTTAATAATACCTGGACTCTGGTTTCCCCTGCCACAACTCACAACATTGTTGGTTGTAAATGGGTCTTTCGCATCAAGTATAATCCTGACAACACAATTTAAAAATACAAGACTCGGCTTGTAGCCAAGGGCTTTCATCAATAACCCGGTGTTGACTACACCGAAACCTTCAATCCCGTTGTCAATCCCGCCACTGTCAGGCTTCTTCTCTCTTTTGCCACCACCAACCATTGGTCTCTTTGCCAACTTGATGTCAATAACACCTTCCTTCAAGGTACTCTCTCTGAAATGTGTTTATGACCCAACCCCCTGGTTTTGAGGACTTCACCAATTCTTCCTATCTCTGTCATCTTTTTAAGGCCATCTATGGTCTTAAGCAAGCCCCTTGTGCTTGGTTTCAAGAACTCAAAACATATCTCACCACATATGGATTTTACCCCTCTTAAGCCGATCCCTCCCTTTTTATACTCAATAAAACTACTTCCCCAATCTATCTTTTAGTTTATGTTGACGATATCATTGTTACTAGACTGTCACCATCTCTTCTTCAGTCATTTATCATCAGCTTGTCCAATCGATTTTCTCATAAGGATCTCGGTCATTTATCTTACTTCTTGGGTGTTGAAGTCGCCCCAAACAAAAATGGTCTCCTTCTCTCTCAAATAAAATATACCCATGACCTTCTCACCTGTCACAACATGATTGACTGTAAACCACTTCCCACTCCTATGGTTACATCACCGCCTCTCACTCGGTCTACTACCACTCCCGCTGTTAACCCCACATCTTTTCATGCTATTGTTGGTAGACTTCAGTACTTGTCCTTCACTCGTCCTGACATTGCTTTCTTTGTTAACAAGCTCGCTCAGTTTATGCAAAACCCCCAACCTACTCACTGGGTCGCACTTAAACGTCTCTTCCGCTACCTTCATAAAACTATGCACTTAGGTCTTCAGATTTTTTCCAAGTCTCCTCCTTCCCTTCATGCCTTCAGTGATGCGGATTGGGCTGGTGACAAAGATGATTTTGTGTCCACCTATTACCCGGATCGTGCGGATGCAGCGAGCGGTTTTTGACTTCACGGAAAAGAGAGTCGCCACGCCGTTGTGTATTATGAGCCTAAACTTTGAAAAAGGCTATTTGAAAAGGAGGTCATTTTGATTGGGAGCCAAAACTTAGGAAAAGGCTGATTGAAAAGGAGGTCATTTTGATTGGGACCAAAACTTAGGAAAAGGCTGTTTGAAAAGGACGTCGTTTTGATAGGGAGCCAAAACATAGGTAAAGGCTATTTGAATAGAGATTGTTAGGTTCGGAGGTCGGGTTACATTTCGGGAAGAGTATCTGGAGATCACCCGAAATGCCTCGCTGGATGAGTCTTTCTACCTTTCTCAAAAAGTGTGCATGTGTGTGTGTTCGTGTTACTTTTGAAAATGTGTTTGAATGACCAACTTTAATCTTGGTTTGAATGACAAACGTTGATTTTGAAAAGGAGTTTTGCGTGGCAAACCTTTGATTTTGAGCTTGAAAAGGGTGTTTGAATGACAAACTTCGGTTTTGAACCGGGAATTATAATGTTACCCTTTTTTGATGAAAATGATGGAAAGTAAGAAGCGATCGACAAGTCATTTTGTGACACGGACGTTTGAAAGTAAATATTATCAACAAACCAAACGGTTTGGACTTGTAAATGACAGTATTGAAATTATGGTATCAACGGATTGAACGATCCGGACGATAAAAGTGCGAATCGACGAACCTAACGGTTCGGACTGTAAAGGTGCGTAAAGTAAATAGCAATATCAATGGATCAAATGATCCGGACGGTAAATAGCAATAAATGAGCCAAACGGCTCGGACGATGAAAACGACTGTCGACGAACCGAACGGTTCGGATGGTAAATGACATAAAAGTAAAAACGGGGCTCAATATCCATTTTAACCCTAAATTACTTCTCTCGAGGGAGAAAAGACGATTGAGGACAAAAACGTAATGAGACCCGTAACCGGCATTTCTGTTGGGTTTTATGGGTCCATGCACAGCAAAATTAGCATCTAAATAACACAAAACCCAAGAGCCCTAAGATCCGTTCTATACGATTAAATTTAATTCCTATGAGATAGAATTTACCAACCTTAAATGCTTTCCGTTCTTTAGCTATCGAACAATTATCAATGTGATTTTGAATCACAAACTTTGATCTTTAAGACTTGAATCTTCAGATTGCTTGAACAATTAGAACTCCAGGCCTTGATCGTCGTACGAGCGAAGACCCTCTAGTAGTATCCACATCTTTTGAATGAACCAAGAACGATTCTTGAGAATTTCTAGATTCTTAAACCTTTGAAGGATATTGAGAAACCTTTATTGTGATTTTTCCTTAGAAAATTCGGCCAGCAAATATGGTTCACAGACCTCATATTTATACTACGTTAGTATTAGTATTTGTGCCCTAATTGTATTAGGAAACGGTCTGTAAACTGCCTCTGTGGCAAGTTATTTCGCGCGGCGACATTTGCCAGTTGGCAAGGTCCGTCGCACGACCCAGTACGCCATATGAAGGAACTCTCAATCATTTCTTCCTTTGGTTTAACTAATTCATTCCAATTGTGTGTGACCCAATAGGATTATATTATGTTGGCAATGAGTCCGATCAAATCGATCCTCATAAGACATAAGAGGACTCTAGCAAGCCATTATGTCTACCCAATTAATATAACGTAAGAGTTCACGTTTCCAATGGTACACTTTCATTTCTCCCTTTGTCTCACGATGTTATATTGAACACAAGTCATGGTCCACATCAACTTGTATTTGTTCAATGCTTTCTCGATATTGAGTATAATGATAATCCAATCGCATTGGGGTATGGCCATACACTTTCATCATTATCACTCATCGAGGGGCCCAAGCAAAACATCTCTCTTTCGAGGGACAAATTCCATCTTGACTTATCATCCTTCCCATCATGAATCCGATCATGCCAAAGATAGCCTTTATAAATATCGTGTTAAGATATCGTTTCACTAAAATCAAACATAACTTTCATCATATGTAAGGTCATGATAATCTCAGGTCTAGGGACTAAATGAAGTGACCATATGAGATTTAATTATGACATTTTGACCATGACATAAATCTCATACGGGTCAAGTCCAGTCACTTGTTCAATAACAAGTACACATAAATTTAATGTGCATCTCTATGCATATAATCATCATATGATTATCCATTAACATTTATACTAATTATTCACTTAATAATTAGGGACGGAGATTATTACAATAAATATGCAAAATATATAATAATCAAATAATAAACTTTTTCTATAATAAACGATAAAGATGATACATAACGGTTTTAAGTTAAACATAACTAAAGCCTAGGGCATTACACCAACAATTTCGTCTACATTTTGGAAACTTTGTGTTGGTCCCAAAGGTGGCAACAAGGGTGAAAAACTGCTAGAGGGGGGGGTGAATAGCTATTATAAATTTTTTGCCCTCTTTTGAAAACTCAACCTCTTGCTTACAAAACCGCTTGCAGTGCATTAGAAACTGCAAGTAGAGTTGTAAAATGCACAATGAAATATTTGAAGTTACTAAGCGGTTTTGAGGTGCGGTTTGTAAAGCGGTTTTCAGTGCGGTTTATAAAAATGAAAAGTGAGGTTTGACAAAGTTAACTCCAAACACAATTCAAAATTATGGATAACTGTATATAGGATCAAACAGAGATAAAGATAAATAATTAGCAAGTACAGTAAATATAAATGCAGAAATGAAGAACACAATATTTGGAGTGGTTCAATCGTAAATGATCTACATTCACTAGCAAGATGGTTAGTCTTGGATTTTCTAAGAGTTAGATTTTGTATTAGAGTATGAGAGATTACAAAGTACAGAGTACAATACTCATATATAAAATCTATTCTATGAAGATCAAATCCTAGACTATAACCGGTGTATCTCAAATGAATAATCTATGTGATTAAACAAGTGAGGTACGTGTGTGAATACAAGATCAATGCTCTATGAATCTAAGAGATGAAGAGGATAATGATTCTTGATGGTGTATAAGGCTTGATTTCTGGGCTGGGAAATATTTCTTGAAGGAAGAAGATGAATATTCAAAGGGCTGAATATTTTATGGACAGAGCTTCAACTTCTTATGAACTCACAGCAAATCAATTTCTCAAGCAATCTTCAAGTGTTAAAGATTAGGGGTATTTATACCCAAGCACCAAGGAACTAGCCGTTGGACACAGCTATTGAAAGGACTGTACTGGTGCTTTCTTATTGTTCCACAATATCCACTTTTTCCTTTGGTACAACAGTTGCAGGTAAAGTTGATCAGACTCTAGCTGCAAATAGGTAGTTAGGACATCTATCACCTTTTCAAGACCTTGCAGATCTTGTCTGACATTGAATCACGTGACAAGATTTGGTGGTTGACTTTTATCATTGCTGAAGTGGATTCCAACAGTCATAAATAAGTGGTTCACTTCAAGTCTTCAATCATTGGATGCGATCTGGTGTGGATCAGTTTAGACATGAGTGGTTTCACCAGGGAAAGTTCTATCAATGCGGTCAAGATATTGGAACTGCAATGCGGTTTGCTTAGAGCGGTTCACTACTGTGATTTGCACTGGTGTTCAAGGACAATTTCAGACAAAGGATTCCATAGAGCAATTGGATGGAGCGGTTTTGCTAGTGCCGTTTTGATGGTGCGGTCTGAAACATTTGAACTTCAACCTCATATCCAATGAGTCTTGTGCCAGTCTTCAAGCCTAATTTATCCTATTCTATAAAATGGACTTAGCTAAAAAATTGAAGTCTATGCTTCATTACATAGGGTCCTAAAGTCCTTAAAATAGAGATGAGGTTAGGGTATCAATCAAATCTTAAGCTAATCTAGGAGGGTTAAAGTATGCATACCCAACAATCTCCCTCTATTTGATTGATGCCATTACCTACTATACCAAAAGAAAACATTGTTCTTGGTAAAAACATGTCCATAAGAATTAACATGGTAAGTCATGTCCCAAGTAATTGCACACACAAGCTTAAGTTATAGATTTCTATACTATTGAAAGATTGAAAACTTACAATTTAAAAAGCATAGAAATGCATTCAGTGCACTTAGAAAATATGAGTTTAGGTTTAAAGTGCGGTTTAAACTGAATATTTAAACTTCATTTCAAAAATATGATTTTGTGTTAGAAAATATTTGAATGTGGTTTTAAACCTTTGCGGTTTCATTTTCTACAAACAAGCAGTTTGATATGAACAAGGTTTTGGAATCATGATGCAATTTTCATTAATACCTTCTAAGAGGTTGAAGTTACGGGTACAAGGTATGAAAGCAAATTACATGGTTGCAAAAACAAAAGTAGACCAAAAGAAATATAAGGAGAATGCGGTCTAAAAATAGAAAGTAAAGTTCAGCAAAAAGAAATTACAAGGATGGAAGTGGTTCAATGACGACGCGTTTGTTGGGGTGGCTTGTATATTTCATGCTCAGCTTGACGCGGTCCATCATGTACAGATTGATCCGTTGCCATGGCTTTCCTTACCCTTTTGACTTTTTCAGCAGTTCTGGTAAGACTGGTTTCAACAGCCTTCAAGGCATTCACAGAATTGGCAGTAGAGGAATTTGTTGCATCAACCTCTCTAGTATTAGCAACTAGATTTTCTTTGAGCTCATCCATTTGTACGTGGAAGGAGGAGTAGGGAGAACTTAAAATGGTATGAATTTCCTCCTGAATTCTAGCGATTTGATTTGAGATGGCTTCCTCTATTGGCTCAAGGTTTACAGACACCTTCAAGGAAGATTTTAACTCATAAATTGTTGAGCCAAGCTTGGAATTAAATCCTTCCTAGAGATTATCCAAGCGGTCGTTGACTTCATCATTCAGAGCATTGATTTTTTGCTTTGAGGCTGTCACTGATGATGTTCAACTTGATATCTAGCTCCCCCTTAAACAAATCCATTTCTTCCAAGATACTTGTTTTCATAGAATCAAAGACAGTCCTGAGATCTAGATCTGATTGTGGTCTGGAGTTAAGAATGCCAAGGAATTCAGTTTTTAACTCTCCAAGATCATTCTCTATAGCCTTGAAAATATTCTCTCCAAGCTCAATTAGGATCTTGTTTAGCCCAGCAAGAGATGCTTTTTCTCCCAAAGCCTTGATCATACCATCCTCAAGAGATTGCTGGAATGCATTGAAGCAGTTCTCAGCTGCGGTTTTGACTATGGAGGCGGTTTGATCAGATGAGGTGGATGCAGGTGCAATAGTTAATCTCTCCCCCTTAATGGCATCAAGCAAATGGGCTTTAAGAGAGGCCATTTTAAGGGTTTGAGCATCAACATTGGCAAGAAGGGTTTGGTTTGAAGCAGTTAGGGAAGAGTTGGAGGCTTCATGGCTGGCATTAGAAGCGGTCAGCTTGATAATATGGCCTTGGTTTATGAGAAGTTGGCCTTGGATTAGGTTAAGGGTTGAAAGGATTTGGGAGTAGTCTGTTGGAGGGGTGGTTGAAGTAGAAGCGGTTTGGAAAAGAAGAGGCGGTTGAAAGTGGGTAGTGTCAGGTGCGGTTGGTATAAAAGGGTTAGGTAGCGGTTGGATAGGAGTGGTTTGGGTTTGAGGAGGGATGTTTTGAGGAGGTGATTTTGAGGGTTAGTTGGAATGTGTAGTATGGACAGAAAGAGGAGGGGTTTTCGATTTTTGGGGTGAGTTATGAGGAGTTGGACATTTGGCAGGAGAAGGTGTTTTAGAGTGAGGGGATGTTTGGTTGCGGTTTGAATGAGTTCGTGAAGGATTTGGTTCCTGACGGATGGATGTGGAAATGGCTTGGCCACCAGATGGTTTGGAAGTCCAAGGTTGGTAGGCATTTGAATGTGGGAGGGGGGGGTTTGGTCGGAATGAATGGAATGGATAGATTCAGAATGGGGAGAAGAGTGTGATTTGGATTGGGAGGATAAGGGTGAAAGCTGTTTAAGAGGAGAAGGAGGAGGAGAAGGTTCAATAGGTTTACCTTTCTTGAAGGTTTTCTTGGCAATCATCTTCTTCCTCATTTTATGTTACTCCCCCTGAATGGATGCATCATTTTTGGGTAGAGGAGAAGGGGATTTGGATGGTGAGTGGTGAGAGTGGACAGGTGATTGGATAGGTGAATGGATTGGTGATCTGATAGGGGATTGGATAGGTGATTGGGCTGGAGGTGGAGGCGGTTGAGAAGCTTGAGGTTGCGGTTGGGATTGAGGTGCGGTTGACTCAGCGGTTGACTTCCCTTTGGCATTTTGCCTCTCTTCTTTCTCCCTTTCCAATCTGGCTATCTTATCCTTGTAGAATTGCACCTACTCTTCAGGAGTCAACACTTCAGTAACATCCTTGGCCTTTTTGGCTCTTGAAATCAGATCAGGAATGTTGGGGTCTTAAGCTTCTTCATCATCCTCTTCCTTATCAACCAAATTCATTTGCTTCTTCTGCCTCTTGGGCTTACTTGTACCATCTTCTGAAGGTCCTTGCGGTTTAGCAGAAGGAGCGGTCTTAGTACGCTTCAAAGGCAGTTCAGCCTAGGCTCTTGGTCTTCTTCCTCTTTGTACTACTTTCCTAACCGCCTGAGTTGCGGTTTTAGGATTTATAGGAACATACTCCTCCTTCTTGGGGTAAGTGTCAACATCATAGAGTGCCTTGTAAAGAGCATCTCCATTTGCATATCTAAAGTTGTGGCACACTTGAAATCCTAGAGATTCTTCTGTTCCCCACTCCACCATTAACTTAGGATTAGCTATTCTGAGGTCTTCAAGATGCTCAAAATTGAGAAGGAGAGTGGTCAAAATACTGCAGAATGGTCTCCATCTCTGCTCAACACCCTTTTCTTTGGACTGATAGCTGGTCACACTATCAGTAATTTCTTTGAATAGGATCTTGGGCCAATGCAGCTTTATCTCACTAAATATGGCAAAACAATACATCCATTGTTGGGATGTAAAGTTGTTGTGATTCCCAGTCTTGACACAGACTGATTTGCCCACCACGTATCCTAGATGTGTCATCATCTCACCAAAAGCCTTAGGAGGAATCTTCTTGTACTGACCCACCAAAGTTGAAACCTTTGTAGTTGCTAAAGCAGTTGCATCCTGGATGACTTGATCAACAGACTCTGGAGCATAAGGAACTCTAAAGTTGAAGGTGATCCTGATGTCGATGTAGTTTATAGAAACCTTCAGGCCTTCTACTTCAGTAGTGAGGCAGGAAACTCTTTGGCCATCATCTAATATCCTGACTTCAAGATTGGCTATACAGTAGAATTGATCAACAAAAGATGGGATGGTGAAGGTCTGCTTCTTGGTGAAGAGAGGTAGTATTCCAGAGGCCTTCATCTTCCTGAGCAATATCCTTCCAAGGGCATCATGTTTTAATTCTAACTCATTAACTTCCCAGCCAGGCAGGAAGGTGTTAGGATCCTACAAGATAAAACATCAAAGTTAGATCCATTTTTAGATTCACAGTTCACAAGCGATTTAAGTGCCCATGCGGTTTAGCAATGGAGCGGTTTGAGAATGAAATACTTCAAACCCCAAGTGAACTATGAATACTAGGAAATATAAACAAACATGAAGATTTGAGAATAAAATTACAGGTACGTGGCATTGTAATCCAAACTTATCCCACACTTTCAAGAAGTGCTTGTTAGGGAAGGTCTAGGTTTCCAGCCTATATACTAAGTAAAATCTCAAATCACCTTTATTCAAACATCTTGTGAAAAAATAGCTTGCGGTTTCTAAATATAAGAAATGCGATTTTCTACAAGCGGTTTTACTTACAAAATTAGCATGCGGTTTTGAGTGAGAAGCAGTTCAAATATAACACAAAATCCAAAAAAATTTAAAAAAAAAATCTATGTATGGAAAACAAGATTCAAGAATCAAGGAATCCAAATCATAAGAAATTTTTAGAAAAACGTATGAACAATGCATATGAACACATGAAGAACACTCAAGAACATCAAGAACAGAGGGAAATCAAAAGTCAACCAAATTCAACAAATAATATATCAAAATGATCACAATGATCAGTAGATTAACAATATAACATCAAAAATGCATCTTTTACTCAAAATCACCAGAAATCATGAAGAACACAATAATGGGTTTTCGAAAGTTTGAAACTGTAAATCCCAAAATTAGTGTTCAAAATGAGCATTGATCATAAAATAAGTTACATAATCTGAATCTAAGTATGATTCCGAGCAAAACCCAACAAATTTTAACAGAAATGGGCAAGAAACAAGAACAAAATCAACTAAGATGAATATGAAGGAGACGAACAGTTTTGTACAGTTCATCAATGGCCATTTCTAAGAAATTAAGAGTTTAGAGTTAGAGATTTGTACCATATCGTTGACGGGTTTCTTGGGTGCCCTAGGAGCTGCAGATTCTCTTTGACGTTTTGAAGTCATTTTAAGTTTAAGGTTTTTGAAAATGGTGAGTTTTAAGAGAAAAGATTGAAGAGAGAGAAAGTGAATAGTGAAGAACAGAAGTTGTCAGTTGTAATGGTTTAGAAGTTTCACCAACCAAGGTATATATAGGTGGTGACCAGGCAGGAGTGCAGAGAAAAATGATTGTTTTTACTAACTGTTGCACCCTTTCAACTTCTGTTCAGAACATTATGATGGCTGACAAGAGGGTTTTGATGTAAATGTCCCTTTTGCATTAAATGCCATAAAATGCATTTAAATTTTGAAATTTTGTGAGAAAACATTTGCAAAAATACCCTTATGCCAAAATAAGGACCAAAAAATAAATAAGGAAAACATACCTGAGGTCCACGTGGTAGTAAAAAATATAAGAATATGAACATTTTTTTAAAAAAGTAAAAGATAAGAAATATAGAATGTTGAAACGTGGTTTTAGATCCATGCGGTCAAGCTGCAACAAGCGGTTTGGAAATGGCGGTTGGTTGCAAGCGGTTGACAGCATGCGGTTTTGGACACGCGGTTTCAACAGGGTGAGGTTTGAAACCTCAACAGAATTTTCAACCTAAAATCCATATACTTAACAAACAAGTTAGCAAATAAAAAGTATGGACTTATTTAAGTTCTAGCATACCCATTTCTCCTCTGGGGAACGAAAACCTCTTGGAGTCCAGAGCTTTGGTGAGGATGTCAGCAATCTGGTTGTCTGTCCCCACATACTCTAGATGGATATTCCCCTTTTCCACATGGTCTTTGAGGAAATGATACTTGATATCAATATGCTTGGTCTTTGAGTGCATGACATGGTTGTTGGAGACTGAAATTGTTGAAGTGTTGTCACACATGATTGGGCAATTTTCTTCTTCAATTCCATAGTCCACCAACTGTTTCTTCATCCAAAGGATTTGACAGCAACAACTTCCAGCAGCAATGTACTCAGCCTCTTTGGTTGATACTGAAACTGATGCTTGCTTATTGCTGGCCCAAGCAACTAGTCTATTCCCGAGGAAATGACAAGTCCCACTAGTGCTTTCCTGTCAATAGTGCAAGCTGCATAATCAGCATCTGAATAACCTACAAGATCAAAATTCAAATCTTTGGAATACCAAAGTCCAAGGTTAGTAGTTCAGAATAGATAGCGGATTATACGCTTGACTGCACTCAAATGTGCTTCTCTAGGATTAGCTTGATAGCGTGCACATACACAAACACTAAACATGATATCTGGCCTACTAGCAGTTAAATAGAGTAATGAGCCAATCATACCTCAATATAAGGTTTGATCAACCTTCTTACCTTTTAGATCCTTATCTAGCTTATTGCCAGTGGCCATTGGAGTATCTTATGCTTTGGCATTTTCTAGACCAAACTTCTTTATCAACTCCTTGGTGTATTTGCCTTGGCTGAGGAAGATTCCTTCTTCGCATTATTTGATTTGAAGCCCGAGGAAGAATGCTAATTCTCCTATCATGCTCATCTCAAACTTGCTTTTCATTAGCTTCTCAAAACCCTTACAAAGTAACTCATTAGTAGAACCAAAAATAATATCATCAACATATATTTGAACAAGTAAGGAATGATCATTATATTTGTCAATAAAAAGAGTTGTATCGATTTTACCGCGTTTAAAACCTTTTTCAATTAAAAATTTAGATAGAGTCTAATAACATGCCCTTGGAGCTTGTTTGAGTCCATACAAGCTTTTTGGAGTTTGAAGACATGATTGAGAAATATGGAGTCTTCAAATCTAGGCGGTTGGGAAACATACACGATCTCTTGCAGTTCACTGTTAAGGAAAGCACTCTTCACGTCCATTTGATATAACTTGAAACGCTTAAAAGAGGCGTAGGCCAAGAAGATTCTGATTGCTTCCAATCTTGCAACTGGAGCAAAGGTTTCATCATAATTAATTCCTTCTTCTTGCCTATATCCTTGTGCAACCAACCTTGCTTTGTTCCTAGTGATTCTTCCACTCTCGTCCATCTTATTCCTAAACACCCACTTAGTTCCTATCACTCCTTGATCATGAGGTCAAGGTACTAATGTCCAAACCTTGCATCTTTCAAACTGCTTAAGTTCTTAGGTTCAATTTGAGATAACAAAGAGGTATGCTCCTCATAGTTTGATCTCCTTATTTGAACACCAGAAAACAAATCACCAATCACATTTATGGGAGGGTGACTGCTGTCTTCTCGAACCTCCAGGGGTAAATTTGATTGAACTGAGGTTTGCTGAAGATCATCATTTGGAACATCGTTAGATCCTTCAGCGAAGTCATGGAAAATTATTGACGAAGAGGTTCAACAAGCTGAATGGGTAAATTCTCAACATCTTCTTCCCTTGCAGTTGCATCTGGAGTAGAAACTTCAGGTGCGGTTGGAAATGTGCGGTTTGAGGGGGATTAAGTTAAGGGTGCTGGATTTTGTAGATGAGGTTCAGGTGCGGTTCTAGAACTTTCACCTATTTCATTATGCTCAGCAAAATCATCAGCAACATTTGGAGCCATATGTGGCTCAAGGAGACGATGCTCATCAAAAGTAACATGGACAGACTCTACTATCTTTAAACTAGTTTTATTAAAAATACGAAAAGCTTTAAAATATTTTGCATACCCAACAAAGATACCTTCAGTAGCCTTGGCTTAGAATTTACCTCTATTTTCTCTTCCGTTGTAGAGGATAAAATATTTGCAGCCGAAGATCTTGAAAAATGCAATGTTGAGGGTTCTTCCTCTCCAATGCTCATATGGAGTTTTATTGTAGGTCTTGTTGATGAGGGAGCGGTTCTGAGTGAAGCATAATGTATTGATTGCTTCAACCCAAAAGTACTGAGGTAGCTTCGCTTCAGAAATCATAGTCTTTCCTGTCTCAATCAAGTCCTGTTCTTTCTTTCCACAACCCCATTTTGTTGTGGAACACCAGCAGTAGAAAAATTGTGATCAATCCCATGGTCATCACAATACTTAGCAACACTGTTGTTTTTGAATTTTGTTCCATTATCTGATCTCACACTAATGATGTTATCTTCTTTTTGGGTTTGGAGCTGTCTAAATAGTGAGGTTAGAATTTCATAGCAATCATCTTTGGTGATCATCATCTCAACCCACGTATATCTTGAATAATCATCAACCACCACTAAATTATATCTATTTCCTCCAATGCTAGCAGTGGTGACGGGTCCAAACAAATCTATGTGAAGCAGTTGTAAACATCTTGCAGTTGAGGGCGCGATCTTGCTGGTGAAAGACGAAGCGGTTTTTTACCAAGCTGGCATGTACTGCATTTCTCTGGATGGTGGTCAGCCAATTTGGGTAAATAACGAATGAGGTTTTCCCTTCCAATCTTTTCTAGATACTTGAAGTTCAAGTGGCTCAATCGCTTGTGCCATAGCCAACTATTCTCGCTCACATTTTTAGCTACAAAACAGAGATTAGTAATGCTACATGCAGAATTTAAATCAATAATGTAAATATTACTCTTACGAATCCCTATGAGTAGGGTGACTCCGGAAATGCTATCTTTGATAAAGGAATTTGAAGAAGTGAAGTTGCAATGCATTCCTTTATTGCAGAATTGAGAAATTGAAAGGAGGTTGTGCTTGAGTCCTTCAACTAGGGAAACCTTCTCAATTGTTAGGTTTCCTCTCCTTATCAAACCATACCCAATGGTTTTGCCTTTGTTGTTGTCTCCAAAGGTTACAGACGGACCACTTGCTTCAATGACATCTTCTAATAATGATCTATCTCCAGTCATATGTCTTGAGCAACCACTGTCAAGATACCATTCATTATCCTTGGAGTGACCAGCCATTAAGCAGAGGACCTGAAATATAAACATTAAGAACGCGGTCCCCTTTTATTCTTTGGGTCCTGAGGTTAGCAACTTTTGATGACCCACACCTGTTTGACAGAAGGAGGGTTACTCTTCCTCGCATTGGGTGTGAACCTCAAAAGGCATTCTGCAGCCTTGTGACCTAAACCATCACACACATAGCATTTATGAAAGCTATGATCTATATGAGGTTTTACTAACACCTTACTTTTCTTAGTAGTTGCATGCGGTTTGGGAACTGCGGTTTTAGCCTTTACAAAGTTGGTTGCTTTTGGTTTGACCGCAATTTTTCTCGGAACGCTCCCCTTGCCTTTGAAAGCAGGAGGTGCGGTCGAAGAAGAAGGCCGGTCAGCCTTGCAGTTGGCTGCACCACCTACTTCACCAGATGGAAGTTAAGTGGAGCCTTTTGTTCCTGTCCTTTATCCTTAGAACTAGCATGCTTCTCCTTAGGAATTTCTATAGTTAGTTTAGAAATTTCCTCATCCTTTTCACGGCAGGATGCACACTTCTCCTTTTCACCTGTTTGAAATCCCAGACCTTCTTTAATTCCACTGGTTGTTTGGGATTCTAAGATTTGATCCAAGGTGACACGTGATTTAGTCCACTCATCAATAATCTTCTGGAGATCGTTGATTTGGGTGACCAAGCAATTGTTCCTAAGTTGAAGTGCAGATACCTTAGTTTCAAGAACGAGGTTTTTATCAGCAAGAGGAGTCATACTTTTGATTTGGTCTTTAAGATTAGAAATTTTAGACCTCATCACAGTTTTCTTCGTCTTAAGATGAGAAATTTCATCATGAGCTAAAGACAAGGCTTTCTTAATTTTAGAGAATTTTTGGATCATCATTTCAGCTTCCTGGAACATCCTTTCATGTTCCATAGGAGAAACCGCTTCCACCACCTTTTTCTAAATTTTCTTCTTTGTAATTATTTTTTAGGGTGGAGCATTTGTAGGAGGAAAAATAGGACGTGAGTAAAAACAATTTCCTATCTTAATGCTAGGAGTAAGTTTTACATCATCATCCAATTTAAATTTGGAAATCTTTATGGGAATCTCTTCATCCTCCATCTCTAGCGACTCGATTGACTCAGTATCTGAATCATCGGAAACATCTGCAACTAATCAGAGATTAACCTCTTCGATTTCATCATCACTTTCTTCATCAGAATCTGTTTCAATCCAAGTTGCTAATTCCTTAGAATTCTCTTCCTCTTCAGCAACCATTCCCTTACGATGAGAAAATTTTGCATGAGAGGTTTTCTTTTTCATATATTCGAATCTAGGCTGTGGACACTCAAATGCAAAGTGACCAGGTTTCCTACAGTTGTAGCACACTAGATCACACTTTTTCTTTGTATCAGCAGCCTTTGAAAAAGTTGCTGGAGGTTTGCCTTTTGAAATATTTTTGTGAAAGGTTTTGAAAATTTTTAAAATTTTTGAAATCTTTTCACAAACATGGCAAAATCATCATCATCCATTTCGATGAGTGATGAGGTTGATATGCAAGAATCGGCGGTTGGATTGGATGTGGTTGGTTTCTCCTCATGTTCCACTACGGACATGGAAAATGATTTGGTTTTCCCTTCAACCTCTTCAATATGGTTTAATTTAAGTTCATAGACTCTAAGGTTTGCCTACAAGTTACTTAACGATCAAGTATTCAAAATTTTGGAGTCTTCAAGAGATGTGGCTTTATTGACCCATCTCGAACCTAAAGCAGCTAGAAAAGTCATATTGACTTCTTTATCAGTTAAAGTTTTTCCAAGGGATCTACAAGAGTTAACTACCTCAACATAGCAATCGTAGGTCTGACGCAAGGTTTCGTTGAATTTTCTGTTGAAGTTGTTGTAGGATCTTTCAACAGTATATAATTTGTTCTCCTTGCAAAGATCGTCACCTTCGAGGTAGCTCTCTATTGCATCCCACATCTGCTTTGCGGTTTTGGAATATATCACCTTTTGAAGGGTTGAAATGGGCAAGGTGCCAGAAATGATGTGCCTTGCTTTGCTATCTAAGGAAGCTAATCTTTTCTCTTCATCAGACCACTCGGTTTTTGGCTTTTGGATTTCTGGAAATTCAGCACCGGTGGTTGCATTGGTGTTGGCCTTCATGGGAACGAACGGGCCATTTGTCACGCATTCCACCAGCATTTCATTGATGGTTTCCAAATGTCAACATTCAGACTTTCCAGATATCTAAGTGGTCTTCGTCAAACATGGGAATGTGTGAATAGTTAAGAGTTGTCATAGTTTTAGAATTTGCCATATCGAATCGGCACACAAGCTGTGAAGCTTGAAAAAAAATAGTGGTTTTATAAATGTGTTTGCTCTGATACCACTTGTTGGCCCCAAAGGTGGCAACAAGGGTGAAAAACAGCTAGAGGGGGGGGGTAAATAGTTGTTACAAATTTTTGCCTTCTTTTAAAAACTCAACCTCTTGCTTACAAAACCGCTTGCAGTGTATTAGAAACTGCAAGTAGAGTTGCAAAATGCACAGCAGAATATTTGAAGTTACTAAGCGGTTTTGAGGTGCGGTTTGTAAAGCGGATTTCAGTGCGGTTTAAAAAACTGAAAAGTGAGGTTTGACAAAGTTAACTCCAAACACAATTCACAATTATGGATAGTTGTATATAGGATCAAACAGAGATAGAGATAAATAATTAGCAAGTACAGTAAATATAAATGCAGAAATGAAGAACACAATATTTGGAGTGGTTCAATCGTAAATGATCTACATCCACTACCAAGATGGTTAGTCTTGGATTTTCTAAGAGTTAGATTTTGTATTAGAGTATGAGAGATTATAAGGTACAAGGTACAATACTCAGATATAAAATCTATTCTATGAAGATTAAATCCTATACTATAACCGGTGTATCTCAAATGAATAATCTATGTCATTAAACAAGTGAGGTGTGTGTGTGAATACATGATCAATGCTCTATGAATCTAAGAGATGAAGAGCACAATGATTCTTGATGGTGTATAAGGCTTGATTTCTGGGCTGGGAAATATTTCTTGAAGGAAGAAGATGAAGATTCAAAGGGCTGAATATTTTCTGGGCAGAGCTTCAACTTCTTATGAACTCACAGCAAATCAATTTCTCAAGCAATCTTCAAGTGTTGAAGATTAGGGGTATTTTTACCCAAGCACCAAGGAAATAGCCGTTGGACACATCTGTTGAAAGGACTGTTCTGGTGCTTTCTGATTGGTCCACAATATCCACTTTTGTCCTTTGGTACAACAGTTGCAGATAAAGCTGATCAGACTCCAGCTGGAAATAAGGTAGTTAGGTCATCTGTCTCCTTTTCAAGATCCTTGCAGATCTTGTCTGACATTGAATCACGTGACAAGATTTGGTGGTTGACTTTTATCATTGCTGACGTGGATTCCAACAGTCATAAATAAGTGGTTCACTTCAAGTCTTCAATTATTGGATGCGATCTGGTGTGGAACGGTTTAGACATGAGCGGTTTCACCAGAGGAAGTTCTATCAGTGCGGTCAAGATATTGGAACTGCAATGCAGTTTGCTTAGAACGGTTCACTAATGTGATTTGCACTGGTGTTCAAGGGCGGTTTCAGACAAAGGATTCCACAGAGCAATTGCATGGAGCGGTTTTGCTAGTGCGGTTTTGATGGTGCAGTTTGAAACATTTGAACTTCAACCTCATATTCAATGAGACTTGTGCCAGTCTTCAAGCTTAATTTATCATATTCTATAAAATGGACTTAGCTAAAAAATTGAAGTCTAAGCTTCATTACATAGGGTCCTAAAGTCCTTAAAATAGAGAGGAGGTAATGGTATCAATCAAATCTTAAGCTAATCTAGGAGGGTTAAAGTTTGCATACCCAACACTTTGATCGGATCGAAAGTAGCATATGACGCATAAAATGAGGCAAAGCGGAGTTGGAGAGTGAGAGTGTTACCAATGGCTAGGTGTTGACTCTTTTGCTCAAGAGGACGTATACGGGATACGAAAGTGTGTTTGAAAGGTGTTTTGGACATGTTTGGCTTGGAAAATGTGGTTTTCATGCAAATCGAGGTGTTTTCGGGGCTCGGGAGGGTGTTTAGTTGCTGGAACCGAGGTGAAATGGAGGAGTAATATTTTTGGACCCTTTTTTACTGAAGGGGAGGGGCTATATTTATCGGGGGTGAAACTGAAGAACAGGCCATCCGGCCATTTCCTGAATTTCAGGGACCTCTTGGGTATTTTGGAATTGGCTGAGACTGATTTGTTCATCTGGAAGAATAGGTCGGCCGACCAGTCACTCAATTTGAGGGCATTTTAGTCTTTTCACCCTTGAATCTGATTTATGTTGATTTGGGGAGGCTTGCGTGTTTGCCAAGTGTCCAAGCTTAGTACTAAGTTTGGATTTTTGCTTCGTTAATCCCGGTTTTGAGTGTTTTCTAAATAACTGTCCGAGAAATGTCGGAGCAGTCCCGAAAAGTCTCGGAAATTGCATATTTCTGGAAAAGTGGTATTTTCACGTGTACGAACGTGGGTTGAATACACTTTGGATTTTGGATGCACGGGGCAGTCCTGGAAAGTCTCGTTAACTTGGAAGGTGCAAGTTAACGGATTCTCGTTAACATGGAAAGTGTGAGTTAACGGATTGTAAAGATCCGGATTTGGGTACTTACTGTAGCCCCTTGGCGACGTCACTTACGGAGGAAGTGGGGTCGTCGAATAAAGATAAGGATCCCAAATTGGGGAGATGCCTTATGGAGAGACCTGGACGGTCAAATGGCTGAACCCTATAGCAATGATTCCTACATATCTGTTTCACCCTAAAATTTCCACTCAACATGTTCTGCATCTTGGACATCCATCTTGAGGTAATGTCTTGACTTACATCTTGGACTAACGCCTTGAAACTGTTTGTTGTATTTTCCTATTTTCCAGGAACAGAATTATAAATAAAATAAACTCATTTATACGACTGCAAGGACTTGGTCAAGCAACAACACAACGGTCATATCCATTAAACAAGGGATAACGACTGATCTTCATCAACAAAGGTCAAGATTCTAGGAGGAATATCAGCATGTCATTCAAGTTGTTTTTTCAGTTACAAATCATGTCTATATATCACTCTTAGAGCGCACCTGTATTCACGTTACACATTCTTTCTTACTCTCATACCGCACTTGTACTCAAAAACTACAATACTCAATAATATTTCTTTGGTTTAGGTAGGCTTTCCAAAAGCCTCCCAAGGTTTTTCCCTCGTACGATTGTTCTAAGGGTTTCCTCGTTACATCCTTGCGTTCATCTTGTTTTGTGAATATATTCCATTTGTACCCAAACATCCTTCATAAGATAAATTTACTTGTTGAAATTTGTCCAAAACAATTTGGCACCGTCTGTGGGAACTTTGGTTTTTAAGATTCCAATAAAGATGAGCAATCCTACTTCTTCTATATCTACTCCCATCGTTACCACTGGGGCAAGAGCCAGCGCATCAAGTTTGCCTGTGATGTCTAGCATGCATTCACATGGGGGCTCTGGCGAGGCCACGTCTCAAAACCAAGGGCTCAGTTAAGGTGGAACTTCAGCCATGACATTGCCAGAAATTTCGTTAGGAGTGATAACTTCCATGACGTCTATGATGCAACAATTGAAAGATCAGATCGACGGGCAGCAACATACCAATCAGATGATTTTTAACCACATTGATAGGCTACAACATGATTTTTTTGGCTTCAGGGCTCATCATTCCAATAGTCAGCATGCCAGAGACCTCACCTTTGCAGCCTTGTACTCTTTTTCCAGGTGCTGGGATGAGTGCGCAAGGTGGTCAAGGTGCCACATCCATGTTCAGCACTGCTCAAACTAAAATCACCACCGTTACATCCAAACCGGTGCCGCTGTCTTCATGTTTTACCTTTGCAACCCCACCTTATGTGGGGCAAACAGGGAGTTTTAACCTGTTCAATACTCCTTTCAATCCCTTAGTTGCCACTAACCCTGTTGCAGATACTGCTCTTACAAGAGAAGTGCAGCAGCTCAAGGACATCCTCGTGAAGGTTCCAGGAGTCACCTTGCCCTTCAACCAAGCATCTCTAACCAGCCATCATGATTCGCATTTCGTTCATGAAACAATATGATGGTACGACAGATCCTGCAGAGTATATAGCCCTGTACCTAGAAAAGATGGACATCATCAACATCCCCCCGCATCTTAGAGAAGTTTGCTTGTGCAGGGGTTTTGGATCCACCTTATCTAGTCCCGCCTTGATGTGGATGACTAATCATTCTATGAATTCCATCTCGTCTTACTCTCAATTAATTAACATGCTTCTTAACTAATTTTCTTGCAATCGTGTCTTTGAAAAATTAACAAGTGACCTTTACAGGATCATGCAACAACATGATGAAACCTTAAAAGACTACGTGTTCAGGTTCAACAAGGAGGCCGTAAGCATTCCTCACATTGATGTGTCGACTGCAACAGAAGCTTTCAGGATGGGCCTGAAGAGAGAATCACCCTTCTATCAAGATCTCGTCATGTTCCTATCTAGAAGCTTAGAAGAAGTCAGAACAAGGTCCGTTCATTTCATCAGGCTGGAGGAAGGCGAGATGATTCATGGCAAGATGTCAAAGAAAATGTCAACATACGAAAATCCTGACAGAAAAGCAGAATCCTCCCACTATCGATCTAACAGGGGAAAACCCTACTCTAAAATTGACTCTCCTAAAATTAATGTTGTAGAAGATGACGGTGTTGAGGACGAAACAGCTTATCCTAAGATTAGTGATTATTGTTTTTCTGTTGACATTTCAGGGCTACTACATGCAATGGACAGCTTAGGTGGCAAGGCGAGGTGGCCGAAGGCAGCTGACAAATCATTGCCTTGGAAGGACAAATCTAAATGGTGCGCTTACCATGAAGATTTTGGCCACACTACCGAAAATTGCATTGCATTGAGGAAGGAAATCAGTCACTTACTCTTGAAAGGCCTCCTCAAAGATCTGTTAGGGAAAAGGAAAGGATGGGCTGAAACAAAAGAAGTCGTCACTAATGCTCCATCCTCCCCTCCTCCTGCAACTAAGGTGATCAACTTTATCATAGGAGGATCAGACATTTGTGGCACCACGTATTCTGCAGCAAAACGTCATGCTAAGGATTCCAAGGAAGATAAGATGGAACTACCAGCGCGGCGCCCAGATGCTTCCCTGGGTCAGCAGATCATTTTTGATCAAGATGATAAGGAAAATATATTGGATCCTTATCATGACGGGTTGGTCATCACCTTGCAAATTGCCAATTGTAAGGTCAAGCGTATCTTTGTTGATAATGGGAGCTCAGTAAACTTGGTCATGAAAAGCACATTAGAAGAAATGTCAATTCCCTTAACTAAAGGCTTCGTTCTAGTCGGGTTCAGTGGAGAGACCAAGCAAACAATTGGAGAAATCAAATTACCAGTCTATGTTGAAGGGTTGAACTCCATGGAAAGGTTTTGTGTGATTGATTGTCTGTCAGCCTATAATTTCATCTTGGGGAGACCATGGATCCATAGCATAAAAGCAGTACCATCCACGTATCACCAATGCCTCAAGATGCCAACACCTTGAGGGGTAATCAAGGTAAAAGGAGACCAACAAGCCGCAAAAGAGTGCTACAAAATAGATATGAAAGCGTGTTCTACTTCCCGTCCAGCATAGCAATTACAGAAAGGCATCAAGGACATCTTGGAGGCTGCTGAGTATGACGTAAGAAAAGTGCCCATAGATACCTCCAACCTTGATGCCCATGTGCTTGTTGGAGCTGACTTACCCCCTGAAATTGTGGAAAAGCTGATCGACTTTCTGAAGAGTAGAAGGTTGTGTTTTGCTTGGAAACATGAAGATATGACTGGGATAGATAAAAGCATCATCACTCACAAGTTGAATATCGACCCTACCGTCAAGCCGATCCATCAGAAGAGGAGGAAATTTGCCCAAGAACGGAATCAAATTATCAAGGAGGAAGTAGAAAGACTGCTAAAATCTAAGATGATCAGGGAAGTACAATACCATAGATGGCTCGCCAATGTGGTGATCGTTGAGAAGAAGAATGGGAAGTGGCGTGTATGCGTAGACTTCACTGACTTGAACAGAGCATGTCCCAAGGATCCGTTCCCGCTACCCCATATTGATTCTTTGGTAGACAAAACAGTTGGCCACGACGTCTTGACCTTCATGGACCTTCTTCAGGTTATCATCAAATCCAAATGGAGCCTTCTAATCAAGAAGATATCGCCTTCATAACTCCCGAAGGTATATACTGTTATATTGCCATGTCATTTGGGTTAAAAAAATGCAGGGGCAACCTATCAAAGACTGGTAAACCAGATGTTCAAGGATCATCTCGGCAAAATAGTTGATGTATACATAGATGACATGGTGGTAAAGTCTAAGAACATGGAAGATCGTGTGCAACACTTGGCAAAAGCCTTTGACATCTTAGAAGCCTTCAATATGAAGCTGAACCCTTCCAAATGCAATTTCGGGGTTAGAGCTGGGAAGTTTTTGGGGTATATGGTGACTAAAACGGGAATCGAGGCCAGCCCCGAATAGATCAAAGCTATCCTCAACCTACAATCCCCAAAAAACATCAAAGATGTACAAAGATTGACAGGGTGAGTAGCGGCCTTAAATCGGTTTATCTCTAAGTCCTCCGAAAATTGCAAGTTGTTTTATGACGTCTTGAGGAAGAACAAGTTGTTCCAGTGGACTGAGCAGCACGAAGAAGCCTTCTTGAACCTCAAAAAGTATCTCACATCTTCACCTCTCCTCGCTAAACCAGACCCTGGAGAACCCCTCTACATATACTTAGCCGTATCAGAGAGTGCGGTAAGAGCTGTCCTAGTAAAGGAAGATCAAGGCAGTCAACGTCCCGTCTACTATGTAAGTAAATCTCATCTAGATGCGGAAACCAGGTACTCCCATCTAGAAAAACTTATTCTCGCCTTAATCACTGCATCTACTAAATTACGTCATTACTTTGAAATGCACCCTATTATTGTGAAAACTAACTATCCTATCAGGACTGTTATGAGAACTCCTGAGATGTCAGGAAGAATGGCCAAATGGTCAGTCAAGCTCAGCACGTACGAAATTTCTTACGAACCCAGGAGTGCCATTAAGTCGCAAGCCCTTGCGGATTTTGTAGCCGATATCAGTGCTACCTTGCAACCCGAGGTGGAGCTAGAAGTCCAACACCTCGAAGGTAATAATACTCCCAGGTATTGGACATTGTTCACAGATGGAGCATCCAATTCAAGGGGCGCAGGACTAGGCATCTTATTAAAGTCTCCCCAAGGAAAATTAATTCCCCAGGCAGTTTCTTGTGAATTCCAGGCAACCAATAATGAAGCCGAATATGAAGCTCTGATCGTGGGTTTATCTACTGCTCTTAGTTTAGATGTTACTCATCTTAACGTATTTATTGATTCATTGTTACTAGTTAATCACTTTAACGGATCTTATGCAGCTAAGAGTGCCAGGATGACACTTTACCTCCAGCATGTTAAAGCGCTAGCCGGGCGTTTTGTTAGTTTTTCCTTGGAACAGGTACCACGCGAAGAAAATGCTGAAGCCAACGCTTTGGCCAACCTAGGGTCAACATGTGGGGCGATGATAAATACCAACATCCCAATAATCTAGGTTCAGTATCCAGCCATTGATCAAACTGAAGAATGTGTGGCTCTAAACCGTTCGGAAGTATCTTCTCCAGACCAGGGTGCGGTGTTAACATGGATCCAGCCTATTGTGCGATAGTTGCAAGACGGAACCATCCCACTAGACGTCAAGAATCAAAGGTCATTCAGGATGAAGATGTCCAGGTTCACCTTAATTAATAACAAATTGTTTCGTAGGTCTGCGACAGGTCTGTATATGAGGTGTTTAGAGACCAGAGAAGTTGAGGAGGTCCTACATGATTTACATGCTGGTGAGTGTGGAATCAATCTGGGGTAAGTCGTTATCTTCCAAAGCCCTTAAAACAGGGTACTATTGGCCCACTATAAGAAAAGACGCAATGGATTTTGCTTTAAAATGCGACGCGTGTCAGCCGCATAGCAACATCTTGCATCAACCCGCCGAACCTCTACACCCCGTACTTTCATCTTGGCCCTTCATGCAATGGGGCATGGATATAGTCCGCAAGTTGCCGAAGGCTCCGGGGGGAAGAGTGTTCATGTTAGCCATGATAGATTACTTCTTCAAATGGATCGAAGCAGAGGCGTATGTCAAAATAAGAGACAGGGAGGTGATATCCTTCTTAAAGAAGAACATCTTAAGCAGATTTGGCATTTCTTCGGAAATTATTTGTGACAACGGTTCTCAGTTTATTAGCAAAAAGACCAGGGACTTCTGTTCAAGGTGGGGAATCAAACTGATAACGTCAACCCCTGTGCATCCTCAAGCCTAAGGACAGGCTGAGTCAAGCAACAAGTTGATCATCAACAATCTGAAAAAGCTTTTGGATCAAAAAAGGGGAAGATGGGCCGATGAATTACCACTTGTATTATGGGCCGACAGGATAACATCTAAAAATGCTACAGGACAAACACCATATTCTTTAGTATTTGGCACTAAAGTTGTACTCCCCATAGAAGCAACCATCCCAATTGCAAGATATGGATTGCTGACTCCTGGAGACAATAACCACCTTCTGGCTCAGGATTTAGATACTATAGATGATCTCAGAGATATAGCCAAGATAAGGATGGCCACCTACCAACAAAGAATTGCCAGGTCGTACAACAAGAACGTAAGAATAAGACGCTTTCAGGCTGGGGACATGGTGCTCAGAAAGGTATTCCAAAATACCAAAGAATTGCACGCAGGAAAATTAGCTCTGAAGTGGGAGGGTCCCTACCTTGTTGACGCTGAAGCAGGAAAGGATGCATACTTGTTGTCCACCCCAGATGGCATCCGAATACCTAGAAGCTGGAATGCCCTACACCTGAAGCATTACTACATGTAAGTTGAGATTTATTGCAATTTTCACACCTAGGTATGAGCTTCATCTCAAACTAGTTTCCTTTAATTTTCTTTCCTTTTTACTTAAACCAAACCTCTACTGACTTAAGCATCGGAGGGGTGTTAGCTAGAGCTAACACCCAGCTCTTACGTATTGCTATTTTGCAAGATGTCATTATATATCGAGATAGTTAAAAGCACATACCTGAAAAGTCAACGTGTGCAGTGGTGCGTCCCATCAACCTCTCCAAGTTGTAAGGTAACATCCGCTACGGCTTAAAAAGATTATACATTTTTTCTAAAGTTTGTTGGCTATCATAACTTCGCCTTGGCGCACGTTAAGGTATTCACCTTCTACGGTTTAAAATATTTTACATCTTTTATAAGTCTATTGGTTATCATAACCCCGCCTGAGCGCACATTTTCTCACCATTTGAGAACTAAGGGTTACAACATTGTTACATGTTGTCTTTTCAACTTGGTAATAACATTGACATGTTATCCCCGTCAAGTGGTTGTAACATTTACATGTTACCAATGAACAACAAAGAGTCCATAATCAAAGAAGCAGTCCCAACGTAAAAATATCCAAGAGGCAAAATGCCCAACAAGACTAAGATGTTGAATCAACCCAACATCTCTAAAACAGCTAATGTATTGACTCTTACGAGTCCTTACAAAATTAAAAGTCTCCTTGAGGGTAAACCCTCATCAAATCGTTTTTGAAATAAAATGAAATAACATCCTAAAGTCATTTTGTGTTGCTGTCTTGAGCATCATCAACCTGCTCAATCTTCTTGGAGGTAACCTCATCTGCTTTTTCATCAATAATCCTCTGTAGAGCTCCATTCTCATCTTCCAAGTCCCAATTCACGTGCTCTCCTTCCTGGTGTTCCTTGATCATTTGGATTCTTGCTTCAAAAATCGCCTTCGCAGTTTCTTTTACCATGTCATCTCGGAGTATTCTCCTCTCCCTCTCATATCTCACATCAATATTGGTAAGTCTGGACTGCCATTTTAAAATTTCTTCAACCTTAGCCTTGACTTATAATCTCTTCTCTCTCAGTATCTTAGCAGCATCCTTCAGATCTTTCTCATATTCAGCTCTATCCATGTCTAAGGTGTCGCATTTTACCTTCCACATTCTGATTTCTTTAGACATCAACATAGCAATCGAAACAAGCCTGTTATCAACAAACAAGTGAAATTGACCATAATGAAAGAGTATCTCTATACAAAAATTCGAATAACCAATTACCTGACTCTCTAACACCTCCTCACTCCGCGTTGGTATCTTGGACCTCTCTTTTTCTCTTCAAAGTAACCTTATCATCCGCCTTAGGTATATTCTCTTCTATTTTCTTCTTGCCTTTATACTTAGCCACAATATCATTCGTCGTAAAGCCGGATCGAATCACTGCAAGAAACAATATATGTTAGTATGAACTTATTGAGAAAATCGATCTGATTGTACAATGAAGGAAGCTCACTTTTTGGAGAAATGTTGCAACTTTTGACTTGGCGAATATGGATGAAGATTGCACCATCTAGGTTGATCTTGCCATAATATAGGAAAAGACACCGTTATGGAAAGGATTTGAAAAGATTTGTTGATATTAGAGCCATCCGAGAATGACGGTTATTAATTCCTATCATGACTCTACAACTTCCTTTCAACCGTCACATGAAGATATTCTGGTCAAAATATCAAGACTTTTCGTATTTCAGCATGGAAAAGCCTTACTATTTTGGGGGCAATTGTTTCACCCTAAAATTTCCACTCAACATGTTCTGCATCTTGGACATCCATCTTGAGGTAACGTCTTGACTTACATCTTGGACTAACGCCTTGAAATTGTTTATTGTATTTTCCTATTTTCCAGGAACAGAATTATAAATAAAATAAACTCATTTATAAGACTGCAGGGACTTGGTCAAGCAACAACACAACGGTCCTATCCATTAAATAAGGGATATTGGCTGATCTTCATCAACAAAGGGTAAGATTCTAGGCGGAATATCAGCATGTCATTCAAGTTGTTTTTTCAGTTACAAATCACGTCTATATATCACTCTTAGAGCGCACCTGTATTCACGTTACACATTCTTGCTTACTCTCAGACCGCACTTGTACTCAAAAACTACAATACTCAATAATATTTCTTTGGTTTAGGTAGGCTTTCCAAAAGCCTCCCGAGGTTTTTCCCTCGAACGATTGTTCTAAGGGTTTTTCCCTCGAACGATTATTCTAAGGGTTTCCTCGTTACATCCATGTGTTCATCTTGATAAGTGAATTATATTCCATTTGTACCCAAACATCCTTGATAAGATAAATTTACTTGTTGAAATTTGTCCAAAACAATATCTACGGGGGAATCAAGCCGATCGTAGTTCCTGTCTATTAAGTGTAAGGGACTTAACCAACTAATGTTGGGTCATGAGATCTTCTGCTGGGGATCTGACGAAATGGCAGGAACAGTTTTGTTAAACTGGCATTTTTAACAACACGATCTGAGTTTGAAGGAGGGATTGACGTTCTAACAACGGGGTTAGGAACAAAATGACAAGAACGGTTGTGTTAAACTGGCATTTTTAACAACACGGTCTGAGTCATGAAGGAAGGATTGACATTCTAACGACGGGGTAAGGAACGAAATTTGACCTCGGGGGAGGATGACACATTGCTGGGGAAAAGCGTCCATAGTTCTAACAAAGTTGGTTAGGAACTGAGGAGATTGATTGACGTTCCTTTAGAAGGATGGTCTTACGATCTTGTTGGGGAGGAATGTTCGGGTTTAAGATGACGTCCGTAGAGAGATTGTTGTGCAGGCTTACAATGATTGCCTTTGAAATAGGATGGTTGGGCTTACGATTGACTGTCGGAGAGAGATTATCGATTGGACCGTGAAAGGTCGCAATTTTGAGATTGGACCGTGAAAGGTCTCAATTTTGAGATTGGACCGTGAGAGGTCTCGATTTTGAGGTTGGACCGTGAAAGGTCTTAATTTTGAGATTGGACCGTGAGAGGTCTCGATTTTGAGGTTGGACCGTGAGAGGTCTCGATTTTAAGGTTGGACCGCGAGAGGTCTCGATTTTGAGATTGGACCGTGAAAGGTCTCAATTTTGAGATTGGACCGTGAAAGGTCGCAATTTTGAGATTGGACCGTGAGAGGTCGCAATTTTGAGGTTGGACCGTGAGAGGTCTCGATTTTGAGGTTGGACCGTGAGAGGTCTCGATGTTGAGGTTGGACCGTGAAAGGTCTCGATTTTGAGATTGGACCGTGAGAGGTCTAACAGGAATTTTAACCTCGGGGGAGGGGCGTTAGAGATGTCTAATTGGGAATTTTAACCTCGGGAGAGGGGAGTTAGAGATGTCTAACTGAGAATTTAACCTCGAGAGAGGGAGTTAGAGATGCCTAACTGAGAAATTTTATCCTCGGAAGAGGGGTATTAGAGATGTCTAACTGGGAAATTTAATCTCGGGAGAGGGGCATTAGAGATGTCTAACTTGGAAATTTAACCTCGGGAGAGGGGCGTTTAGAGATGTCTAACTGAGAAATGTGGTAACTTTTGAGCAAAAGTATCAATTTTGAAAAGATGAGGGGCTGATTGGCCATTTGGGCCAAAATGGCCCATCCTGTAAAAGAGGTCGGCCGGTCACTTCCTCAATTTGACCAGATTTAAAGAAACCGTTGACCAGAAGGAAGAAAGGGAGAAAATTTGAAGCTTTTGGCCGAGAAAAAGAGATAAAAGAGAGAAAAAATCGTCATTTTTCTTTGATCTTTGGTTGAAATCTTGAGAGATTATCGCTATGGAAGGGAGATTGGGTCGAAGGAGTCGACATAGTAGGACCGACAACGAGAGGAGGAGGCTTAAGAGGACGGTGCGAGCGACCGAGCTTCCTATGGATCCGACCGAGTTTTACAAAGCTCGGGATAGACATAAATCCAAGGAGGGTGTTGCGAGGAAGGTAAGCATCCTTTGAATTCCTTTGAATTTTACAATTTTTTGAATTCTTAATATTTTGGAATTTGATTTGAATTAACTAAGGGTTCTTGGTGCCCGATTAGGGGCTTTTGACCTTGCGATGCCCTTTTGTTGAAATTGAATTTTGCTTAGTGCAATTGATGCTATGGGTAGACAACGTAGAAATGGTATGAAAATTCCATGTCTAGGGATGTTTTTCAAAATTAAAGTGAGTTAATTCAGGACGGAGTAATTTTGTATTGGTTTGAAAGTTCCGGATTTGACGGGTTTTTCGAAATGATTTGAAAGTTTCGGGGTTGACGGGTTTTTGGAGATGTTTTGAATGTTTCGGCTTTGATGGATTTTTCGAAATGTTTTAAAATTTCCGGATTTGACAGGTTTTTCGAAATGGTTTGAAAGTTCCGGGTTTGACGGGTTTTTCGAGATGGTTTTGAATGTTCCGGATTTGACGGGTTTTTTGAAAGGTTTTTGAAAGTTCCGGGTTTGACGGGTTTTTCGAGATGTTTTAAAAGTTTCGGGTTTGACTGATTTTTCTGAAATTTAAAAGTTTCGAGTTTGACGGATTTTTCGAGATGTTTTGAATTCCGGGTTTGACGAATTTTTCTGAAATTTGAAAGTTCTGGGTTTAACGGGTTTTTCGAGATGGTTTTGAAAGTTCTGGTTTTGACGGATTTTTTAGAAATTTGAAAGTTCCGGGTTTGACAGATTTTTCGAGATGTTTTGAATTCCGGGTTTGACGGATTTTTCAGAAATTTGAAAGTTCCGGGATTAACGGATTTTTTGAGATGGTTTTGAAAGTTCTGGTTTTGACGGGTTTTTCTAAAATTTGAACCGTTAATATTCCGACTTGGGACGAAGATATTTTAGGAAAATTGACCGTTAATGAAACGGGTTTTTTGAAACTTGAACCATTAATATTCCGACTTGGGACAGAGATATTTTAGGAAAATTGACCGTTAATGAAACAGGATTTTTGAAACTTGAACCGTTAATATTCCGACATGGGATGGAGATATTTTAGGAAAATTGACCGTTAATGAAACGGGACTTTTGAAACATGAACCGTTAATATTCCGACTTGGGACGGAGATATTTTAGGATATTTGACCGTTAATGAAACGGGATTTTTAAAATTTGAACCGTTAATATTCCGACTTGGAATATTTTAGGAAAATTGACCGTTAATGAAATGGGTTTTTTGAAACTTGAACCGTTAATATTCCGACTTGGGACGGAGATATTTTAGGAAAATGGCTCATTAATGAAACGGGTTTTTTGAAACTTGAACCATTAATATTCCGACTTGGGACGGAGATATCCTAGGAAAATGATTGAATTATATCTTTGTGTTGATATATTTGTGTGATTTTGACATTGCATGTGCATTTTGTGTACGTTATTTTATATTAACATACATTTGTTGTGTTTACCTGCAGGGGCGAGGGCCGATTGATGTGTCCACTACTAAGAGTAGGGGAGATGTCGAGGCTGTCAGCACGCTTTGGGAAATGTTCCCGGACGTGGCTCGGGATGAAGAGAGGAGTCCGCGGCAGCTGGTGATTGATTCTGGCATGGGGGGATTTGTTAGCGCAGTGACTGCTCTGGCTTCGACACAGAGGGTCAGGGTTATCCTTGCAGCTTTGAGCGAGTATTGGTGGGACACGACCCACACATTTCACTTCAGGTGGGGGGAGGTATCGATCACTCCTACTGATTTTGCTGCGATCACCGAGTTGTCATTCCGATATTACGGATCTGCTGACGGATCCCATAGGGTGGTTTGATGAGTTCACCTTGGAGCAGTTGACGAATCTGCTCGGCTCAGATATTACGGATGCCAGGGGCATTGGTATTCGGTATGGACCGGTGGAGGGACATCTGAGGATAGGGATTGCTGAGTATCTGGCTGGTTCCGAGAGGATGACAGCTGATCGGTTGGCTAAGGCGTTCTTGTGGTTTGCTCTATCAGTAAACATTTTTTCCAACGCTGATACGACGTGCCTGTTCGCTTTGCTCAACTCTTTGATTGATCTGGAGGCGGTGAGAGGGTTTGCCAAGGGAGCAGCTGGCCTGGATGAGCTTTTCTTTGCCTTAGACAAGTATTCCCGGGGGGAGGATAACTCGCTCTGCTGTTTCCAATTTGTGGTTGATGTGAGTCTCCTTTTTCTCTTCTTTGTCTCGCTTGTACTTATCTTCTTTGTAGCTGACATAACTTTCCTGTCGTCTTTCAGGTGTGGTGCTTTGAAGTGTTCCATGTGCATCGGTGGAGCATTAGGGAGGAGTATGCTCATTTGTTTCCCGCTATGCTGTCCTGGCATAAGGGGGCTAGGAAGCAAGTGAAGTCAAGGGAAAGTACCCGGGTGACTTATGAGGAGGTGTCTTTGGCTCTAGACCGAGACTTCTCGCTGAGGATAAACTTGAATTGGTGGAGCCGATTCGATCAGGCATTGTAAACGCTGCCAGGGGGGTGATGAGCTAGAGGAAGTTGCTAGTGGGGCTTCATTGTGACATCCTGTAGCTGGGCGAGAGAGTGACTTGCCAGTATGCTCCGGGATCTGGTCCCATGGTTCTGAGGGATCCTCCCTTCCATATTTCCTTTGTCCATAGCTGTGGAGGAGTTGCAGCGGTATAGGCAGGGAGAGCCTTTTACTGAGAATGCATTGAAGAGGCTGACTATGACATCTTTCAGAAGATGAGGCTGAGGAGCTCACAGGTGCTGGCCAGAGAGGGTGAGGACCCTGCACATCCTAGAGATTATCCGATCCCCCACATTCGCTTTGCATATGAGGGCGTTGGTGGTTCTCGCAGGCGGTTGATGATTCCCATTCCTGAGCAGGCGAGGCCTAAATATAGAGTTGAGCCGAGGGCTTCGGTGAGTATCTTGCTGATTTTCTATACTGTAGATGCTTTCTATAAATGTTGCATCTGTGCTGCCTTTTTCTGTACTGTAGTTGCTTTCTGCAAATGTTGCATCTGTGCTACTTTTTTCTGTATTGTAGCTGCTTTCTGCAAATGTTGCATTTGTGCTACCTTTTCTGTACTGTAGCTGCTTTCTGCAAATGTTGCATCTGTGCTGCCTTTTTCTGTCTTTTGATGGCTTTCCTGATTTGCAGGTTTTTGGCCGTACCCACAATCTGACTGTCAGACGCCTGGATAGGGTGACTGGTATTTCCAGGAGGCTTGTTGACTTCTTGCGTTGCAGTTCGGGATACGAGCATGGGGATTCATCGAGATCACAAGCGCAGGGCTGTCATTCCTCGTATTCTGGATTGGATGACTTCGTGAATTACCTATTCGTCATAGATCCGGTTATAGCAGGGCAGTATGTCGAATGCTCGGATGATGAGCAAGATTCTGAGTAGCCCTGTTAATATCTTTAGACAATTGTATGTACTGCCTGCAATAGAAATTATTTGTACTTGAAAGGCCCTTGTTTTGGGGCGAAATTTTGCACATTTGAATATTTATCATGATTGCTTTTCACTTATTCTTGGCATTTAATTGAACCAGATAAGCAAGTAGGTTGATCAAAAATAAATAATGACATGAAATGCATTGAATAACAAATTTGAGCGGGCAAAATTTATAGCTATTATGCACTGTTATTTATTACTTGCACTGTCGTATGAGCCCGAAAATGGATTCGGTATTTGCAAAAGGTGAATTGTCAGGGGTATTTAGAAAATTTGGACATGGATGAACAGGGTTCATTTTGGAAATGTCGAGGGACATTGGTGCAGCAAGGCTGCAGGTTTGACTGAGTTAAACTGAAAGACAGGCCAGCCGGCCAGATCCTCAGTTTCGACTTCTTTAAATTGCAGTCCAGTTTCTGCAGATTCCAGGAGTTTTAAGCTGTTTCTTGAAGCTGAAATTTGTTCTCTCTCAAAAGTTGAAGCTTTCTTCGCTTTCCATGGCCACGTTTCCAAGGTTGTCATCTCAGATGCAAGAGCAGTACCTGGAAAGGTTCAAGACGTGGGTATGGCACCACATGAGGCAAAACAAGGAGTTTTTCGAAGGTTGTTATAAGATGAAGTCGATTTGGGCTTTGAAGGAGCTTTCACCGGACTGGGATCTTTTGAGAGTTGCAACTCGTTTCTAGGATGGGAGGAGGCACGTGTTTAGTTTCTCGTATAATGTGATCACGCCCACGCTTGAGGACTTTCAAGCTATCCTTGGAGGACTTGAGGGGAAGTAGGTTGCTCTTCCTTTGATGGGCGGAATGACCACCATTAAGAAGTTGATGTCTCTGCTTAGCGTTTCTAATGAAGAAGCATATGGGATGCTGATACCGAACACCGACCATGTTGACATTTCGGGGCTGCCAGATAGGTTCGCAAGTGCTAACGGAAGCGTTGTAGCGTGGGACATTTTTGCTCTGTGCGTGATCGCTACTCTGTTCATGTTCACGTCCTTGGGAGTGTGCCATCACAGTGTTATAGACCTCGTGAGGCAGTGCCGGAACGGAGGAGATATTGTGCCTTTGATCTTGGGCGAAACATTCCATGGCATTGGTCGAATGGCGACCTGTAGCCGATACATGTGGGGAGGAAGTCCCACTATGCTTACTTTGTGGTTGAGGGAGAGGTTGCAAGTTATGCCCGAGGTTCCAGTGACGTGTGATCCTTGGTTCTTCTCTCGGCGACCCTTGGAGATAGGAGGCAGTCAGACTGACTTGGAGCTTTGGATGGCCAAACTTCGCACACATCGTTTGCGATGGTGGGTTCCTCACTGGAAATTGTAGTCTTGTCGGACCGTTCAGGAAGGTCTCTTCATTGTCAGAGTTCCGAGGCTGTCCCAGTCTTCTTTCTATATTCCGTCTTTGGTGATGCGGCAATTCGGGCTGGAACAGGTTCCGTTGATAGGCTTGAGTGATGCCGCTACCTTTGGGAGTATGCCATCACGGGGTTTTGGACAAGGTGGGACATTTCCGGGGCGGCGAGGATATCATGCCTTTGATTTTAGGTGAGACTTTTCAAGGCATCGATTGGATGGCGACTGGCAGCCGGTATATGTGGGGAGGAAGTCCCGCTCTGCTTACTTTCTGGCTGAGAGAGAGGCTGCAGGTTATGTCCGAGGTTCCAATGACATATGATCCTTAGTTCTTTTCTCGACGGCCTTTAGAGAAACAAGGCAATCAGGTTGATTGGGAACTTTGGATGGCCAAACTTCACACACATCACTTGCGATGGTGGGTCCCTCATTGGAAATTGTAAACACGTCGAATCGTTTAGGATGGTCTTCTTATTGTCAGAGTTCCGAGACTTTCTCGGTCTTCCTTTTATATCCCATCTTTGGTCTTACGGCAGTTTGGGATGGAACAGGCTCATTTTAAGGATTTGAGCGATGTTGCCACCTTCGAGGTGGGATCACTTTCTATGGACGACACTTCGACGTTCTTGCTTTTCATGCAATTGTGGCAGTATTCATCTTTTCCCGTTAGGGTTCTCTTTCACCGGAGGGGGAGCGACATTTTGTCCACAGGCTACTTGAATTGGTATGAGAAATATATGGGGGAGACTCAAATGGTACATTTGTGGAGGCGAAGTGAGCTTCTGGGTCTTAATGGCCGAGACATCTCAACTTTGAGAAGGGCCGAGGCTAAGGCTAACCCTCAAGACAGTATGGGGGATGATATGGCGGACTATGAGGTCAAAGAGAGCCGATTAGCAGATAGGGGCATGGATATGATGGTTCAAAGAGAGGCAGCTCATAGTAGAGCTAGGGAAAGGGCTGCACTGTCAGCGACGGGTTTGATAGAGGCATCGGGAAGGATCCCAGAGTCTGGCAGGAGATCGACAGGGATATTTCCTGTGAAAGAGAAGAACACCTGCCGCGGAAAGGGGAAGGGAAGGAAAGATGAAGGACCGAGCACAAGTGGCTAGATTGATCTAGTAGTACGAAGTATCCACCCACTGTCATTACAGACACATTAGGTTAAATTAAGTTTTTTTTATTTCTCTTTGCAAGTATGTAGTGAGTCGAGAGTAGACCGTGCTTGAACTCATCAAAAAGTGTTTAATTGTAATGAATCGTGGTTTAATTTAAAGAGTTTTTCGAGACCCAAGTGATTAGTGCTGAATTTGGAATTTTATTCATTTTTTAGCCGAACCAATAATGGCTGCCTACGTTCCCCTTTTACAAATGGACTAAGGGGCTCAGGTCATCGTAGTTTGACTCTTTTAAGAAAGGGAAAGATAGAAGCGGGATGAATAGTGCAACCCTGATTTTTACCTAGACCATTTTGAGGATGAGTCTAGTTTGGTATTACTCTTTTAGCACTTTGATATTATTGTTTAGAGAATAGAGGGGGAAAGAGAGTTGACTCAATTCCTTCTTCAAACGAAGTATCTACGAAGCTTGCTTCCGTTTACTGGGTTGACGAAAGGGTTTCCATCCAAATTTGCTAGCTTCATTGCTCCTCCTGAGAAGATTTTTTGTACCACGAATGGGCCTATCCAGGTAGGTTCTGTAGCGATGAGCGAGTTTTTAACATCTTTTTGAGTCGCAACCTATATTATTCGTTTGGAAACATAGAAAAACCATTTTGAAAATAGATTTTGGGTTCGGGGCTTAGGTTATGGAATGGGAAGGTTAAGGAGCACCCTTTCCACCCAATCCAGAGATCGGTCTTGCTAAAAAGAGAGAGGTTTTCAAAGAAGGAAAATATTTTAAATAATAAATAAAATAAAGATCCATTTAACGAGTTTAAACGAAATATAGGATCGATTGCTTCGAGACCATCCCCATGATTTGGGGAGGCTCTCGGCTGATCCTAGATTCTATATATTTATACCACTCTAATAATCAATTAGAAAGGGAAAGGAAGATTACCTTGCGTGAAGAGATTTGGACAGAGTTTCTACTCAAGTTTAGAGTCTAACCTTAACTCGGACAGAGCTTCGCCTCAGTCCTTGACTCGAGCTTCGATGTTTGTTTATCAACAAGGTTGACAAACAAACTTTAGGTGATTTTAGGGGTGATTTACAGGAATCTTTCAGGGAGAGAAACCAGTAAATGTTGGGGTTTTGACTTGAAAAGTATGGGATCCAAAATACTGAAAGTCTTCAGGTATTTATAGCTGTTGGAGAGGTGTTGAAGACGAGATCAAACACCTTGGGAAGGTTCCAGAATCCAAACATCATTGGCTGGCCGGATGGATAAATTTTTATCCCGAAAGAGGTTGAAATCGATGAAGAAACTGCCATTTGCAGGTCTGTAGAACTCCTTAATCTCATGCGAGACACGCTATTCCGCGCGAGATAAGGCAGTCTGTGGACAATTCTGCCCTTCCCTATTTATTTCGTATATAGTTTAGTCCCAAACTAACGGTCGCTAGTCAAATCTTAACGATACATGACAAAATGGTGGATTTCCACTTCTTGACTCAAGGTGAGACTTAGAGTGGTATAAATGTGCTCCAATGGGTTCAGAATGGGGTGTCTACAGAGCCCCTCGTCGACAAGTCTTATGGAAGAAGTCATGTCGACGATAGAAAAGACATCATTCTGAACATCGGGATGGTCGGGCCGTACGGCTTCCTACGTATCTCTATCGGAGAATCAGACCATAGCGTAGTTCGACTCCAAAGCATGAAAAGGCTGCTTTAGGTATTTTGAAAATCATTTTGAAAATCGAGGAGATTTTTTTTTGAAAAGGTAAATTCATACTGAGGAATCAAATCAAGACCCAATTCTGAATATACCTGTCTGTCTGAAGATTCGCCTATCTGAGCTCCGAACCTGCGGGGAAATATATTAGAAGACAAAGGCTTACCTATTCGGTCCTTTGAATCCTTTCGGTTTTATGACGATTGGCCTGTCTGGGCTCCGAATCGGGCTTTTTCTTGTTGAGGATGACGATTCACCTGTTTGGGTGTTGAATTGAGCTTTTTGATTTTTTGATTTGATGATTCACCTATCGTTGAATCAAGATTTTGTGATGACGATTCACCTATCTGAGCGTTTAATTGGGCTTTTTGATTTGACGATCCACTTGTCTGGGCTCTGAATCGAGCTTTTTGATTTGACGATCCACTTGTCTGGGCGTTGAATCGGGCTTTTGATTTGACAATTCACCTGTCTGGGTGTTGAATCGTGTGGAATGAGTTGATCTCTGGATCAATCATTTTCCGGCGACTTGTGCCGTATTGGGCGATTGTGCGGGTGTCACGTTCGGCTCGTTCCGTGACTTGCGATGCCAGTTTTTCCACGTTTCCTTGCTAGTGTATTACTTCCAAGGGTAAATGTGTCAAAATTTTGAATTTTGACGTTGTGTAGACGCTTATTATCGGTGACAATTTCGTGCATTTCCAGAAGGTATATCTCGCGCGAGATAGCTTGTCTCGGGCGATACATCTACTGTCGCGGCAATATAACGCAGCTGCTATTTATTTTGAAAAACACTTATTTTCAAATTTTCTTTCCCACCTCGAGCCAAGGTGATTTTTCTCTGCAATTTCTTACTCGTTGTTCATTGATTCCTTCCTTCAATCAACCCTCAATCCATTCTCCTTCCAATATCGATGGCACAAGAAAGGAAAAACCCGACTTTGGGGAGTCATTTGCTTGGCAAGGATTACCCCCGTGACAACCTCACTTTCGATAGGGATATGCATATCCCTCATGCCGTCCGTGAAGGTTTGGTAAGAGATTCTCTCTCAACTCTCATTTCATGCATTGCATTGCATTTGAATCCATTTTTTTGAATCCCAATTTCATCAAATTGGCAGCTTTTCTTGTTTTTGTCTAGATCTTGGTTCTATCTTGCATGCTTTGATATTGTTGAATTTGTTGCTTGTTTGATGTTGCATTGTGTGCGTATTAGTCCCCTACATATCATGGATTGTAGGATGGTTTGATTCGGGTAGTCGAATGTCTCTTTGGGTATGATTTTCTTGTGTGCACGCCAAGTGTTCGATGAAATGCCTCAATGAGAATTTTCTTCTATTTCTTTGAATTTTTGCCATGAGATAATTTCTAACGTTGCTCTTTTTGATATTCCTCTATTTTTGCAGTCATACAGGCCGACCAAGAATTGCTGTGGGAGTCCGAAGCTTACCCAAGCTTTGTGGGATAAAATTAAGGGCTTAAATGGCGTTCGAGCTAGGATGGCTCAAACGGGGCTTCTGACCTTCGTTGACAACGTCCATGGGATGAGGCGAACTCCCCAGGTCCTTCAAGCAATCAGAGAGAGGTGGTGGGATACTACCCACACAGTGCATCTTCACTTCGGGGAAGCTACTATGACCCCGACAGACTTTCTGGCTATCACTGGGCTGTAGTTTACCGGATTCCCCCTCCCGAAGACTGCGGGTTATAAGCCTGCGATTCCAGCCATATGGAGTCAGCTAATTGGTTTTGCCCCTAACAAGGTTAAGGGGTTTGCTGCTGAGTTGTCACCTCTCCGGGTTCAGCTTGAGGCTTATGCGATTAAGCCTAATCCGAACACTGATCGGTTGGTGCGGGGTGCTCTCTGGTACATCCTATCAGAGACCATCTTTGTGAACCATTCTTCTATGGCCTGTCTCTCTCTCTTGGGTTTGTTGGTTGATTTGGATGCTGTCAGCACATATGACTGGGGCTCAGCTGGGCTGGCCTTCTGTTATCACGCCATGGATGAGGCGTGCAGCCATACCAAGGATACTCTGTCGGGGTATTCTTATGCTTGGGAGGTATGCTCTTGATTCTGTCTCTGTCTTTTATTTGTACCACTTGTTTATGTTTTATACTGAATCTACTTTTCTTTCTTGTACAGATATGGGGTTATGTCGTCTTCATATTGTATAAGTTTGAGCTGGATAGCCAGACCCCTTTGTTTCCAGATATTAGGATGTGGATCCACCCCAATCGGACTGTGGATGAGGAGGAGGGAGATCAGGACTGGACCCTGACGGTTGCAGAGGCGCAGGCCATGTTGGAAACTTTTGAGTTTGAGCGGCTGGGCCTTTATTCGTGGACCTTGGTGGAATGGGAGGTTCACCGTGCTTGGGATGCTACTGCGATGCAGAGGATCTTAGTATCTCTGGAAGGGGATACCATGTACTTGGACGAGCGAGTCTTCCCTCAGCATGGCCGGCGTTCACTGCCATATATGGTGCCAGCGGATCCGCCGAGAGCGATGTACCCCACCCACTTCATTCCTGATGATGATTATGCTGATCTTGTGGAGGGTTGTGCGGCGACGGATTGTGTTGTCTGGGAATCTTCATATGCAGAGTTCTCGCCTCGCCTGATGGGTCCCCTCTTGGTAGGTGCTCGGCGGTCTTTTGCTCGGGCTTACACTTCTGCCTCCCTTAGGCTCGTCAGCCCCCAGCTCTTTTTCCCAGTATGCAAGTCCTCTGTCTTTCGCCCTGGATTATGGTCCTCCGAGCTACACATATATGATGGGGAGCATGCCGATGGTGGGCCACATCACGATCCCAGACCATATTCCTGAGGGTTACTGCCTTCCATCCGATGTATCCTCGGCACGTTTCTGTTCATACTATTTCTTGTATTCGTCCATATATGTGTATATGTCCGACTTCATCTGAGCATCCCTTTTGTTATCAGATTACCATGTTCGCGACTGATTACAACCATAGGGCGAGCAGGATGGCGGGATTGATGTCCTTTGTGTCGGACCTGTCTGAGCTACTCTTTCAGAAGGCATCTTTGGTAGCTTCGATGGTAGCCTCTGCGATGACCCCAACTTGTGGAGCCAAGCGGTCGAGGAGGGACGACAGACCCAATAGTGGTGAAGGCGGAGGTGCCGGCGGCTAGAGAGACTTGATGGCGTGATCCCCCTTTTATCCCCATTCATTTCTTGAGAACTTGTAAATATTGGCTGTGTGGGCCCGGACAATTTTTTCTTTCTTTTGTACCTGTTAGCATGTAGGTAACACAAAAACAAGGTTTTCTTAATTCCTAGTCCTAGGTCTAATTAATTAATTTTTTAACTTTCTCGACTTCTGTGATTGGAGTGAAATGACAATTTGGGTCACATTTTTGAGCTTGGTTTTGGTGTTGCACTGCATATTAGGAACTGTATGTGCAGGTTTTCGAGACTTGATTCGTCAAGTCGGGGCTAGATTATTTGTTTGTGCAGGACTGTTGCTGAATTTGTCGAAGAGATGTGTCGCGCGGGACAAAGCATCTCGTGCGAGACACGCTACTCAGGCGAAATTCCTTTCCTTTTTCAAACAGGATTCTGTCAGTTTTCCCTATAAAAACACCCCGTAGTCTGGCCAGATAACTCATCCCAGCCTTTCAAACTCTAGAGATATTCTGTTAGGGTCAAATTCTTGTCTTATTTTCCAACCCTGTGATCCATGGCTTCCGAGGAGATCGTCCCAACGTCCATGATTGTTGACGATTTTTCTTTGCCGTCTGACGTAGTTGAAGCATTCAAACAAGCATCAAGAAATTTCGTGAGGTCATTTCGCAATCGATCTCGCAATAAGTTTATAGCAGAATTCAAATTCAGAATCCTTTTCACCTTGAAGAATCTCCAACCGAATTGGAATCTTTTGTAGGGTGCTGCTCCATTTTGGGATCCTTCCGTTCATCTCTTTAATTTTTCTCTTAATGAGATGGTGCCTACTGTTGAGGAGTTCGCCATCATCTTGGATATGCCGTTGACTGGTGAGATTGATGTTCCTAAGTATAATAGGAATCATTCAGAGGCTTTGAATGAATTGCTAGGGATCCCCCTTGATACTTGCTATGAGCTGGTTCACCGCAGGTGGGTAGATTGTTCCTCTTTTCCTGAACGCTTTAGCGGAGATTCAAATGATGATGCCTTCCATGTTTACAAACGGAACTTTCTGGCCCTTTCTTTTTTCGGAGATGTTTTGTTATCGTGTAGGGATGGCTTGGTTGACTCCCAATTGGTAGAAATTGTCCTGCAGGCTAGGAAACGTTCTAGGAACATTATTCCGCTAATCTTGGGTGAAACCCTGAATGGCCTCGACGAGTTGCATAAGATCGGTGCCATGACTCAAGGGAGTCCTCTTTTATTGACTATTTGGCTTAGGGAACATCTAGAGTTTGTAGGCCCCCCGTTGGAGTATTCCCCATTCACATACCATACAAGGAAGTTGCTGATCAAGGATCTCTTGGTGGATCAGTGGGCCAAGTTGATTGCAAAGACTGCCACGACAGATATCATTTGGTGTCCACCTTATTGGAGATTGAACAAGTATGTTGCCAATACCAAGGGTTTTGACAGGGTTGTTCTCCCGGGTTTGCGAGATTCCTCCTTTTATTTTCCCAAGCGGGTGCTTCGTCAGTTTGGCCAGCAACAGGACACTTATCTTTTTTGAAGGGGCCTCTCGTGAGGTGTCTTATATCGGTGTAGAGTTTGCGAAGGTGCTAGCTCAAGCATGGGGTGAAGGAACTAATCGAGACCGCTGGTCGAACCTTCAGACTTTTGATGCAAGCGTCTTCTTATCTGACAAGTATTTGGATTGGTTCCTTCATACTGGTCATCCTAATGTGGAGAAGATTGATGATCTGCGGCTTTCACTGTTAGGGGATTCCTTCGTAGGTAGCAGTATTTTGCGAAGGAGTGAGGCTCAGTCTGATCCTGCTAATGTACGGACTGATCCAACCCAAGATTTTCTTGATGGGGATTGGTATGAGAGGCGAGGCAAGGGTAAGCCCGAAAAGATGCAAGCTTTAGATAGGCCCAATGTCTTCACACTACAAAAAAAGTAATTATTAGGGACTACCTTATTTGGGTCGCCCGACTGGGATCGACCCTATTACTCTCTTAATAGGACGGCTAATTCGTTATTTTATTTGAGTCGATCAATTTAATTGTTGGGACCGTTATTTTATTAAAAAACCCAATACATAATCGGCTTAAAAGGAAAATAATAATTAAAAAACAAAACAAAACAAAAAACCTACCTCATTGACGCCACTCCCACCTCTACTCCTGCGCACATTTCCCCTTTACTCCCTCTCTTAATCCCTAAATTCATCATCGTTCGATTAGCGGCTGCAAACCCTATCAATTCATCGTTCGATTTCTTCATCCGCCTTTCGATTTCTTCGGCCCATTCGATTTCTTCATCGGTACAACCATATATTCAATGTAAGTTGGGGTTTAATTAGGGTTCATGTTTTTTGCTATTCTACATAGCCCTGTGTAACTGTGTTTGTGTTGCTTGATTTTTGAAGGCTTGATTATGGCACCTGAATTTCTTTTTTTCGGAAATATCAAACACATACCCAATATTACAATTTGGTAGTGGACTTCAATTAGATTTATTGATTGTTAATATTATCTTCATTTGTATGTGTGTGTTGAATTTGAAGATTCATACCCAAAATTGCAATTTAACATTGATGTTCAATGAGGTTTAATGATTTGGAAAGTGGGTTTCTTATTTGGTTGAATATGTATGAAATTAAGGTAATACTATTTGTAGGTTTTGTGATTTGATTTAGGGAAAGAAATTGGGAATTCAAATGATGATGAAATATGCAATTGTTGTATATAGGTTTTTATAACAATGGGATTGGGTGCTGGATGTCTTCTTCTAGGATGGGGAACTGACGAGAAGGCTGTGATTAAGGTTTTGGCTCAAAGAAATGCAAGTCAAAGGAAGGAAATTAGAGACCTATTTCCAGCTTTTCAATCAATCACTTATCGATGCTCTCCGTGCAGAACTATCCGATGATTT
Source organism: Adenophora triphylla var. japonica (assembly GCA_022495995.1). Taxonomy (NCBI): domain Eukaryota; kingdom Viridiplantae; phylum Streptophyta; class Magnoliopsida; order Asterales; family Campanulaceae; genus Adenophora; species Adenophora triphylla. The sequence continues at coordinate 555,598 of JAFEMH010000902.1, forward strand.
TGGGGTATGATATCATATCTCTTACTCCTGTTTCATACTCCATCTGTCACCCAAAAAAGTCCCACTTTGTACTTTCAGTGTTCCAAAAAGGATTCGCATTTTCGAAACAAAAGATATTGTTTTAGTGCAATTTCATGAGGTACAAGCAAGTAAAGCTTCTTTCAAATGCAAACTCCTATTTTTGGGATAGATGGAGTAACTTATGAACAATATTACTCAAGTGAAAGGATTGTGTACATTTGCTTAACACTGTGTCTAGGATTGTGTACATTTGCTTAACACTACAGCAGGGGTTGTACATTTAATTATTCAAGTTTACCAAACATTAGAAAATGTTTACAATAGCCCTCAGTTGTCATTTTTTTATTTTTCAAAAGTTTCTTCTTTTGTTTTGTTATTGAACTCTGATAGCATTAATAAAGTTTCATTTTATTTATTTTCAGGGGCAAATGCCATTTATATCTATCATTGTATAAACCTATGAACATCTATGGCAATCGAGAAATGCAGGAAGTTCGAACTTGTTGTATTTCATGCGCAGAGGGGGTTCACGAGGGATCACCAGTACATTGTATTGTACTGTACAAGATTGTGTATTCTGTTTCTTTGCAAGCATAGCATTGCACCAGTGCTCATTCTTATTGTAATTAGAACTTCAAGTAAACGAATATTCTTTATATATATACTCCCTCCGTCCCAGTTCAATTGATACTTATTTCCTTTTTGGTCCGTCCCACATCAATTGATACTTACCCAAAATGGAAAGGAATCTTCACTATTTACCCCACTCATTCTCTCTCCTATTTTACTTTTTCACTCACAACATTCTCTCTTCTAACTATTCCTCCCACTCATTCTCTCTCCTATTTTACTTTTACACTCACAACATTCTCTCTCCACTTTTTCTCTCTCTTACCTTTCCTTAATATGTGTGCCATTTTTTTTGGTATCTAATGAACTGGGACGGAGGGAGTATATATTAGAAAACTTTTCATTGTAGAATAATTGTATTAGTTGTTTTGTTTACCATCATCATATAATTTACACATTACTACTTTTATAGCTAAATTATATGATCAACTTTCCCACCAAATTTTATTTGGGTCGTCTATATCCGATCTTATTACTTTCCCACAAAAAATGTGATTTTGATGCAAAAATATATTTGGGTCGGGCGAAATGGTCCCTAATAATTTCCCTCCAAAAGAATGTTAGGCGCCAAATATTATTTGGGTCGGCAACCTCGTCCCTAACAACTGGTACCAAAAACTATTTGGCTCCAAAAATTTTCCGAAAAAAAAAAAAAAATTAATTTTTATTAGGGACGGCAATATCCCGACCTAAATAGGGTATTTGAGACGGTGACGGGGGTCCTAAAACTTTTAGAGTCGCATGTTATTTAGGACCATCGTTTCCCGACCCAAAGTCCGACCTAAATACTATTAGGGATGGGAAAATGAGCATTTAGGACGGGAAATGGCCGACCCTAATAGTACTGTTTCTTGTAGTGTCAAGAGGCTTTCAGGGTCCCTTTTTGCTCATCTCGAGGGATGTTCTGCTTCGAAGGGCCCAAAATGCAAGAGAGATCGCGATGACGGGGGTGACCATGTCTGCCGGCCTACCAAGTCAATGAAAGTCTAGATCCTAAAGAGTACCAAGAGATTGCTTTGATAGATCAATAGTTCTATTTTATTATTATTATTTTTTGCAAGATTGTTAGCTCAGCAAATTAGTCCCTGTGGTTAGGATTTCCCCTTTGTCATTAATAAAATGCATTTGATTAATAAAAGGACAAAATTTAGTTTATTTATTTGATTAGACCGAACCCGAAGGCTGCCTACGTTCCTCTTTTACATCAATCAAATAAGAGGCTCAGGTCTAACGTAGTTCATTTTTGAGAGAAAAAGGACAAAATACGGTTTTAGGCCGAGGGGTAATCTCACGCGGGACAAGGCCTCCTCTTTTTTTTTTATACACACCCTTTCTTTTGCCTAGATTGCCCCTTCGGGTTTTCAATCTAGCGGGCTTCTTTTCTTGTGCAAGCTCTAATTTTTTCCTAGGCCATCCCCTTCGAGATTTTCAACCTAGCGAGCATTTTTCCTTTTAAGAGGCCAAGTCACGCAAAGTATTTCTTGAGTTTGTCCATGTTGACTGGCTTCGGTAGCTGATCTCCGTCTAAGTCCACCAGCTAAAGGGCTCCCCCAGACAATATCTTCTTCACGATGTAGGGTCCTATCCATCTTGGACCCCACTTGCCTAGCGGGTTGAAAGGTCCAGGACAATGTTCACGGAGAACCAGGTCGCCTACTCTGATATTCCTTGTCTTGACCTTTTTGTTGAATGCTCTTGCCATTCTTCTTTGGTAAGCTTGAGTGTGCTCGGCTGCTTTCAGCCTCCTTTCATCTAGCAGGGCTAACTCTTCGTATCTGCTTTCTAGCCAGTGAACTTCATTCACTTGGTTTTCTAGGAGAACTCTTAGTGATGGTATTTCCAATTCTATCGGTAGGACAGCCTCCATCCCGAATGTGAAGGCGTAGGGGTTCTCCCCTGTAGCTGTTCGGACTGAGGTGCGGTATCCCCAAAGTGCAAAGGGTAGCTTTTCGGGCCAGTCTTTCTCAGTGATTGCCATTTTTCTGATGATGGTTTCGATTGTCTTGTTTGTGGCTTCAACTGCTCCATTCGTCTGAGGCCTGTAAGGAGATGATTTATGCCTTATGATCATGTACTCTGTTAGGAGGCGATCGGTTTCTTTCTCGAAGTGCGAGCCATTATCGGATATCATCTCTTATGGGACCCCGTATCAGTAGATGATGTTGTGCTTGATGAGTTCTTCTACCTTTCTGGCATTCAAAACTTTGTAGGAGGCGGCCTCGATCCATTTAGTGAAATAGTCGATGGCTACTAGGACGAAACAGTGTCCATTGGCTCCTGTGGGTGTGACCTTTCCAATCACATCTATGCCCCATGTTGAGAACGGCCAAGGAGACGTCATAGGGTACAGTAAGGAAGGCTGCGCGAGCTGAAGGTTGGCGTATATCTGACACTTATGGCATTTCTTTACCATTATGGTACAGTCGGCTTCCATGGTTAGCCAAAAGTACCCTTGTCTGATGATCTTTTTGGCGAGCATGTTTCCGCTCATGTGGGTTCCACATATACCTTGATGAACATGGTCCATTATTTCTGGGGCCTCTTCTTCGGTGGCACAAAGGAGGTATCCTTGGGAGTATTTCTTGAATAGACGGCCAGTAATGATGACGTAGTTAGCTGCCAGCCTTTTAAGGGCGATCTGAGTCTTCTGGTCGGTCTCAGGCGGAATGGTTCCATCTAGGATGAAATGCCAAATGTCATGGTACCATGGTTTCTTTTCGGAATCCTCAATGGTGGCACATTCGGATGACCATTTGTCTTTGCAGTCATGGAGATCTATAACGGCACAGTAGGCAGGAGTTGCGCGCCGGGTTATTTTGAAGGGTTTGACTGCCTTTCTTGCAGGGATTTTGACCAAGGAGGCAAGTGTAGCCAATGCATCAGAAAATCGGTTTTTGTCTCTAGGAAGATAGTGGAACGAGATATCCTGAAATTGTTGCACCAACTCTTGGAGGTGGGCATTGTATCTTTGAAGGGTTGGATCTTGGATCCTCCACTTTATTCAGTGTCTGATTGATGATTAACTGGGAGTCCCCAAATACCTCAAGTTCAATCACGTTGTGCTCTAGGGCTACCTCAAGCCCCGCTATGCAAGCTTCATATTCTACGGTGTTATTGGTGGCGTCAAAGTCAAGACGTATTGCCAGTGGAGTATAGATGTCGTCGGGATCTACTAACAACATTCCGATGCCGAATCCTTTCTTGTTGGCTGTGCCATCGAAAAATAATTGGCACTTATTTTTGTCTTCTATACTCATGATGTCTTCATCAGGGAATCACGGGTCTTCCCCCTTCACTTCGTCGCAAGGAAATTCGGTCAACTGATCTGTGAATACACTCCCCCTAACGGATTTCTGAGTGACGTAAGTGATATCATATCCCACGAGCATGAAGTACCATTTAGCCAGTCTCGAAGACAAATTTAATTTGACCAGGATGTACTTCAAAGGATCCATTCTTCCGATGAGATGAACCGGGAAGGCTTCCATATAGTGCTTTAGTCTTTGTGATACCCAGACAAGAGTAGCGCAAGATTTGTCAAGTGGAGAGTAGTTAATTTCGCTGCCTTGGAATCTACGACTGAGAAAGTAGATTGCATTCTCTGTCTGTGAAGCAGGCTGTTCTTGAGCGAGCATAGCCCCTAGCGCGTTATCAGTAACCATGAGGTATAGCTTTAAGGGCTTTTCCTTATGCGGTGGAACCAGGATGGGTGGGGAAGTTAAGTAGTGCTTAACTTCCTCGAATGCTTCTTGACATTCCTTGGTCCATTCTTGAGGTGAGTTTTTCTTAAGTAGCTTGAAGATAGGATCGCACATTGTAGTCAGTTGATTGATGAATCGACTGATGTATTGGAGTCTGCCCCTGAATCCCTTTACTTCCTTCTGTGTTCTGGGTGGAGGCATGTCTATGATGGCCTTTATCTTGGCGGGGTCTGCTTCTATGCCACACTCGGTGACCATGTACCCTAAGACTTTCCCTTTAATCACTCCGAATGAGCATTTTGCGGGGTTGAGCCTCATCTTGTGTTGTCTCAGTCGATTGAAGAATTTTCTGAGATCTCTGAAGTGCTGACCATCTATCCCTTTTGAGTGGATAATCATGTCGTCCACGTATACCTCTATTTCCTTGTGGATCATTTCTTGGAATAGTGTCGTGATTGCCCTTTGGTAAGTAGTCCCAGCGTTCTTGAGACCAAACGGTATGATTGTATAACAGAACGTCCCCCAAGGTGTGGTGAATGTCGTTTTGTGTTGATCCTCCTCTGCCATGAGGATTTGGTCATACCCTGCGAAGCCATCGACGAATGAGCGAACTTCGTATGCTGCTGTGGTGTCGATCAACATGTCTATGTTTGGTAGTGGAAAGTCATCTTTAGGGGATGCCTTGTTCAAGTCTCTGAAGTCTACACAGACTCGTATTTTCCCGTTCGACTTGGCTACTTGTACTGTGTTTGCTAGCCATTACAGATACTCAATCACTTTGATAAACCCTACGTTCAAGAGTTTCATGATCTCTTCTTTCACTTGCATTGACCATTTCGGCTTGATTCTGCGCAGTTTCTGTTTGACTGGCTTGGTGTTGGGTAGCAACGGTATTTTGTGTTCTACAATCGACTGATTTAACCAAGGCATATCTTTGTAGGTCCAAGCGAAGACGTCGACATATTCTCTGAGGAGCTGCATCAAGGTTTCTCTGTCTTCCCCCTTGAAGAAGCTGCTGATCTTTGTTTCTCTGGGGTCTTCTGTTGTCCCGAGATTAACCGTTTGCATTTCCTCATTGTCAACGGGGCCATTCTTTTCACAACGACCTACATGCTTTGCTAATTCTTTTACAATTTGTTCGTTGTCTTGGTCTATCTCATCGTATGATTCATTATTAACTTGTTCGTTATATTGATTATTATTAGTTAATTCATCATTCACGATGTTAGCAATCTCAGGGTACTCGGAAAGATCAAAGTTTTCATTAAGGAAGTAAGGGAATACATGTTCGGCCACCGCCTCGATTTCCTCTTGAGTGAGTTCATCAGAGGTGGAGCCTGATTTTAGTGTGAAAGTTACAGGGCCTATCTTCCTGCGGGGATGGGGGGCACAACCAAGCTCTTTGATCATGAAGTCCTCGTCAACAACTGGTCCTCCAGAGACGTGCCAGTTTAGAATTGGCTCATCACATTTATGTATTAGTTTTGTGTAATCAATAGTTGGAGCATCCCCCTTGGAGATTCCATGGATCTGGTTGTCTTCTAACCGGCATAGATCTTCAAACTGTCGCAACATGTCTTCTCCCAACACAAAGTCCCATTTGCTGGTCATTTCTGCCATCGTGCCCCACAAATCATTAGGGATTAGTGGGACGGGTTCTGTTCCATCTGGTGAAGCATCGCAGTCGCTGAAGATTTCGAAGCCCGATTGGTGTTTCCCTTTATCGTCAGCCCATGGTTCTGAAAGATAAAGTATGGGATGCTTTCCCCTTTCCGGATGAAGTAGCCATTGAGTGTCTTTCGATATGGCTCGAGGTTGTAATTTTTGACCTTTGGGTCATTGTGGCCCTTGTACGTGGTTCCTTCCCACTTAACTTGAGTGAAGTCCCACTAATTTTCGTCACTTTCATCGTGGATGGAAATGATGTATCCTAGGCCATGCTTCATGTGTGGTGGGGGAACCGGTGGTGGTTCCGTTACCCCTTGCAAGTGTTTTCCAAGTCCTAAGCTAGGAAAGTATCCTTTTGCTTGCATCATTCTCCAAACAGGAAGGTTTCCAGAAAACCAAAGTGCTTTGGAGTAATCATTTTCGTTGCAAGTTTCTATGACATTCACGGTGCTTTCTTTCTTGATCTCAAAGCAACTGAACAAGTAATCAGAAGTGCTATGTTGTACCTCAAGGATAGGGATAGCAGTAACCATTTCTCCGTGTATAGTGACTATTGTATCGTTGTGTCTGAACTTGATACACTGGTGTAGGGAAGAAGATACACCCCCTATGTCATGTAGCCAAGGGCGGCCAAGCAGCAAGTTGAAGGATGCCGGAATGTCGATGATTTGAAATTCGATGTTCATTGTGACTTGCCCCATTTCTATAGGTATCATGACTGACCCCAAAGCAGTTCTAGCAGTGCAATCGTACCCTCGTACAGTGTTCCCTGATGGCTTAAGGTCTTTATGGGTGAGGCCTAATGATGATAAGGCTTTCTTGGGAAGGACATTGATTGCAGAACCATTGTCGACCAAAATGCATGGCATTCGGTATCCATTCACCTTAGCAGTTATATATAGGGCCTCATGATGATTGTTCCCATAGGATGGGAGGTCCAAGTCAGTGAAAGTGATGACGTTGCCAAATTGTACTTGGCCGATCATTTGAGTAAGCTCTTCGGGTGTTGCTTCTGAGGAAATGGTCATTTGAGCCAAGGTCTTTTTCATCATTTCACGATGCTTGTGAGATGCTCCTATAAGATCCCAAACTGATATGTTTTCTTGTGTCTTCTTTAGCTGGGCTAAGAGAGGATCGTCTGGTTCGCTTGATGATGGAGCTTTTGCTTATTTAGGGGGATTTTCGTCCCTTGGATCTTTGTTGATGATCACTCGAACGGATCGTGTGAGGAGATTAACTGTTTTAGACCCCTTTTCCTTTTGTTCTAAGATTTCATCCCAAGACATCATATAACAGAAAGAAGATTTATTAAATTCAAAAGGGCTCTCGTCCACAGTTGTGGCTAGACGAGTAGGGTCCTTGAAGCTACTTTCTACTTCTATCAAATTGACTTCATTTTTTGGTAAAGGATTAGTAACAACATTAGGTAACCCTATCTCTTTATCATCGAACAAATCTTGGATGACGTCTTTCAAGTGGAAACATGAGTTGGTGTCGTGGCCGGTGAAGTTTGGGTACATGCAGAAAAGATGATGAGCATGATTAGCAGGAAGATCTTTCTTTGGAGGTCCACCTTCTCTTGGTTTGATTTTTTCATTCTTGACAAGCACCTCGAGGAGTTCTTCTTGAGTTATCCCTTCAAGCTTGTCGTAATGCCTATCCCTTTTCTTCTTTTGTGGTAGAGGTACCGCAGAGTACTTACCATTTCAGGGATGATTGAAGACAATAGCATTGACAGAAGTGTCCTTAGGGTTGGAAGAGGAAGAGGAACTTTTGTTGGCTTCCCTTTTCTGCTTGATGAGGTCATCTAACCGTATGCCCGATTTGTGGAGTTCGGCGAAGCTAGGAAAGTAGTTGCCTGCAAGTTTGTCTTGATATTCTTCTTGAAGACAATGTATGAGGATGTGGATTTGTTCGTCTAGGCTTGGCCTATCAACGATTTCAGTCAGTTTGGTCCTCCATCTTTTGACGAAGTCTGTGAAGGATTTGTTTGGAAGCTGCTTGGTTTGTTCGAGATCCCTTCTAGTGGTGCGGTAAGTGGAGTTGTCATCATATTGCTTTTGGAAGGTATGACTAGCGAGTGGCCAATCGAGCCTTGTAGAGAGGGGAAGAGTCATGTACCAATCTCTAGCGGCACCATCGAGATTTTGTGGAAAGCATTGAGCTAGCAGGTTGTCATCAATACCCATAGGTAGCATGGCCCAAGAATAGGTCTCCAAATGTGATTTGGGACAAGTAGTGCCATTGAATTTTGCAATGTCGGGTGTTTTGTACTTTGTAGGAAGCTTGGACATGGATTGACGAAGGGTGTCATAATCAATAGAGAGCGAGGCTCCCTTACTCACATCAAGGGATGCAAGCTTCTTTTCTAACATTGCCTTAGTGAGGGGTTCGTTCATGCTTTCCCCTTTGCTTTCTTTCTTGGATGTGTAGCTCTCGTTGTCAGAGGAGGAAGATGACGAGCTAGACTCGTATTTCTTTTTCTTGCTTTTTCTTTGGCGATGACTCTTAGCCTTTCGGTGTATGATTCCTCTTCTTCGGAGGAAGAATCATTTTTCTTTTTCTTTTCTTTGTTGGCTAGTGTTGCCCTAAGATCTTGGATTTCTTCCACGAGAGTGTGGATTTGGGTAGCTTGCACCTCTAGGCGATCATTGGCTTTTTCCAGAAGTTTGTGGTTGTTTTTGGACAAAGTTTCGTCACCCAGAATTTCGTCGATGCCGGACATTGTGTTGGGAGCCTTGAGGTTGAGTAGCTTCGGAAAACTGACAGAAGAGATGCAGAGATGGTGTCAGGATCAAATCTAGCCCCAACGAGTTGGAAACAGGCTTAAACGGTTCGGGCTCGAACACATCAAACAGAGACATTATCTCGCACGAGACAGGTAGTCACGCACGAGATAATCACACGGAAAGTCGATTTTTATTAGACCTAATTTTTGGTCGAAATGGAGAATCCGTTTTGAGGGATTTCTAAGGCCTTTATCAGGACCTAACGACTAAGTAACCAGTCCGATTTTTGTAAAACAAAGCCATGTAAGATAGATTTGAAGGATTTATTTTTCTTTTTAAAGGGACTTTCGAAAGGGTCATTCCAAAGGGACGCCTTTTTTTTTCCGAAGGGACTTTTCCGAAGAGACTATTCCAAGGGGACTATTTCGAGTCCTTCTTTATAGTCAATTTTACACGGCTTTATTTTGGTCAAAAATAAGAAAAGATCACCGAGTCAAACCGATCGGTCACGGAGTGATCCTAAAAAGACAATCTACATGATAAGTGGCGATGCAGAGCTGGAAGGCTAGGCTCCCCGCGATATGACAATCTAGATGGATTGAATACGCGGAGTGGGATGATCCAACTTCGGAGAGATCGGCGACTAGGTGGTTACCGTCATCCGTCCTTAGTGTGGGTCCTGGATTAATCGGGGTATGTAGTGCAATGACAGATATAATATGAGTGCGCGTGTGTGATAGTCCATCTAGGTGATAGAAAAAATTGAGATTATTTTTGAAAAATAAAAGAAAAACAGATAGTGGCCACACCAAATGGTTGCCTACGTTTCTCCTAATTTAGGAAGACTCGGGTCATCGTAGTTCCAATTAATGAGAGAGAGAGAGAGAGAGAAGAATAATTTAATTACAACTCCCGAATCCCCAATGAACCGGACTTTAATAAAATAAAACCCAATCACACACAGTTTATAAATAACAATCAATTATTTGAACTAAACATGGATTCGAGTTCTACATCTTAAGGGAGGCCTTAAGATGAGGGAAATCTGTAGATAATGAATTCTGGGATCCCCTTTGCGTGTTCGACTCTTGTCTTGGACCTTGAGATGAACAGGGAAAACCAGAATACATCTGATTGCCGAAGAGATATCTCGCGCGAGACAGAATGTCTAGTGCGAGATATGCCTGGTCTAGATAAGAAAAAATCGATTTTTTTTTAAAACCTCTCTTTTATTTTTGACGCAAGTTTAAGCCTCTTTATATTTACAATGCCCAGAAGAGTCGCCACTGTAGCAATGCGTGAGTTTTTAACATCTTTTTGAGTCGCCACCTATATTATTCGTTTGGAAACATAGAAAAACCATTTTGAAAATAGATTTTGGGTTCGGGGCTTAGGTTATGGAATGGGAAGGTCAAGGAGCACCCATTCCACCCAATCCGGAGATCGGTCTTGCTAAAAAGAGAGAGGTTTTCAAAGAAGGAAAATATTTTAAATAATAAATAAAATAAAGATCCATTTAACAAGGTTAAACGAAATAAAGGATCGATTGCTTCGAGACCATCCCCATGATTTGGGGATGCTCTAGGCTGATCCTAGATTCGATGTATTTATACCAATCTAATAATCAATTAGAAAGGGAAAGGAAGATTACCTTGCATGAAGAGATTTGGACAGAGCTTCAACTCAAGTTTAGAGTCGAACCTTGACTCGGACAGAGCTTTGACTCAGTACTTGACTCGAGCTTCGATATTTGTTTATCAACAAGGTTGACAAACAAACTTTTGTGATTTTAGGGGTGATTTACAGGAATCTTTTAGGGAGAGAAACCAGTAAATGTGGGGGTTTTGACTTGAAAAGTCTGGGATCCAAAATACTGAAAGTCTTCAGGTATTTATAGGTGTTGGAGAGGTGTTAAAGATGAGATCAAACACCTTGGGAAGGTTCCAGAATCCAAACTTCATTGGCTGGCCGGATGGATAAAGTTTTATCCCGAAAGAGGTTGAAATCGACGAGGAAACTGCCATCTGCAGGTTTGCAGAACTCCTTTATCTAGTGCGAAACACGCTATTCCGCGCGAGATAAGGCAGTCTGTGGACAATTCTGCCCTTTCCTCGTTATTTCGTATGCAGTTTAGTCCCAAACTAACGGTCGTTAGTCAAAACTTAACGAAACATGACGAAATGGTGGATTTCTACTTCTTGACTCAAGGCGAGACTTAGAACGGTATAAATGTGCTCCGATGGGTTCAGAATGGGGTGTCTACTTGTTCCCACTTTTCGAGGGGATTAGTCTGTGTAGGAGGCTTTTCTTTAAGCACTAAGTCACCCTCACTGATGTCTCGAGTCTTAACTTTTTTAACAAAAGCTCGAGCCATTCGTCTTTTGTAGGCACGAGTATGTTCCACGGATTTCAATCTTCGCTCATCGACTAGAGCCAACTTGTCATGACGGCTCTGGAGCCATTCGACTTTGTTGACCCCATTTTCCAAGAGGACTCGTAGAGAGGGGATTTCTAGTTCAACTGGCAACATGGCTTCCATTCCATAGGTTAGCGCGAAAGGAGTTTCCCCGATGGCGGTTCTGACTGATGTTCCATATCCCCAAAGTGCCAAATGCAGCTTTTTGGGCCAATCCCGTCCTCGTACGGCCATATTTTTATTATCCGTGCAAGGGTTTTGTTTGTTGCCTCTATTGCGCCGTTAGTTTATGGTCTATAGGGAGAAGACTTGTGGCGAGTGAATCTAAACTCGGTTAGCAGCTGCTCGCAATCTCCTTCGAAGTGGGTTCCATTATCTGATATGATCTCGTTGGGCACTCCGTATCTGCACATGATGTTTTCCCTGATGAACACGACCACCTTCTTAGAATTCAATACTTTGTAGGATTTGATATGATCTCTTTGATTACGCATCGAAGGAGTGGTCCCTCTAAGTACCCAAATCCGGATCACCAAATTCTGTTAAAAGTTAACCGGAATCTGTTAACTGGCCCGCTCCAGGTTAACCGGAACCCGTTACACTCCCCGTTCTCAAGCCAACAAGACGTCCCGGGACTGCCCCGTGCATCCCAATGTCAAAGCGTACTCAACACACGTTGTCACACGTAAAAGTATAGCTTTTCCTGAAAAACGCACTTTCCGGCACTTTTCGGGGGCGTTTCGGACATTTTCCGGACAGTTATTTAAAAAACGGACAAAACCGGAAATAACGAGACGAAAACCCTAAACCTGGTGAGTCACAGGGACACGTGGCACACATGCCACAGCCCTCCGGTCAACATCAATGAGATTTCAGAGTCTAAAGACCAAAATACCCCTGAGATGTTGTCACAGTCCGTCCGGACTGTTTTACAGACAAAACAGAATTGCCAGCAAGTCCTCCCATTTTCCAAAATACCACAAAACCCCCTCAAATTCAGTATAAGTCCGTCCGGACTCTTCTGCAAATTTACCCTATAAATACAGAAGGTTGTCAAAACATTTTAAGGAGGAAAAACATTATCCATTTTTCACCATAGCCACGGCATAACACCATTCCACCCTCCCCCGAGCCCCGTTTTGTCTCGATTTGCGTGAAAATCTCATATTTCAACCAAACACAAACCAAACAACCTCAAAACACCTTTCCAAATACTAAACCGTATCCCGTATATGTCAATCGAGCCAAAAGAGTCAACCCCTAGTCATAGGTAACACTCTCTCTCCCTAAACACTCGTTCCGTCTCGGTTTACGCGCCAGTCGCTACAACCGTTTCGGACGAAAGTCATTGAAATGTAGACATCACCGTCGACGGGTTCCGATACGTTTTAGTCCAAGATCCTCTTCTCTCCCGTAAGAGAAATAATCTCGGGTTAAAATGGCGTTCCGGCCCCGTTTCTTTACTTTTATGTCATTTAACGGTCAGGATCATTTGATCCATTGAATGTCATTTACTTTACGCAATTTCATAGGCCGAACCGTTTGGTTCGTCATAGTCATTTACAAGTTCGGATCATTTGATCCGTTGAATGTCATTTACTTTACGCAAATATACAAGTCCGAGCCGTTTGGTTAGCTGATCGCACCTTTAAAATCCGGGTCGTTTGATTTCGTTGATACCGCACTTTAAATGCTGTCATTTACAAGTTCGAGCCGTTTGGCTCGTGATAGTATTTACATATCAAAAGTCCTAGTCGCAAAAATGATTCGTTGATCACATATCATTTAATGCTTTTTTCCCGTAAAATCGCTAACAATGTAATGCCCGGTTCAAAACCGGAGTTCGTCATTTCGAACTCTCTATCAAAACGCGCAAAGTGACGTTTGGCATCCAAACGATCATCTTTAAAACTCAAAACCCGACGTTTGACATTCAAACGCGCTTTTCTTAAAAGTCAACATTTGACACTTAAGTTAAAAATTCAAAACGCGTCTCTCGCACCTCTTTTCCAAAAAACTCAAAAACCGACGTTTGTCATTCAAACGCTCGCCTTTTTCAAAAGAATCACAAAATCAACGTTTGACATTCAAACCAAGATTAAACTTGTCATTCAAGCCCCCATTTTCAAAATGCAACACACACACACACACACAATTTCGAGAAAGGTAGAAAGACTCGTCATACGAGGCATATCGGGTGATCTCAAAATACTCTTCCCGAAACGTAATGTGATCTCTGAACCTAACAATTTTTGGTACTAAAAAAGCCTTTTTGTCACGTTTTTGCTACCAATAAAAATGACACCCCTTTTCAAAACCATTTCCAAGTTTTTGCTATCAATAAAAACGACACATTTTTCACTAAAGCCGTTTTTCAACGTTTGGGCTCAAAATACAAAACCGCGTGGCGACTCCTCTCCTTCCCGAAAGCGAGGTCCCGAACATCCGCGAAAGACAACCGCCTCACCGCGCGCGATCCGGGTAATTTCAGTTGGCGACTCCGCTGGGGACAAGTATACTTTTTCTAAACTACTGTCGTTTTCAAAAAGCCTTCCGTGGGTCAAACTTTCGTTTACCCTTCCTCGTTTTTGTGTGCGTGTGTTGTTCAAAACCTCGAACGGTTGTTTTCAAAAGATGTTGCATTCTTTTCATCTCAAAATCATAACATGTTCGAGCATTCCCGTTCATACTTGATTTTCATGCTACATTTTGAACTGCGCATAAATTCTTTAAAACACATTCTGAAAATATCTGTTTTACTCAGAAAAAGAATTTAGTGACCGCACACTACTTGTACTGATGCCTCGGTACACCGCACTCTATGTGCACTTGTGAAATTACCCGGATCCGGCTCGCGCGCGGAGCCCCGGCATCTCGCATTCGTCGCTGTTCGGGAAGTCGCCCGGATCCGAGAGGCAGCACAATCGCGCCCGCATCCTGGCTTATTCCGTTTTAGCGTTGCGTGTTGGAGGTGTCTCGCCGTTTTGCTTTCGCATTTTGTAGAGTCGCCACGCCGTTTTTATTAAGCCCAAAACATTGAAAAAGGGCATCAGTTTAAAGATAAATTTTAAACTGTTTTTGTGTGATGAGATTTTGAGTTCGGAGGTCAGATGACTCCTCGGGAAGAGAATATTAGAATATTAGAGCTCACCCGAGTCGCCTCGTAAAAACGAGTCTTTCGGATACCCCTAATATCCTTTAAAAAGTTGTGTGTGTGTGTGTGCTTTTAAAAATGCATGCTGTATCGGATGTCTACATTGTATTGAAATGTATTGAAATAGAATAGGAAGGAAGCCTTACCAATGTTGGTTCGTGTCTGTCTTCCGCGAGGGAATAGTGTTTGAGGTCGGAGTAGCGTTCGGATTGCTTCGGGGATGCCGGTTGTCCGCGGACGGAGTTTCGGCGTGAGTTGAAAGCTGTAGGCTGCGTTTGGGCGAGAGGTTCGGCGTGCGTGGGGATCGTCGGGATCGGTCGGGCGAGAGGTTCGGCGTGCGTTGGAATCGTTGGTTGGATTCGGGCGAGAGGTTCGGCAAGGTTTGGGACCGCCGGTTTGACTCGGAAAGAGCGGGACACCGTGGGAAAGACCGGCGAGCCTCGGAGTACCACGAGGGCCTCGCAGTACCTCGAGAGTGCCTCGGGGCGCGGGAGCGTCTCGAGAGCGCTCGGAGAGGCTTCGGAGCACCTCGAGGGGGCTCGGAAGGCCTCGGAAGGATCCGAAGGGGCCGGGAATGCCTCGAAAGGTCTTAGAAGGGAGCCGAAGGCTTAGGGAGGAAGAGAGAAGTGGGAGGTGTGTAAAAAATGAGGAGGGGAAGCCCTCTATTTATATTAGTGGAAAATTGCAAAGAGGTCCGTACGGACCTCTTAGGTAATGATGGATTTCCGGGATTTGAGGGAATCTCGTGGACTTTAAGGGGATTTTCGTAATGATTATGTATGCAGTGCAAAGAGGTCCGTACGGACCTTTTGGCATGCAAAGAGGTCCGTACGGACTTTCCATGCTCTTGTGAATGTGATGGCAAGCTAGCTCTCGAGAGCTTTCCAACCATATATGGCACGTCTCAATCGGAGTTCGTATGAAGGAGTTATGACCTCTCAGGAAGTTTGCCTCTAGTTTTGTCGTATCTTTGGGATGGAGAGCGATCCAGATTGGGGTACTTACGAAGCCCTCGGCGGACGTCACTTATGAAAGAAGTGGGGTCGTCGATAAGATAAGGGTCCTGATGCGGATCGCGTCTTTGGGAGAGGAAGTGACCGTGTAGGTCGGTGCGTGAGGACATGGCGGTGTCTGTTATGTGGCCGTTTAGGTCGGTTAGGCCGGACCTGTGATAGGATTCCTACGTATCCCTAGCGGGAATCAAGCCGATCGTAGTTCGTGTGTGGGGTGAGTGTTTGTGAGTGCGGGCGTGGTGGTGCCACTGAAGTGTTGTGTGACCGCCGAGGTCGGTGATAAGGACGTGGTGGTGTCTGAGTGGCCGTATAGGTCGATGGTGGACCACGTGATAGGATTCCTACGTATCCCTGGCGGGAATCAAGCACAGTCGTAGTTCGAGAGGTCGTGAAATTGTGAGTGTATGTGAGCGTGGTGGTGCCCTAAAGTGTTGTGTGACCGCCGAGGTCGGTGATAAGGACGGGGTGATGTCTGATATGTGGTGACCGCCGAGGTCAATTGTGAGGACGTGGTGGTATCACTGGGATGGAAATTTTACGATTTTCCTAATCGGGTGGTTTAAGGCCTTAGGGTAGGCGATAGTGATTTGGGAGATTTATACGGTCTTCGGACCGAGTGGTTTAGAGCCTTCCTGAGTGGGGATAGTAGTTTGGGCGATTTATACGGTCTCCGGGAGTGGTTTAAAGCCTTAGAGTGGGGATAGTAGTTTGGGTGATTTATACGGTCTCCGGATCGAGTGGTTTAAAGCCTTCCGGCCGGGAGATAGTGATGGGGAGGTTTATACGGTCTTCGGACCGAGTGGTTTAAAGCCTTCCGGAACTGTGGTGAAGTAGTGAGGTTTGTGGTGAGTGGACGTGGTGATGTCCACGAGTTGAAGCTTAGTTCGGGAGTATGAACCTAAGTTGTGACCTAGTTCGGGAGTATGACCTAAGTTGGGACCTAGTTCGGGAGTATGACCTAAGTTGGGACCTAGTTCGGGAGTATGACCTAAGTTGGGACCTAGTTCGGGAATATGACCTAAGTTGGGACCTAGTTCGGGAGTATGACCTAAGTTGGGACCTAGTTCGGGAGTATGACCTAAGTTGGGACCTAGTTCAGAATATGACCTAAGTTGGGACCTAGTTCGGGAGTATGACCTAAGTTGGGACCTAGTTCGGGGAATATGACCTAAGTTGGGACCTTGTTCGGGAGTATGACCTAAGGGAGACTTAGTTCAAGAGTATGACCCTAAGTTGGGACCTAGTTCGGGAATATGACCCTAAGTTGGGACCTAGTTCGGGAATATGACCTAAGTTGAGACTATTCTAAGGCGTCTGGACCTAAGTTGAGTTTGATGGGCATTTTGTGGATCCTATATGGAACTTTGTTTGTGGGAATTTTGGAAAGGCATCATGCCGTCTTTGGGATTCTTCTTTTATGTAGCATTTATTACGGCTATGTCTTGCGTTTGAAGTTTATTGACATACCTTTCTTTGTGTTTACTGCAGGAGGAGGCACCTTTGTGAGGAGGAAGTTGAATTGTTGAGGATGTGGGGCACCTCGGCCGAGATGAAGAGGACATGGTGGCGTCTTTGGGTGAATTGCTTTGAAGTGTTAGAGGGCATGGGCGCCTCGATCGAGTTGTTGAAATGTTGAGGACGTGTGGCGCCCACGGCCGGTTCTTTGAAATGCTGCGGATGCGGCTGGCGTTTTTGGACGAAGTCGGTGAAAGGATGAGGACGCGACGGAGCCTTTGTTCGAACTTGCGGTGAGGGCGAGGTGGAACCTGCACGAACTTGGTGAGGGCGAGGTAGCGCCTCTGTCCGAACTTGCGGTGAGGGCGAGATGGAGCCTCTGTCGAACTTGGTGAGGGCGAGGTAGCGCCTCTGTCGAACTTGCGGTGAGGGCGAGGTGGAACCTCTGTACGAACTTGGTGAGGGCGAGGTAGCGCCTGCTGTACGAACTTGCGGGGAGGGCGAGATGGAGCCTCTATCGAACTTGGTGAGGGCGAGGTAGCGCCTCTGTACGAACTTGCGGGGAGGGCGAGATGGAGCCTCTGTCGAACTTGGTGAGGGCGAGGTAGCGCCTCTGTCGAACTTGCGGTGAGGGCGAGGTGGAACCTCTGTCGAACTTGGTGAGGATGAGGTAGCGCCTCTGTCGAACTTGCGGTGAGGGCGAGATGGCGCCTGCTGCGAACTTGCGGTGAGGGCGAGATGGAGCCTTTGTACGAACTTGGCGAGGGCGAGGTAGCGCCTGCTGTGCGAACTTGCGGTGAGGGCGAGATGGAGCCTCTGTCGAACTTGGCGAGGGCGAGGTAGCACCTCTGTGCGAACTTGGCGAGGACGTGGGGACGCCTCGGAGTCTTCGGGACAAGGAGAGGAGGGATGGCTCATCTTCTTTTTCCTTCTTCGTTCTTATTCACAGTGGACTTCTTGGATTATCCGGTTGAGGAAGGTGCTTTGGGTTCACCGAGGACGATGATGTGGTGGCGGAGCGCCGAGATGCCGAATTTCTCATTTGTGGAGGAGGATGATGATGAATCGGATTAGGGCTCTTTTGCTTTTCCTCTTTCCATTGTTTTTTTTGTAGAGCAACGAGACATTTTGTACTGTAATAAAACACTTGTATTTGCACAAAGAAAGTATTTTATTTAAGATGTAATGACGTATTTGTGATTCCGGGATTGACCTAGGAATTGTTGCTAGCTTATTATTATTTTTGTGCATGTCGCATGAGTGGGAATGCATTTGTGGTTAATGGAGGGTGAGCGGCTTTGGCAAGTTTTACGGCCGGTTGGGGGTGGCGGCTTTGACAGCTTTCATGAGCGGTGGCGGGAGTGATGTCTCTGGGACGCGTTCGCTTTGTGCTTGATAGCCACTCTTTTCGGGGT
Organism: Adenophora triphylla var. japonica; assembly: GCA_022495995.1. Classification (NCBI taxonomy): domain Eukaryota; kingdom Viridiplantae; phylum Streptophyta; class Magnoliopsida; order Asterales; family Campanulaceae; genus Adenophora; species Adenophora triphylla. Next base: position 573,800 of record JAFEMH010000902.1, read on the forward strand.
TGGCTACCTCGGGATATGTGACGGTGCTCGTGTTTGATATGGCGAGGCCATTGTCGGGCGGGCGAGGATATCGTTCCTTTGGTTCCGGGGAAACCTTCCACGGTGTAGATCATCTGGTGATGAGGGACCGATTCATGCGGGGAAGCCCTGCTTTGCTTGCATTATGGTTGCGAGAGAGGCTTCAAACCATGCACGAGTCTCAGGCGTCTCTTAGTCCGTGGACGTTTGCTCGGTGACCTTTTGTCTTGGACATGGATCGATGCAGCAGGAGAGATGGATGGCACATCTTGGTACGCATCGGATTCGTTGGTGGGTTTCCCTTTGGGGGATTGAAACTAGGAGGGCTGTCGGGAAGGTTCCTATGTTGTCGAGTTCCGTGTTTGCCTTGGTCCTCTTTACGTGTTCCGTTGCTTGTTTCCGTCGGTTCGGGATGAGGCGGAGCCTTTCTTTGGGGTGGGATGACATTGCCAGCGTGGAGGTAGCTTCTTTACGCATGACGGATCCACGATGCTTTTATGTATTTTACGAGGGTATGGAAGTATTCCGCTTTCCCTCTGTGGTGCTCCTTAGATGCGGGAGAATGTTGTCTTGACCATCGAGTACCTGGATTGGTATGAGTAGCATATCGGGCGGACCCAAGTGGTTTTGGGGAGCGGGCGTGAAGCAGTGCAGGGCAAGATTGTCGTCTCCGCTATAGCCTTAGGAGTGCGAAGCTTGGTCTAACCCTCGGGATGTCATGGGAGACGCTTTGTTTGACTACGGGACTCGAGTTGACGGGCCGGCGGGGAGAGGTCCCCTTTTGCGGACTCGTAGGGAGGAGATCCGAGCCGAGGCACGGGTGAACGATGCTCGAGAGCGGCGGATTCGTTTGACACGACAAGGAGGACTCCTGATCTCGGAATGAGGAGACGAGAACTCGCTCATGGGGAATGAAAAAAGACTCGTTGGGGACGAGGAGGAAAGGAAAGAGTGATGAAGGGCCAAACGCGAGTAGCATGGAATGACCTTCAAACACCGAGTATCCATTCATCGGCATCCTGCACACATTGATTGTTAAATGTTTTAAGTCGTCTTTTAGCATGTTGTGAGTTTGAGAGTAGACCGTGCTTGAACTCATCAAGAAGTGTTTTAAGCGTGATGATTTGTGATTTACTTTTAAAGCTTTGTCGAGACGCAAAATCTCTTGCTTGCTTCTTTCCTGAGCCTTGGTGGCATCAATTTTGGAATTTTGTGTATTCCTTAGACCGAACCAATGAAAGGCCGCCTACGTTCCCCTCGGGTGAGAGGCTCGAGTCTGCGTAGTTCGACCCTCTTTTGTGGAAGAAATGACTCGTAATGTACACTTGCAAGGGCGTATTTATTTTTGAAAAGGTGGGAACGGGTCCCCTTTTGTGTGAATGCCTTATTTGATGTAGGCACAAAAGAAATGCTTTTGGGTTTGACTCTTTTGAGAGAGTATGAGTACTGAAAAGCTTGTAAAAGTGTATGGAAGCCCTTCGACGGAAAATCGATGTTTAGCTCTATTGTCCTATTTTGTAGAAAAAGAAGACTTGTCGAGACATCTGAAAACTTGATTTGTTCACAATGATCACTTGTTTGCTTAAAACCCTTTGTTGATGTTCGGGTTATTCAACAATTAAACCTGATATGCTTTGATTAATCACGAGGAGAAAGTCAACCGGTATCAAGGATCGAGTTGGTGCAGTGTGAAAGAAGGTTTGTGTATAGGAGAGGTCATTGATGAGATCGGGTTTGTGGATTTGTATGTGTTTATGATCGGACCATTTACGGATGCCTACGTTCCCCTTAAGACAAGGAGCTCGGAGTCGACGTAGTTCGGGTTTGAGCTTGTGTTTGGCTTTGGGGCCAGGGCATGAGTATTTGTGCGGCCTTTGGCGAAAATGCTCGGAAGGTTGAATGATGAGGCACGAGCCTTGAGGTGATTCCTTGACAAGTCGTATTTGACGGCAGTTTCAATGAATCCATTGCTTCTTGATCACTGGCGCTGAGTCTTTGACCTCATTTATTTTTGTGAAGCTTCTGCTTGAGCTCTTTTTTTTTGTAGCTTCTGCTTGAGCTTCTTTTTTTTTTTTTTTTTTTTTTTTTTTTGTGCAGCTTCTGAGGGCGAAGGCAAGCCCCTGCTTGAACTTTCTTGATGCGCACGAGGGCGAAGGCAAGCCCCTAAATTGTTGTCGACATGGGGTCAATCTTTTGATGCTTGAGTGACCTTTTGTTGTCCTTTGATGTTCTGCCGTCGTTGACTTGGTCAAGGTGATGGTGGGGACATGTTTTTTAAGAAGAAGTGTATGGCTTGATGGAGGCCTTTGTGTGGGGTATGGTAAGGTGTATGGGGAGCTACTGATTGACTTTCTCACACCAATTAATCAAAGCATTAATCATTTGTGGAATTACTTGTTGAGCAATGCAAGTGATCACATAGAACAAAACCATTTCATTAAATGTAATGTGGGGTGCAAAATAATGTCTCAAGTCTAGCAAGAAAAGAAAGAAAACTTTCGTATGGAAAATTGAAGACTTAATTACAATGTCCGAGGAGGACCTGATTGAATGAGAACAGTACTAGAACCTACGAGGTGGGCGTATGATTCTTTGATTTGCGTCTCTTTGGACTCTTCGGCGGTTCCCAAATTCATTTTGGTTAGAACATTCTCGGCGGCTTGGGCCCGATTTTTCTCTCGTTTGACAACATGCTTAAAGATTTGTTTAATGCATTGTTCATTAATGTGTCTGCGTCTTTATCAAGTGAATCATTATTAAGCTGTTTTGGTTAGTTAATTTATCATTTGTTAAAGTGGCAATGAGGGATACTCGAAAGGTCGAACTTTTATTCGAAGCATAAAGAAGCGCAATTTTTGTTACAAACACATAATCTTCAGCATAAGGCCGTCGGACGACTCGAGAGACTTAAACTTTAAACACGACGGACTCGGGGTCTTTTATTTTAGAAGCTAGACTCTAGGAGGCTGGGGTTAGATCAAGCTTCCAGACGATTTCTTCTTTCTTTGGTTGTGGGTCATGAGAAGGTAACCCCGGTTCCTCAATGGCATTTTTGACGCGCTTGAGAAGGTCGAAAGGCTTCTCACTGATGCTTTCCCCAATTGTTGTTGGGGAATTGATTTCGGCTTGTCTTTGGGACCGCGTGGGCATTCCAACTTTCCTTCTTCAATCGCCTTTGGATCGCTTGTTTTTGTATGACGCAATTGTCGGTGGTGTGGCCGGGTAGTTGTGAAAAGCGCAATGCTTGCTCATATCCACGCTTAGGTTAGGATTCCTCGGCGATAATTCTCAAGGGGCTTGAGCATGTTCTCGCTTCATCAACGCCTCAAACACTTGGCTTAGAGGCATTCCAAGGTTGTCGAAGTGCGAACTGCTGCGTCACGGGGAGGATTGTTATTTCTCGGGGCGCTGATCGCGGCTTCCTTGGACTCCGTTACGGATGTAGTGGACTGCTCCGGCGGCCTCCTTTCCTATGTTTGGAACAGGCGTCGAATTTGATGAGGCTGCCTGGTAGCGGTGGGAAGGAGCAAGAGTGGCTGGTGTCTTTTGTAGGCTCAGCGTCTTTTCGAACTTGGTCCCGGCATTGACCGTGGCACGAAGGTCGGGATAGAAGTGGTGGCTGATCAAGGCCCTCGAGAGATGGTTTGAGGCGGGAATGGAAGATATCCATTTGCTCTTCTTTGGAAAGCGGATCCATTATCTCGCTAAGCTTCCAATTCCATCTTTTGTAGAACTCGCCAACGGGTTCATCATCCTTTTGCTCGGTGGCTTGCAGATCGTGGCGGTTTGTCTCCCAGCTCAAGGTTGGCGCGGTACTTCTCTAGGAAGATCTCGGCGATTTGGTCCCACGTGGAGCGGTTTTACGCCTTTACATTGAGGAACCATCTTAGCGCTGTGGATTTGAGAGAATCTTTGGAAGTGGTCCGCCATCCGGTTGAGGGTTGCCCCTTTGGCTCTCATACCCGGGACGTAGGTGTCGATGTGGGTTTTGGGCATTCTGTTAGTCAAACTTTTCCATTTCCGGCATCCTGAACTTTGGAGGGAGAGGGACCACTTTGTTCGGATCGGTAGAGCGTGGAGGAGTCCTTCCGAGAACTAGCTAGCTTGCCTTGCATGTCTTTCATCCGTTCGATCAACCAAGCCATGCGAGGGTCACTGCCCGAGGCGGGTTACCGTTTTCGTGGACGGAAATCGAAGACGGAGGTGGATTGGTCTGATGGGATCGCCATTCGGGAGTCTTGGGGAGGTAGTTGAGTGTATACCAACCCATACCCCGGGGTGTTGAAGTTGAGGGCGTGATTGCCGAGGTCCGCTAAGTGGCCGTGTTTGGGAACCGGGGAAACGATTCGTTAGCCCCAATCGCGTGCTAGCGGGTGGCAAACTTGAGATGCCTGGATATCCGCTCGGGATGCCCGTCCACGGTAAGAATGGGGACTTCTCGATTGTGATTGCGAGGCTCGTGATAGAGGCAAAGGATTGAATCCCTGGGGATACCGAGATGCACCGGGATCTCAAGTGAGCAGCACGTATGTGTGCTGTTAGTAATGAGCTTGATGTGCGTGAGTCGGAAACTGGCCTGGGATCCGAGGCGTGCATGTCTGAGCCGCTGACCGATGCCGGAGGGGAGCTGAACGAGAGCCGCTGCGTTGCCGGGATCTCGTAGCTTGGCGGAGGCGGGACCCGCCGATAGCTTTGAGAAACCTGGGAGCCGGTATGTCTTCGTCTTCTATGAGAACAAAGGTTCCATCGTGCTGAGAACCGCAAATCGGCTCTCGAAGACGCAAGGTGTCGACGATCCGGGCTTGCCGTTCTTCTTGGCGCTTCTTGATGGCTTCAAGGCTCGCAGCACCTCCTCCATTATGCAGGGAGATTCCTTAGTGGCGGGGTTCCGTTTCCCTCACCGTTATCTGTTGATCCCGTCACGGGGAGTATTGACGGTGCGGACCGTTGAACCGGAAGGGCTATCGGACCTTGTGACCTCAATGCGAAAAGGCGGCTTCAGTGGATTCTCAACCACTCTCGGTTCACTGGAGGGTGACGGCAAGGTTTAGACACAGGAATGGCCTAACGGGATAGAAGGGGAAAGCTCACGTGGCATGCGGTTTAGTTTCTTTTATTTTACGATTTTTTTGTTGTTTTAATTTACTTAAAACAAAGATTTTCTCGTAATCCTAGGTAGGTTGGAAAAGATTGCTCTTCTTTTTCGCAACTATGCTAGATCTGGGTCGATGGAGACCATACGTCTGCGGCTATAAGCCCCTCGTTTTGCACACAGCTATTTCGACATCCCGGGGTGGAGCGGCCCGAGGGCGAGGGTCCTATAGTGCAAGCGGTTTCCACCGGCCTAAAGAAAAATCGAACCTAAGGACCGAGCTGTCATGTTCGTTTTGATGCGTTAGCCATGTGAATAGTGAACCGAGCCGGCCATTGAGTCAAGATCGGGTCGAGTTCGGCGCTGACCTCTCTTTACCTTGCTTGCGCGAGGGATGCAGTGACGTTAGGCGTTGGGTCAGTCATATCGTCATGGGCGACGTATCAAAGGCGTGATGACATGGTGTCATGCGAGCATGGATGTATATCGGGACGGAACATCGTGCAGGTGTAGCAAATCAAGATCGAGTCAAGATTTTAGCATGACCTTTCATCGCTTTGCTTGCGCGAGGATCTTGAGTTCGAGCCTTGACTCGGAAAAAATGGCCGGCATGGTATATGTATCCAGGCTGTATGACACTGAGGCTGGGTAAAAACCAACCGAGTTTGGACGGAGTGTGACTCAAGGCTCAAACGTACAGGGAGTTGGCAGCTTGGCTAGGATAGGATGTTTGGAATGATCCGTGCGCGCCCAAGAGGCCTAGGAAGACCAAACGGGTACTGCAGCGAGACCACTCCGGGTTAAGGGTTGTAGTGTGCGGTGTATCCGAGGCGGCGGTGCGCGCATAGTGTGCGGTGTAACTGAGGCGGCGGTGTGAGTAGAGTGCGGTGTAAGGCGGCGGTGCGCGTAGTGTGCGGTTTCTAAAATTCTTTTACGAGTAAAATAGAAGTTTTTGAAGAATTTTAAATGTATGCCTGAGATGTATATTGATGCATTTTTTTGTATTTTTTTTTTTTTTTTGTAAAATAAAAACGAAGCACGTGCACACACACACACGGTTAAAGGAAGGGGTAAAATGAAAGTTTGACCCTCATCGCCGTTTTAAAAATCTTTTGTTTTGTTTAAAAGTTTTTAAAACAAAATCTCCCAGAGTCGCCAGCGAAATTACAGGATCCGGCTCGCGCTTGTGACCCGGCATCTCGCATTCGTCGGCTTCGGGAAGTCGCCCGGATCCGAGGCGGCACAATCGCGCCCGGCATACCGGCTTATTCCGTTTTAGCGTTGCGTGTTGGAGGTGTCTCGCCGTTTTGCTTTCGCATTTTGTAGAGTCGCCACGCCGTTTTATTAAGCCCAAAACATTGAAAAAGGGCATCGGTTTAAAGATAAATTTTAAAGCATGTTTTTGTGTGATGAGATTTTGAGTTCGGAGGTCAGATGACTCCTCAGGAAGAGAATATTAGAATATTAGAGCTCACCCGAGTCGCCTCGTAAAAACGAGTCTTTCGGATACCCTTAATATCCTTTAAAAAGTTGTGTGTGTGTGTGTGCTTTTAAAAATGCATCTTTGTATCGGATGTCTACATTGTATTGAAATGTATTGAAATAGAATAGGAAGGAAGCCTTACCAATGTTGGTTCGTGTCTGTCTTCCCGGGGAATAGTGTTTGAGGTCGGAGTAGCGTTCCGGATTGCTTCGGGGATGCCGGTTGTCCGCGGACGAGTTTCGGCGTGAGTTGAAACCGTAAGCTGCGTTTGGGCGAGAGGTTCGGCGTGCGTGGGGATCGCCTCGGGATCGGTCGGGCGAGAGGTTCGGCGTGCGTTGAAATCGTTGGTTGGATTCGGGCGGAGGTTCGGCAAGGTTTGGGATCGCCGGTTTGACTCGGAAAGAGCCGGGACGCCGTGGGAAAGACCAGGCAAGGCCTCGGAGTACCACGAGGGGCCTCAGAGTACCTCGAGAGTGCCTCGGGGCAGCGCGGGAGCGTCTCGGGAGCGCTCGGAGAGGCTTCGGAGCACCTCGAGGGGGCTCGGAAGGCCTCGGAAGGATCCGAAGGGGCCGGGAATGCCTCGAAAGGTCTTAGAAGGGGAGCCAGAAGGCTTAGGGAGGAAGAGAGAAGTGGGAGGTGTGTGAAAATGAGGAGGGGGAGCCCTCTATTTATAGTAAAAATTTCGGAGCAAAGAGGTCCGTACGGACCTTCTTGGTTATCCAGAATTTTGGATTTCCTCGATTTGAGGGAATCTCGTAATGATGGAGAATATTTCGTAATGATGATGTCCCCCATGCAATAAGGTCCGTACGGACCATCTTGCATGCAAAGAGGTCCGTACGGACCAACTCGCATGGAAGTCATCATTTCTTCCGGATTTGAGGGAATATTGTGGACTTTAAGGGGATTTAGTAATCATTGAAACAAAGAGGTCCGCACGGACCTTAATTGCTTTTACGATTTCTGAAAATTCCCAAAAGGTCCTTTTGTCCCTTTTATCCCGAAAGGCTCCTCCCTTGGTTTGTTTGGGGGTTTGAGAGGGTTTTGAGAGGGTTTTGAGTGAGAGAGGTCCCTGAGACTGCGTGGATGAGTCTACGGTGTTTCCCGTGTGTTTGAAAGGGAGTGATCCAGATTGGGGTACTTACAATACCCGCAACTCAGATAAAAAAGAAGGGAAAACCCTCCCGATGGAGGTTACCTAGACTGCCACACGCAGTTCAAAGAAGCACTGGCCATTCTCACATGGGAAGAAACGCAGTACTAACTCTCGGCACGAGCTCCGCCGCAAGAAAGTTGATCCGGGCCAAGAGCGGAGGAAAATTAGCAAACCATGAATATCGCCGGACTCCAACCTGCATGCCACCGAGCATGCACAAACAAGAAGAAAAGGAACGTGATATACCGTGAAGAGATCAAGGAGACTATTTGCTTCAGCCAGAACTCTCCAAACTCCCGGAGGGTCAGCCAACGCACGTTCGATTCGGGGAACCACATTGCTGCGACGTTCGAACACCGCGGCAATCCGTAAACTACCTCCCGCGGAGGCACCCAAGCCGGTATCCTGGGACGAGAATCCGTCAAGCCGCCGAAGCTCCCGGGAATACATCTACAATCAATGAGTTTAGGGAAGACATATGGCCTATGCTACGAGAAATCCTTCTCTAACTATGGATCAACTCGAGCGGCCTCGTTCGGGAAGGAACCAAACCTCGATGTTAGCGTTCTAACCCGATCGGGTCAAATCCATGCATTACCACCTAAGGCCACTAAAAAGCTGCGGAGCCGATCCGCAACCCTGGCCTCGCCCGAAGACACAAGTTCCGTGAAAGAGGACCCGATCCTCACTCGGCTTTCAAGCAAACCCGGGCGAACATTTCCCTTTGGTCCCTGCCACATCCTTTTATCCTCACAAGCTTAAGCTAGAGGAAAGCTCGGCCCGTACCATGGTCCCGTGGACGCAACCCGACGAAGTCATTTAGATGATTGGCAACATCCACTATGGCAACATTATCACCTTCACAGATTTGGACCTTCCAAAATTTGGGGCGATCATAATGAGCCACTCTACATCACGATCCCGTCGGACGAGCGTCGCCTTCCCCGCGTGTTGGTAGACGGAGGTTCCGGAATGAATGTCTTGCCCGCCAAGATGATGGACCTACTTGACATCAAGCCCACAAGATCGAAGCCTTCAGTCCACACTGCCAAGGCCTATGACTCTACTTCCCGTACTGTTCTCGAGGTTGCTACTCTTAATATTTGGTTCGGCAAGCGGATGATTCCCACCGAATTCCAAGTGTTGGACATTCCAATCACTTTCACAGCTATCCTGGGGCGTCCCGGCTGCATCACATCAATGGCTTGGCATCCACCCTTCACCAATGCCTCAAGTTCATGCAAGGCAACGAGCTAACCACGATCTACGGCGACGGCGTCACCACCGAGGGGACTAGCACCAACGACATCCCGAGCTTTAGAAATCAAGCATAATGACGACATGGCATTAACTGGATTCACTCTGGAGACCTCCAAGATCCAAATATGCAACGTGGACCTTCCACTGTCTCACGACAAGATCCCTCCTTCCATGAAGATGATGAAACTCATGAACTTCATCCCAGGACTGGAGCTCGGCAAATGGTTACAGGGCCAACACCAAGTTATCGAAGTCAAGGACCACACCACGGTCCAGGGGCTTGGCTATGTGCCAACACTAGCTAACATCAAGGAAAACAAAAGGCTCGCCCGCACCAAGGCAGCAGCCCGCAAAAGGGGAACCTTCGAAAGCACACCCAACCTCCGAACTTACAGTTTCAACCTTGATCATTACTTCACCAAGGGAACCAACAGCAGAACTGAGAGGACCGACTGGGGAACCAATAGCAGAACTGAGGGGACCGACAGCGGAACCGACAGCAGAACTGAGGGGACCAACAGCGGAACCGACAGCAAAACTGAGGGGACCGACAGTGGAACTGATGAAGATGAGAAAGAAGCAGGGATAGTCAGCACCGAGACTACAGAAAGGATGGAACAGCTAGCACGGGACCTCAAGCATTTCAGAGGACTCAAAGCTAATCCGATTAGGGGAGCGTTCCTCGACATCACGGCTCTACCTGGACCAACTGCCACCACTGTCCAGTACGAAGACACATTCAAGGTAATCCCAGACTTGGAGGAGCAACTCAAGGTACTCTCCATGGGAAACAGATTGTTCGGATCAGCCGCCGAGGCCACATTCGAGACAGTAGCTCCAAAGCAGAAGGAACCAGAATTCATAGAAGACGCTCTCAGTAGACCAGCTCTACAGAATCATTTTGAAGAAGTCATGGAGGTGCCAAACCTGATTGACCTGGGCTCCAAAAACAGCATGATCGGCATGATTGGGACAGCAGAAGCCAAGCCTCTCGATCCCCGCACCCTCATCAAGCATCAAGCAATGCCACTGTAGAATTGGGTAACTTTCACCGGACCAAGGGCAAGCCAGACAGAACTGGAAGACAAGCTGGGCCCGCACCCACATCTCCCTAAACCCGGTCTCGAACCCTCTGAGTCAGTTCTTATCAAAGTCCAGTCCTCTGAGTCATCCAATGGCTTTACGCCGGAGGACTATGATAATGTAGCCAACCATGTATTTCCGTTCTTGTTCAATGAAATGTCTGACCTTTCGGAGTATCCCCTCATTGCCACTTTAACAACTGATAAGTTAACAAACAACTTAAAAGACGTTAATAACGAATCAATTGATAAAGAAGCAGACACATTAAACGAACAATACATTAGGGAAGTTCTCAAGCGTGTAGTTGACCAAGAGGACAATCGGGCCCAAGCTGCCGTCAAGAGTGTTATGACCAAAGTGAAACCGGGTCGGTGCAAAGAGCCTAAAGAGACACACAAGTGGGCGCTTTCTTCGCCGATGCAGTAAAAGGAAGCCCTAATAAACTCCTCTCCTGCAGGAGTATTGTTGACGTGTTCCTGCCGGTCATACCAGGACTCGATCCCTCGATCGTGGAACACGAATTCCCCCCGGATCCGTAATCCAAGCCCGTCAAACAGTAAGATGCGCAAGATCAAGCCCAGAGTGGTCAACTTGCAAGTTAAAGAAGAAATTGAGAAAATGCTCCGAGTTGGTTTCATCGTGTAGTGATTGAGTACCCGACTTGGCTCTCCAACATCGTGACTGGTCACCAAGGCCAATGGAAAGGTCGATGATGCGTGTGGATTTCCGGGATCTCAACAAGGCCACCCTAAAGATGATTTCCCACTGCCTAACATCGACATGCTGGTCAATGACACCACGGCAAATTTTTTCGAAGTAAAATCCTTCGTGGATGGGTTCGCTGGATACAACCAGAGATCAAGATGTCCGAGGAGGATCAAAGCCAAGATCGCCACCACCCCGTGAGGGGACATATTATGCTTCACGGTCATGCCGTTCGGTCTCGAAGAACGCTCGGGGCTACTTATCCGGCGCCGCAATGCCTCTCTTCCAAGCGACATTAAGGATTCACAAGAAATCGAAGTATATGTCGACGACATGATCATCCACCTGCAGCAGGATCGGACATGCAAAGATAATGATAGATCTCCGAGAAAGTTCTTCAACCGTACTCGAAAACACTCCATGAGATTGAACCCCACAAAGTGCACCTTCAGGGCCGTCAAGCGAGTGCAAGGTACATGGGTACATGGTTACGTAAAAGGTATCGAAGCCGATCTCCAATAAAATCAAGGCCATCATCGACATGGAGCCGCCAAACCCTGACAGCTGTATGGCAAAAAGTTTCATGGGAAGACTTCAAGACATTAGTCGCTTATCAAACCGCTTGACATCTCACATGCGGGAGCCCTGTATGTTCAAACCGATGAAGAAGAATGCCGACATCAAATGGGACTCCTAGTGCCAAATAGCTTTCGAGAAAATCAAGACCTACTGGGTGAATCCCCCAATTATGTGCTCCGCCACATGAAGACAAGCCACTACTCCTATATCTCGACGCAATGCAATGCACATACACGTCAATCGGAGCAATGCTAGCACAAGAACACAAAGATTCCAACGTTGAGCATGCAATCTACTTCTGTAATAAGCTTCAAGGAAGTGAACTCGGCCACTAAAGATTAAGAGAAAAACTTGTACCGCCTTGGTATGGGTAGTCGGGAAACCGAAACACTGTTATGCGCCTACATTCGGTGCTCCCTGGTCTCCAAAATGGACCCCGTCCGACATTCCTTTGACAAGCCATCCCCGTCAATGCAACTAGCCAAGTGGTCATTCTTCCGGGCCGAAGTTCGACATCAAGTACATGGTCGAGAAAATCAATAAAGTGCGTAGTAATGGCGGATCGGCT